>CM062810.1:389249091-389717272 GCA_031772625.1 Pinus tabuliformis
CGATCTTCCGGCTCATTCGCAAAAGTGGACTGATCATCTGTGACATTTGAGAGCCATGTTTCTACGTTGCCGACACTACAAGATACGACTCAATCCACACAACTGTCTATTTTGTGTCAGTTCTGGTTGTTTACTTGGCTTCATAGTTTCTAAGGACGGAATTCGACTCAACCCATGTAAGGTTCAGGCAATCATCGATATGCCTCCACCTTCAAATTTTCTTCAGATTCAGAAACTCCAAGGGAAAGCAAACTTTCTGAGGAGGTTCATTCCGAATTATGCCGAACTTGATAAAGGTTATACACGTCTTTTGAAAAAAGAAGTACCCTTCAACTAGGATCAGGTTGCGCAAGCTTCCTTTGATGCTCTAAAGGAATCCCTAATAAAAGCATCATTAATGTATGCTCCTGATTATCAAAAAGACTCTAACCTATATCTAGCTGCAACAGATACAACCATCGCAATGGTTTTAGTTCAAGAAGGCAATGGAATCGAACATCCTGTCTATTATTTAAGCCGAAACTTAAATGATACAGAAAGCAAGTACTCCTATGTTGAAAAGCTCGCTCTTGCAGCTATTCAAGCAGTACAGAGATTTCGACACTATATCCTCTTTTGCAAAATTACCATTTTGTCAAATTGCAACCCTATGACTTACATTATGTCGCGTCAGTTACTTGGCGGCAAATATTCGAAATGGATAGCTATTTTCAAGAGTTTGATCTAGAATTCGTAAAATCAAAATCAAATAAATGTCTAGTTTTCGCGGAGTTATTATGCGACTTCCCATCGTCGTCCAACGATTCAACATCCAAAGCAACAATCGTGGATGAATCTTTGTTTCTAATATCATCAAGCGATCCATGGTACAGAGATATAATCATTTATCTCCAAACCCAAACATACAAGCCTAATGCCTCTCGCGTTGAACAACGACATGCTTGATAACAAACAAAATACTACGTGATCGTCAGTGATACTCTTTATCATCGCGATATCGTTACAGTTCTACAAAGGTGCCTCACCCATGAGGAGGCCGAAAAAGTCCTGAATGATTGTCATTCAGGCATGTGTTGGGGGCATCAATCTGGTTACGCTACATGACAAAAGATTTTATGAGCAGGATATTATTGGCCAACAATGTTCAAAGATTGCATAACCGCAGTCAGAAGTTGCCATGCTTGTCAAATCTTCGATCGCAAAACCAGAATACCACCTGCACCTTTGCAACCAGTAGTTGCTATTGGACCATTCGCCAAATGGGGCATAGATTTCATGACATGTAACCCCACCTCGGCCGGGGGGGCATGGGTATATCATAGTCGCAGTTGACTATTTTATGAAATGGGCCGAGGCGATGCCTACATTAAACAACAACGGTGAAATGACTGCTTTTTTCTTTTTCAATCATGTAGTCTCCAGGTTCGATGTTCCACAGACTATAGTCTCAGATCATGGATCACATTTTCGCAATCACATGATGGTCGAATTGGCTGCCAAACTAGGATTGTCCCACGACAGTTCTACTCTGTATTATCCGCAAGCTAACGGATAGGTTGAGGCCATCAACAAGGTCCTAAAGCGCATGCTGCAAAGGATGATCGGAGTCCACAAACGGAGTTGGCACCTAATCTTGTACTCAACCTTGTGGGTGTACAGAACCTCGGTAAGAAATGCGACCAGGTTTACACCCTTTCAGTTGGGGTATGGCCTAGAAGCCATCTTACCAATTCAGTGTGATATTTCATCTCCCGTCCTGATGTCGCCTTGGCTAACGAAGCCCATAAGAAACGAGTTAAGGTGCAGTTTGAAAAAAATGTCCAACCTCGTGTCTTCTCAGAAGGTGACCTGGTCTTGCTTTACGATCAGGAATCCGATAAATTAGGAGTAGGTAAGTTCCAATATTTGTGGATGGGTCCCTATATTGTTAAATGAGTGTTAGCAAAAGGAGCCTACGAGCTAGTAGATTACAATGGAATTCCATTGGTGCAACCCCGAAACAGGTTGTACCTTAAGAGTTACTATGCTTGACTAAGTATAGTGACCTCTTCATATGCTTTTGTTACATTTTTGTTTTCGTCGAGAGTAATCATTTTGGTTAGGTAATCCATCTTTTGCATTTGTTGCAGATGTCAAGCCTATTGGAATCATTGATTGGATATGCCGACGGAGCTAGTCGTAATACGCGAAACCTATCTTCTGCGTCCTGGGCCATTTTTTATCCAAGCAGCGAGTTAGTGAGTTTCAGAGGAATGTATATTGGTCGATCAATGAATAACATTGCTGAGTATAGCACGTTGATATAAATTCTCTCTAATTCCATCGCACGTGGTATACATTGACCTTTTGTCAGGCTAGACTCACAACTTGTCATCCTACAGCTTACTGGCATATATTCTATTTGGAATCCAGCTATCTATCTATGTTCCTAAGGTTCAGGATTTTGGAAAGGCAGTTTGGTTCTATTCAATATCAACACATTTCCAGAAACTTAAACACATTAACTGATTCATTAACAAATTATGTGTTAGATAGACATTTGCAACATTTATAAAAGAAGTCATTTCAATCAACATTTGCATCAGGATCATATAACTTAACCAAAATAAAGCTCCGAAAATCAAAAATATATATAATTGTTTATAGTTTATCAAAGATGTTTTGTGTCTAAGACAAAATCGGTCACATGACCAAAAAACCCAAAAATATAGAAAAGCACCCTAGACTAATGGTGCTGATGATAAAAAGTCATCGCCTATGCGATCATACATAAGAGCCTAGTCCATCGAATTGGCATGCCAATAGTATGGCACTATAATCTCAGAGGTAACTCGTCGTTCCTCACATCCTAGATACCAAGGGTGAGACCCTCGATATGATCTTGCAAGATTGCAAGGGTCTCGGCTACGTCTAGATCGTGGAGGACAACCCTCCCTACAACCTCTCCTGCTGGAATGGCAGCTGCTACCCTCGAGCACACTGCTTGTCGCACGGGTCCAATATCTGCATGAATATATGAGTTGATTAGTCTTGATAGAATTTAAAAGACATAAGAACATTATAAAAACAATAAACATGCATATGGTCAGATCTTTTACCTATAACACCCCACTGCTCACCAGCTGGCAGCACCAAGTCGTGGTCACCCCAAAAATCCATCCCAGCATATGGATACTCAGCAAAGACCATCTCCTGACGGTCAAACCACTCAAATAAGGCATCAGAGAATGAAATCAGCGACTGACCAGCATGTCTGGCCATAAGATTGACCCATCTATGCATCCGTGGTTCCGTAGGTACTAGCGGTTCGAGTGATATGTACTGTGGCTGCATCAGTGGGATCTTCTCCAAGGCAAAAGTTGTCAGAATAGAACCATAACCAAAGTTCTTAGATCTTCTGTTCTTCACCTTGGTGAGTTGTTATTTTATAACCAGGAGTACTACATCACACCAGTTGAATACCTTTGGTTCAAGGCATTCCAGAGCATATTGCATATAGGACCTGTTGGCCAAATGAAGAGCTGCACTACCACCAATCTAGCAAAGGTGAATAAGATAGTCCTCAAGGACCAATCAGTGACATCTCGAATACTGATCCTGCCATCCCTGCTCGGCTGAGATCCATCTCTACAAAATTGGCGAATATAATCCCTCACGTATTCACCTCCACAGGCGGATCCTGATAGTGAGAGAGGGGCACCGCGCCTCGATAAACCGGTCAAGAAGTAGATATCCTCAACTATCAAAGGGATGGATTTACCTCGAATCTGGAACACTTGGTTGGTAGGATCCCATGCATTGAGGAAATATTGCAACAAATTGATTTGTTGCCTCATGCTGGATATGCAGAAGAATTTGAGCAAACCACAGTTCCGCAAAGCATTCATTGTACCCAGATCATGTAAAGCAGCCATGTCCTCTTCTTCATGCTCACATTCACACCATGTAACAACCATCTTGATCCAATGAATCTATGAAAAATAGACAAGAGAAGAATTAGGATCCTGATTCAGGCAAAAATAGGAAAAATTTCCATGAAAAAATAGTGCATTAACTTTCCTTCTTGCGCCCATCGCAGCCCAGCTGTGTACTCTATGAGATGCATCCTAACTGGCCAATGGCCAGCTCAGTATGCATCACACCTTTCGATGTACATTAGGTGTGATGGGGAGACAACGAATTGTTCAAACCCCAGAGGCCTAGAAGAACAGGAAAACATGCTCAAAATCATATAAAAAAAATGCAATTGAAGAGCTCAAGGTTAGCTCCTACCTGGTCTAGACGGCACCGAAAATAGTCCACAGAATCTCCCGGAATCAGCTGGTGAAAATCAAGGGGGAAAACACCTCCAGAGCTCAAAAAATCCCAAATTTGAATGAAATGGTAAAAATGAGAGGTAAAAACTATCTTTATGTTACTATTCATGTAGTTCGGATAAAATATGGTTGTTTAACTCATTTTTCAAGCATGTATTCACATTTCTAATCAATTTGATCGAGTAATTGAACAGGCAGCATGACCGTCAAAAGAATATAGTGTTAATGGCGAAATCAACATCTCTGACTATTATCACGAGCAGTTTTACGCAAAGTTCAAGCTTGTTAAAAAATAAACCTCGCCATGAGTAGTTTTACGCAAAGTTCAAGCTCGTCAAAAAATAAACCTAGCAATGAGAAAATGTTCCCATAGAGTTTAAGCTCATTAAAAAATGAACACCACCTTCAGTAAATAATCTCTGCGATTGCATAATTATCAGCTTTTGAACCTTGGTCGTGTTCTTAGCATCACCTCCACTCTTTTTAGCCGACCATACGCCTCCATTTGATTGTTTACCCTTTTGAAGAACAGCTGCGACGAGTGATTCTATTAGCCACCTTCTTTACACTGCCATGATTAGAATGTTCCAAACCTTACCTGGAACCAGTTGCTATCCAAAACATCACTCATTCTTTAAAAAATGAGTCTCCTTTAAGCTCTTTTCATCTGACTCATAAAATATGAAAATATTGCCAAGCAATTGGCCTCTCTAGCTTGTTAAAGTGACCAAAAGTGCTATCCCTCCTCTAGATTTTAATCTTTTTGGACCTGAGGGATTGTTACACAAAACGATCAAGTGCTTGTCTTGTTCAGCTCATTAAAACTATCGAAAAGTCATCCCTTTCATATTATTTTACACTTTTTCAGACTTAAGGGATTACATTACGAAAAAGGACCACTGGAGTTGCTTTTCCATCCCTTTTAGACTCTCTAAAATTGAAAAGGACAGAGTTATCTTTGTCGTTAAACTCATTAAAACAATAGCGACAAACTTGTCCATTGTTAAGGGAGATTTTCTCCTCCTTTAGGCCTTCCCATTGAAGCCTTTTTATACTTCTCCCAAGGTAGTTTTTTAGTTGGGAATTCGTTGGGAATAGTTGGGCCACGGGCACTAACAAGTAATCAGCAGATAAAACTTGGGATCTTCGCCCGAAATTAAGGAGTTCTAATTTTTTTAAGTGTTTTAATACATATACGTGGGTTCGGTATACACATACCCGCGTATACACGCATTTAGCTCAGGGCAATGTCACGTATAGGGAATAAAACATTGTTTTTTAAATTTTGGACCAGGTTTGGAAGGAGGGGTTGCCCTAGGCCATGAGTGCAGCATCACAAGCATCAAGAGTGATATTTGGAGCTATAATAAATGCCCCCTAATATATGAGGTCAGAAGGGGTACATGATGGCCGAAATGTATTAAGCAAGTACATGGAAAGGAAATCTGTAAAAAACTGAGAAGGACTTCACCAGAGTTCAGCCTGCCAAGCCACAAAAGGAGATCAGAAAGAAACACTGTATGAGGCGGGCATACCCATGCTCAGAGAAAGTAAAGCATGTCCGCATATCAACTATAAGCGGATCCACTAAGTATACAAGTATAAAGAATTGGAAAATACATAATGGATCATCTGATCATGATCGAACAAGTACATGTCTGAATATCACATATAAGAATGTCAAAGATGCTGAAAGATGTAACGGATCACTAATAACAAAGACTGATCCCAAAAGGTACCAAATGAACATGATGGAGTAAGATAGTACAACACTGCAAACTCAGGTGCCAGCATATAGAATGTCGCCATGAATGACTGCAACATATAGAGTGGAGTGGTATCAACTAGCAGCAACAGGAGCAACTGTCAAGTGAACCAATGAATGTTGATGCAACCTGAGGTCTTCACCGACCGCCATGGTACATTTCTACACCATGGGAATAAATGATCTGAAGTCGACCATGTGAGAAATCATTTGATTATCGGTCATTGATGTATATTATTAACACACGCGAGACTACTCACCGATAATGATAATGAGCGTCAAGGTACCCAGTACAATCTAACAAGTGTGAATAAATGAGCTGGAGTTGAACACTTGTAAGAATCTATCAATCAGGAGAAAATTATGGTTTCCCATTGTCGATAGTGAAGGATCTGCCACTAATGACTGCAAACCCCAAGGTACTGCCAAATGGACTCTAGATCTTTGCCCTAGAGCAATGAGTCGTAGTCGATAGGGAAAGATCCACTAGAAGGAAGGCATTAAGGCATCCTTCATCAATCTAGTGCGAGTGTAACCCGTAGGCCAATAATGTGGAAGGAATCGAACGAAAAAGATGTAGTAACCCGATCGAAGCACATTTCTGGCATACACAAGATGTGGCTAGCGCACGACAGAAACCCTCTGAACCAACCAATAATGAAAGTTGACACAAAGGCAAGGTATCCACCAATAGGGTCAAGTGGAAACCAAGGTACTGCACAAATCCCAATGTGTGATAATGTAAGCTGATGTCGAACACAAGGGAAACCACTCAGTCAAAGACCCATGATATTGATCGATGCTGGGCACAAAGTGACCTATCAAAAATGAAAATAGGGACAGGGTGCAACTCTAGGCCTACCCTCAGAGCAAGATGTCGTCGTCGATAAGGACAAGACCACCAACAAGAAGTCAATGGGGACCTTCTCAAACCAGCACGAGTAAAGGACCAATATAACTGATGTGATGATAGAAAAGACACTGACAACTAGGGATGGCCGACTGAAAAATGAGTCAATAGACACCGCAAAGAGGCCAACTCAGGCTAACTTCCCTTAAACAAAAGCACGACTCAATGTGACTATGTGGTAGCATATGATGACTTTGTATAAGTTCGTCATGCAGGAGGCACAAACGAACCCTCCATATGATTGGAACAGATAACCAATCGCGGGAGAACTGACTCAATAACAAGGTTAAGGTGTACCTAAGTCAAACTAAATCCCACCCAAATGGAGGAGACTTTGTTTTTGAGTGCTTTTTTCAAGGGCAACACGAATGACTCTAGCTACCAACAATAAATGGAAATCTTGTCATGTTCCCGCTCTTTTTAGAATATATAATTTTTTTGTCTTTTTCTTTAAGCTAGAAAAAGAATAAAAGAATGCTATAGTATAGCGGAAAGAACGAGTGTCGGTGAAGCAGATGATCTAGTTCCTGGGATGGGAACATTCCTATGCTCAATGCAGGGAGGCGAAACTAATCAAAGACACTCAAAGGCGTGTTCCTTCCACAGGTTAGGGTGCGTCAAGTTGCAGAAAGCAAGGGCATGCAAGGTTGATTTTGCAGTAGTCATGGTCAAAAGTTGGCTTAAACACGAGTCCAAGTGAAACCGGCTCAAGGCCAAAAGGTGCAAATGGTAGAAATGCAATGCAGTAGTACAATTCAAGACAAAGGAGCCTCTAGGGTATAAGGCCAGAACGAAGCGAAGAAGCAAAGAGGAATGAGTCTTCATCGCATAAGTCATGGCGAGACTACAGAGGACTCCTGAGCCTACTCAAATCGGAGCAGCATGGGCAACAAATGTTAGTGAAGTGCTAACTACAATGCCCATGAAAAGCATGACTCTACCATCGTGTCATGATTAAAAAAAATCGGCGAGTGAAGATGGTTTACTGACCATAACACGATGGGATCAACCCTATGGCAGATGTATCGACAAATGGAGGCTAGTATGCATGATGCAGCAGAAAAAATGGCTTTCCTAACCTCTATGCCAGTGAGAAAATGATACCTGCCATGACGGGTCAGCAGTCATGGGACCGCCTCGAAACTGTCGAAAGAGCGTCGAAAATGACCCGAAAAATCAAACCATTCTCGACATTCCAAGCTCTCAAGGTAAAAGTTACATGAGACCAAACAAAATCAAGTTTTGAAAAAATTTTGCATTTTCAAAGCCTATAAAATAGTTTTTTGGACTCACCATTTTCACCATTTGAGTTTGAGAGCAAAATATTGGAGCAAAAGAAGCAAACTTTCCATACGCCAATTTCAACCATTCAGATCCTTCGAAAATCACCAGGTAACCTCTATACTTGACTTGGATTCAATTGTGACTAGTTTTAGAATTTTTAATCTAAGTTTTACTGTTGAACCTTTTGCCAAAATTTCACCGCGGCGTATACGCGGGTTGGTTTTATGAAACCCACGTACACACGGGCCCTACACATGACTGTGTGTAAAGAGACCCGCATATACGCCGCGAACATTTCAAACAAAAAAACTAACGGTTCAAAATCATTTTTTCTTTAGGATGCCAATCACATGGCGAGAAAGAGAGCATACCTCAGTGGATGATGAGGTCATGAATGATCCCAACGCTTTGGATGCCTTGCGGGGATGTGGTTTTCTAAAATTCTTCAAATTGCCAAATATGAAAGCAAACACACGATTGCTTGAGATGCTCCTTCACTATTGGAGTATCGAGGATGATGCATTTATGATTGACCAGATGCCACTCAGGATGGAAGTGGAAGACATTTATTTCATCACAGGTCTTTCTCGGAGGGGAGAGATAGTACATTCCAGGGCAAGACACGAAGTAGTCTCTCGATCGAGGACTACGTACATATATATTGCTCGGGACATCCGAAAAAGGTTGGAAGACAGATTTCAATCAAACATGTGGCGAGTTTATTGCTGAGGATAATCCTATTCACTATAGCTAGAGTGAACGGATCAGCATCTATGCACAAGGCATAATGGCCAGCCATGAGCCTGGCGGTAGATTGTCTCACTACTGTATTTGACTGGTGTACTCCTCTTCTGACTAGCCTGAAAAGCCAGCTTACTTCCATCAAGAGAGGGCAGACCAAAAACTTTGGATACGGGACCATCTTTTGCTCTTTCTTCTTTGAAAGAGTCGCAGCACTTCATCTTAGAGTGCCAGTTTCAATCAGCACCCCACGAGATCCATGAATGGGTAGGTGGGCTGACCTAATGAAACGTCTAGGAGGTGGGGATGTCCCACGGACTGCATTTGACGATGACTTTCTCTCCTGGTGGGAGCAGCAGACCATTGCCATAGATGAATACCCTTATGCTGGGTTGGATTTTCGAGGAGATTCCGATCTAGTATTACCATCGACCACAGCATGGGGCAACATAGGTAAGTGATTTTTGATTTTATGAATTTTTTTGTGATTTTTCAAATATAATAATGAATTTTAAAAAATATTTTTGATAGGATTCAAATGATTAATATGACGATCATGTTCCAGATATTGGGTCGGCATGACCAGATGGGTTCCCGCGGCATGGACAGCGCGGCTGAGGAGCTGAAGAGGTGGTTACTGATACAGAGTGACTTCTACACACAGTCCAGTGACACTTGGTGAGACTCACTCATGGAGTACCGATGGCGACGGTAGAGGATCTTCCTGAGGATATGCAACGACATGTGGTTGGCATGCCATGTGACTGGGTCCGCACTTTTAGGCGTGTAGCCAATGCGATAGTTACCTACTTAGTTGCTCATCCTGAGCCAGGCCATTAGATATACCGGACATGATTATGGGCATTTGAGTCCCAATTTTGTATATTATTTTTGGATAGACTTAGGTACACTCGAGATGTTTTATGATATATATATATATATATATAGTTCGACTTTTTGATATTTGATTTTATTGTGATGAATGATTGATATGCCAGTCTAATGCTTGATTAGAGATAGAATCAGCTAACCAATTATGAGATCTTGGAATGTGCAAATAATTAATATAAGTAAATAATCTTTGCAACAACCTCACCCTCAAATATTGGCGATATAAACATGGATCCCTTACCCGATAAATGTTATTTAATTGTGACACTATCAATTGTGAATCAGGATAAACTACCAACGAGTTGATTCCGTGAGAAATTTCCTCAGATAGTAAATTAATGATGGCAGTTTACTCAGCCATATTGTTTGAAGTGGGACCAATGCATACTCCCCTTGACACCATCAATTGACCAGTTAGATAGTAGAGTACCCAAGCAGTGGAAGCGAGGTTCCGAGTGTGCCAACTAGCACCATCGACGAATCCAAAATAGACCATGTCATCCATCAACACCTACCATAGCAGACCAAAAGTGTCGATTTTAACAAACTCTCGATGCGATATGTACAAATATACAAAATTTACAAAGAAGCCATTGCCTAATGGCTAAGCAAAGCACTTCTTAAGGTAGAACCCATCAGGGGGCTCCGCCCGCTTTCTCCTAGGGATGTTTATCAGTACAATTATCAAACCAATCAATATATTTCCTTTAGTGAATAATTGTGTTGGAGCCAAAGGGATCGTACAAACATTGCTAGTCAAACTAGAGGACCTAGATTCGACTTCATGCAAAGGAGAACAAAAATGTGAACGATGATGTAAATCTTCCAAAGGTCGATCTACAATCGTCATTGCTTCGAATACCGCTTCGTCAGATGGGAAAACAATATCCAAGCAATCCAACACAGAAGTGGAATCGAGTGTCCGAGTATGAGCCACATCACCATCTAACCCTTTCTCTGAGGAAGGAGTAGGATAATCGTCTGTAGGGTCGTTAGTAGATTCACATCTAAAGTCTGCTGCAGATGTAGAAGATTCTATTTCACCCACCTTGCCACCATCCGATGTGGTCACAGATGGAGATAAGCGTCCAGGATCCAAAAAATAATGAGCTTGAACAAACTCTTTCCGTAAAGGGTCCCTAGAGGATGAAATTGTATCTATTCTAGCTGTAGGAGGGGGAAGGTCAAACGTACCCATCAATGAAGAGTACATCCCGTCTCTTAGATTCTGAGTAGGCAGACGGGGGTTATCCACTAATGGAACAATAGAGTCTGAAGTTGCACAAGGATCAACTGAAGAATAATCCAATTGATCAACCTTAACTATTTTCCCTTCATGAGGAAAGCAAATGACACGAAACAAAGTCGAAACAATGGCGTCCATTTCGTATACCCAGTTCCTTCCTAAGAGGGGATTGTAATCTAGGTTAGCATCAATGACTTCTACTTCGATATCAACGACATTCCCTCCAAAACATATATGGAAGGTTGGGATAATCCCGTATGGCTTATGAGAATGGCCATCAAACGCCGTCAAGAGGGTAGGTGAAGGAACAACCGAAGGTGATCCAATGGCCTTCCAACATGACATAGACATGACACATGTGGAAGCTCCCTCATCTATAACTATTCGAAAAATATTAGTTTTTCAGTAGGTAGACTTTATCTGGAAAGCCATATGATGAGGAAGTCTCTTTTTGACATTATTCATATCAAAAGTGAGAGCTAAGGAATTGTTTGGATCCATTGCCCCCATTTCCGATAGCAAGGCACTTCTTTGAGCAGGACATGACTGGAGAAAATCTAAAGCGGACATAGCACATGGAATCTGAGCCAGATCCTAAACAATGGAGTAATTCTGGGCTGCCCTAAGATTAGGGTTGATAGTCGTGCGTTTAGCGGAACCTTTTGGTATCCATGGTATAGTATCGACAGAAGGTCGCTCAATATGAAGTGGGTTGGTAGTTTCAGGAACTGATTTATGCTTGGAAGTTCCATCTTCACCATAATCGCGTGACCGAGTGGCCACATTAGCGTGAGAAACCATCATGAAAACATTTGATGATTTATCCCCTTCCTGGCTGCCCCCTACAGAGGTACCAGGATTTGAACTCGCACCAGCAAGCATTTGCTGCCCTTGGGGAAAGGGTTGGCTAACACAGCTTGAGAACTAGAAGTCCCTTGCTACCCTAACAAGCGCTGAGCGTCTTGAATCTTTGGGCAGAGATGAGTTAAATGGTCTCCGTTGCATAACTTGCATGGAAACTTGACTTCCTTTTTAGACTCATTTCCACCATCACCAGAATTATTGCCAGTGTTATTTGCATCAGTCTTCCCATCCTGATCCTTTTTCTTACCTCGTCCTTCCTTCTTCCCATTGGAATTTTGATTTCCTTTGGGGTTGGTAGATTGGACGGCATTAACTGAAGAGGGTTGGGAAGATGAAGTGTTAGACGATGTGACTTGGTTGTTAGAAGTAGTTTGTAAAGACAACTATTGCAGTTGACTCAACAGGTTCACTTCATTTGTGTCTATCGATCCAACGATACCATCTGCATGGGGACCTGGCTTCGACTTTGCTATATCAACCTTAGTCCTGGGAGCATCAAGCAAGATTTTTTGTAGAATCCCAGATTGAGAATAAATCAACTCTAATTGCTGGGCCCTAAAAATAGCTTGCTCCTCAGAATGGACTCCGGACAGGGAGACATCCTTAGAGATTTCAGATTGTAAATATTTCAAAAACCATTCGAGATAGTAATCAGGGGCAATTTCGGCCTTAATGAGCCTCTTTCTCCGTCTCCATTCCTGAATGTGGTCAGAAATGTGAGTTGTCGTGTCCTGACGGAAATTGGCCAGAAGTTCAGTTCCGGCATCATAACGGATGGGCAACTGGAAATGATTTAAGAAAATATTAGCTAAGTCGGCAAAAGATGTAAAGCTACCCTAGGCAACTCTATATACCACTTGGCCGCATTATCAATCAAGGTGCGTTGACACAGTCTCAACCTAATCGAGTCATCGATAAGGGAGTTTGATGAGCACCACAAATGGAATGTGGTCACGTGGTCGCCCGGGTCTTCACCGCCGTTTCCCTCGAACTTTGGAATGTTCAAAGGGAGTTTGGTTGGGACCAGAGGCCAGGCTGAATTGTATTTGATTGGATCGTTTGTTAATTTCGTGAGATCTAGCAAGTCCAATGTTGCCAGAAAAGGAAGTCTTGGAGGACCTTGGCAAATCCACCTACACTAGGCGGAGTTCTCAAAGCCCTGAAAAGATTGGTATGGATTTTGGAAGGCACCAGGCTGCCCGAAGTAACCCGCAGAATGAGTTGAACCAAAAGGAAAACCTTGTGATCCAACATAACTTAGAGTTTGACCAACTCTGACCGAAAAACCTCCATAACCGGCAAAGCTCCCTCCTAAAGGATTATAAGGAGTTGATAACCGCTGATAAGGATTCCAAGTAGAAGCTAAGGGAGGAATACTTCGAAACATGCTAACTGTGGAGTATGGCCTATTCCCTTGTTGGCCTAAAAATGGATTCCCAGTTCCTATGCCACTAACCGCAGGGTTAGTCTAACCTTGACAGGGATTATTGCTTTGTCCTGTGGCGGAAAAAGGCATAGATCCTATTGTCGAGTTGGAATGTGGTATATGACCACTTCCAAAAGGAAAACCCTGAAATGAAGCCGATCCACCCATCATGGATGTGGCGGCACTAAATGGAACTGACGGAATACCCTATGAATGGGTGCCAAAAGGGAAAAATCCAGTACTAAAAGCATTGGCTTGGGAATTTCCACTCGTAGAAGGAATGGAGGTAGACCCAACTAAAGATGTGCTAGCAAAAGACCCAATTAAAGGTGTAGAGGGGATGGAAATAGTTCCTCCCCCTTGTACTGATGTTGGAGTCTGCATAGTTGTAGCACTTGTTGTGGAAGCCATGCTTCCAGTAGCAGCCATCGATGGCAAGTGTGTAATATGACCTGGACTTGATGGTCGATGCGTCAGAGATCTAATGTATTGTAATACTTTTGGATGACTAGAAGGTCGGGGAGAATTTGGAGCTGCTAACGACTCTGAAAATTCTTCTACCTCAATGTTATCTTTCGATTGAAAGAGAACTCGAGAAAGAACTGGAGTGTTCCTCTCTTGTTCTGCGGAAGTACCAGGCCTATCTTGAACACTAATGTCCCATGCGAGGAAGACCAATCCCTGATGCGTCAGCTGCCTCGGGTTGAAACCCACCGGCAGTATTACCTCTGTGCCTTCTAGGAGAAGGCTCTAAACTTGGTGGTGCAAGACCACGAAGTCTTCGAGATCTTCTAGGTGATCGGTCAGCCACTTTGAATGTTTTATTAAGATCTAGCTAAAGGCTCAAAAAATTGAAAGCTAGGCCAACTAAGAGCACAGAGCACACACTAAAAAAGATGTCAGCCAGTCAAACAAATTTTGAGTATTTCCACTCCGGGTGATGAGGACCGGACACCAAAATAGAAGAAAGTGAAATAAGGGGCCTTCCGAAGATATTCTAGGATAATGATGGCCCAGTCCTACCAGCGAAGGTAACAGAAGAAGTTACGCTGACCTCCTAACAACAAATTGCACCGATGCAAGCCCCCAAGCTTCGCAAGGGTGCCCTCCAGTAGTATCGTTGAGAGTGATGCAACGTCTACCTCAGGTGCCACACAATTCCCCTCCGCAGCCACCTATGTAGATCCCTAGGAGTAGCAACTAAGGTTACCAACTCGCATCAGAAGTCAGGAGGAACAGTTGTGAGGTTGGATCTGACAAGTAGGAGAGGGGGTATCTCTCTTCCTTATCTTCACGAACCCTCATGCTTAACTCCTAGATCCAGAGCTTTCCTGGTCTTCCTAATGCTATTGGATTTTCACTCACTATTCAGACTCCTATGTTTGACAATTTGAATGGCCTTGGAGAGTTTTCTCTCCACTCACCTAATCCAAGGCCCTAAAATCCTAAAACTTGTTGGTGTGTCTAACTTGACAAAAAAAAAAGTTTTAGTGTATTTTAATTAGCCCTTGATTTTAAATGGGTTGTTCTTTAAGTCAAGGGATTTGTAGAAATGAAACTTGTGGTGTTTTGACACAAAAGAAATTAATAAAAAACAAACTACATGCAAATGCACTTGTTTTCGTTTTTTCGATGAAAGAAATTTCTATTAGGTTAAGAGGAACTTCAAAGAAAGCAACAAATTTTTCTTTTCTTTTCTTTTACTCAAGCTTCACACTCACAAAATTTAACAAAACTATGGATGCCTAAAAAGATGTGCAAATTTATCCTAATGCAACAAGTACATGCTGATGCAAAGCTCAAAACCACTCTTAAATGAAGAAATGAAAGTTACTTGTTTATCAATTTTTAATTTTCCACTTAAAATTCTTAGATGGAATATGAGTTGCTAATGCTCATTTTCTTCTCTACACTAAAAGAAATTTTCAAGACAAACAAAACAATGCACTTTCATTCATTAAAAGAAACTAAATCAAGCACAAAGTTCAAGAAAGAAAAACCAAGTTTTTCAAGAAGTTTTCTTCAAAAGAAAAAACAAAAACGTCTTTTCAAAAGTACTCCCAACAAAACTGAAACTTTATGATTGAGGAATAGGCAACAAAAAATTTTGCAAGTTGACGACACAAAAAGGGATGAAAACTCAAGAAAAACAAATGTGTTTCAAGATGCTCTTAACAATCAAAAACAACAATGAGAGTTTGGCAACAAAGAACAAAAGATCAAAAAGACAATTTTCAAGAAAGTGTCAATCAACGACTTTCATGAAACAAGAAAAGTAGATGGTCACAATGTAGTTTCAACAAGAAAACAAAATGGTCACCAAAACAAGATTTGACACAAATATTGAGATCAATCTTCCTACCCTGATGAATCAGAGCAGCCAAGATTCCAAGCAAGAAATCTTGTGTGCTTAAACAAAAATGATGACGCTTGCAAAAACAAAAACAAGACCAACACTTCTCACAGTTAGAGAGAATTTGAAATCAAATACTTGTTGTAAAAATACAGACTGACACAGAAAAGTAACTGTTCAGGATTGAATCATATTAGCAGAAAGACCTTTAGAAACAAAAAGATTTGAAAAATCTTAAAAATTATAAGATATATTCAACTGTACTCATGTACAGCTACATGTATACGCCACTGTGCCTAAGGAAACCTGTGTATACATGGGTTCAATTAAGGAAACATGCGTATATGCGCTTCTGTAAACATGAAAAACAGTGTATATAACAGACTTCAAGGAAAACAAGAAAAACAGTCTGAAGAAACTGATCAAACTTTCAATGCAGGTTCCTACATGAACAGACTACTTAGTGACAGCAAGCAAACAGACAACTGAGCCCTGATTGGCTTGAACAAACCAAAACTAGGAACAACAATAGTGTTGTCCCCAGTGGAGTTGCCAATTCTGTTAAGGGAGATTTTCCCCTAGGGTCTTAGGTTTATACCCTCGCAGATCGGAGGTTATTTACATAGAGAAACACACATTCCATACAGCCATGATGCTAATATAAATAAAATATAGGAAGAAGGGGTGCACCTTAGGTCCTTCGTTTGAGAAGATCCAATTAGGGTTCAAACCCTCTTTGAGTTTCTTTTAGTCCTTCAACCTGCAAAACCACCAATTCCAAAAAGTGGAGCAGTATATTGACCAAGCATCATAAAGAAATCATCTTCATAGTATATAGAAAGGTCGTTAGTTATATGATTAAAAACAACCATTCACATGTGAATCATAACATTGATATCATAAACATGAAGAAGATTTATATCAGGAACAAGACAAGTGTTTCTTTTATTAGAAATAACTAAAGTACAGAAAGGAATAATTTCACCTGATTCGTCCTTTCGCATGCTCCAAGTGGAACCGTCCTCCGAATTTGTCTAGTCTCAAGCCTTTCACAAACTCCTTCCATGACTTACTCCATGATATCTCAAATGTTATATAGAAATCAACACACAAGGAAACAAGGGCTTCCTGCAAATGGGGGAAGTGCTGGAAGCACTAGGGACTTCAGACCTGGTACAGGGATTATCTCAGCAGCGTGATCTTTCTCTCTATTCTCTCCTCCTTTAGGCCTTCCCATTGAAGCCTTTTTATACTTCTTCCAAGGTAGTTTTTTAGTTGGGAATAGTTGGGCCACGGGCACTAACAGGTAATCAGCAGGTAAAACCCGCGATCTCCACCCGAAATTAAGGAGTTTTAATTTATTTAAGTGTTTTAATACATATACACGGGTTGGGTATACACAGACCCACGTATACACGCATTTAGCTCAGGGCAATGTCGCGTATAGGGAATAAAACACTATTTTTTAAATTTTGGACCAGGTCTGGAAGGAGGGGTTGCCTTAGGCCATGAGTGTAGCATCACAAACATCAAGAGTGATATTTGGAGCTATAACATCCGTGCAGACAAGAGCGAGTTTCACTATTGCTAGGCTTGTTAAAACATAGCGACGGGTTTGCCCGGAGGGCAAATTATAGAACAAGCATATGTTATCCTCCTCAAGCTTGACAAAAATAAAGAGGTACTGGTCAGTAATGACTGGGGAAAAAGGGAAGAAAACTTGAATAGCTTCATTGGTAGCAGGTCACTCTTGAACATGACACTTTCACTTCGTCACCATGATTGAGTCGGGTTGGGTTATTCCGTTCACCAGTCACATCACCATTAGTCCACCGTACCATCCACCTTGGGGTCAATGCTACCAATCCATTTCAGTGTCACCGATATGTTCAAGAGAAGTCGCTCAGAGGATTCACCAACCTAGCTAACGTCTCATCCGCTGCAATACCTTCACTCTCCATTTTTCATGACCGCCACGCTGAACCTTGTATCATCAGATCGTTTTCACCTCCACAAAATCATTTGCTCTGTTCCATGTCGTGGATGTGGGATTCATTAAGGCCCTCCTACGACGAGTCACTTCTTGTCGACATCAGCTCATTATCCAAGAAGTTGACTTAGGGACAACCCTTTCAGTACTTTGAAGCTTGCATGCCTCAATGGCAAGTTTCTCACTTCCGGCGACAGGTTTACATCAATGGCCTTCGACCAAAAGATTTTACGTGGTGTTTGACATCAGATCATGTATTCACACCACGTGAATTTTACTGTAGTGCCTTGAGATTCATCATCATTATCGGTGATTCCTCTTGCGCTTGTTAACAACTTACATCATTGGCTGGTAATCAGGCAATGTCTTTCCATGTTCGACATCAGAACATCTTTTCACATGGATCGACTTGTACTTCGGGAAAAGATTGAACGAGTTTGAAGACCCTGGATCTAGTTTCATCCATCCGGGCTACGATATATTCAGGAAAATAAAGACATCAAATGTACATCATAGCTGCACAGATAATCATCCTAACTAAAGGATGATGGCTCTACCAAAATCATCAGTCTGCCACATAGATGATTGTCTGTCTTATGTACATGAGTATGAATTTATAAAGTCGAGCATGGGAATGGTTGCCTCAACTAGATCATGAAAATATTATGAAGATAATGTATTATGTTGTATCTTATTACTGGTCACCTTTCAGTTTGAAAAACCTCAGATCCTCATTATAAAGCATTTCATCCGACATCAAAAGGATTTACAACCTCATGCTTTAGGGGGCAACTGTTATAGACATATTTGGGTACTGCAACCCCAATCACCTATGTCCATAAACCAAGGGCTTCTAAGCCCCTAAAAGTGTTGTTTCATACCCTAAAGGAACAAGGTCAGCTGATTACATCATCTCCCAGAAGTTCTTCATGAAACACTACTCCGAACTGGTCAAAACTGGACCATACAGACTACTCCATGCATAGGGTGCGATGCATCTCACCTATTACACACGGGGGGTGTGATGCATACTGGAAAGCCCTTTTGTAGGGTGCGATGAGTGAGAGCAGACAAATTGCAGAAGCAGTGTGCTAGGTGGAAACCCAGAGAATCTTCTAGAAACTGCTCATATGACACTTGCCTCTCTGAGTTCGCCTCGGGATGAGTAAGAGATCTAAAATCTCCAAGTGGAACCAAGAACTGTCAGTGAAATGACACTAATCAAAATCTTAGAAGCTCACTCACTCTCCTGAAAACATCTATATATGGATCCCTCATCCAAGAGATCCAGAGGCTAAAATTTTGTAATTTGCAAAGAAGTGTTGTTGGTTTCTCTTTGAAGACATTGTTGGGTGATCTTGCTTTGTATGAGGTGAAGAGGGCTTTCATGCAGGGAGGATGATGCTGGATCGGACAGGCTGGTTGTAATCCTCTCTTCTACTACTTCTATCAATAAAGCTATTTCAGTTTTCCTCCATATGCTTGTATATCTCTGAATCTTGTTTGTATATGCATCTATATGGTTAATGTACATCTGATCCTACATTATTTATGGTTATAGATCTCTATGCTTTGATGGTATTTTTCTGCCTTGACTCTATAGGTGTTCTTTGAAGTGGGACAAGCAAGAAAGGAGTGGCGAAAGCTCTATCAAAGGAGAGGGGGAATAAGCAAGGAGACTAGTGAAAAACTGAGCTTGGTGCTCTCTGCTTCTCTCTCATCTATCTCTCATAAAGGAAAACACAAGTAACTTTAATCTGTTTGTTTCTAAGATAGCTACCCATCTTAGTGGGACTAGTAGCTCTGAATGGACACTAGTTTTCCCGATAACAACATGGTATGAATTTTGATGTTTGGATAATTTTCATCTGTCTTGGAGCTTCTTGGTGGAAAGCTTTTAGATGGTTGGATATATTCTTATACATGTAAGTACATTTTAATTATATTCTTTCTTTCTAATTTTTTTACATACATTGTTGTTGGGATTTCACTATAGTAAGGCTTATTTGTTGCATCTCTTATTCGAAGTTCTGGAAATTTTGTTTCTGGATAGTGAATGCTTCATGTATGGGCCATATATAATGAATGAATGTTCATATTTATGTTTCATTACTAAAATTCATCTTCATAGGACATTTATATTGCAAAATGAAGTATAAAGTCTTTCAAGTTGCTTTTGTTGTTGCCCTAGTGCCAAGCGAAGCTGTCTTTGAGGCCTCCTTGACCTAGAAAATTCGAAGGTCAATAGTCATAATTCTACTTGACCCCATTTCTCCCCAAAGTATTAGGCACTAGTCGACCCAAAGGTGATCACCTTAAACCATTTTCATCTTACTCCCTCTCTTTTTTTAGGTCTCGCCCCATTAGGTATATTAGGGCATCATTTATCTTATAAACCACCCATAAAAAAAGTTTCATCTCTTGACCCCTATTGGGCTGGTGTGTCTCATAGGTACCCTCCAATTTTGAAGTATTTCCAACATTGGAATCTTGAGATATCTCAAGCCCTAGCCTCAACATTGAATCTCGCCCTTGGTTTCCTTAGGCTAGAAGCCTCATTAGGACCCTGACATTGTATTTCATTAAAAAATATTTCTTTGGTCTCTTTTCGCCTCTGGAATAGGTCAAGCATGTCATTGGTTGATAAAACCTACCTCCTTGACCTACCCCGAGGGTCCACTTGGCTCTGTGTGGTCCCATACACTATTAAGGGTAATTCTTTAAGGATCACTAGGAATCCAAGCTTTCACACTAACTTCAAGGCCTAGTAACCTCCATTATAAGATACATACCCTAAACCTAAAGCCTTTAGTTTCCCCTCAAGCCCTTCCTATAGAGCTTTAAACCTTGCCTCCAAAGCAAGTAAGCCACATATTTTAGCCTCTATGCTGAATAGGCTTCTAGGATCACATCTCACCCTATCATTGGTTTATCCATTTAGTTACCTTCATCCTAATGGGTCTTCTCCCATTAGTGAATGTATGTAAAGAGTAGGGAACCTTAGCTAAGGTGACAATGGGCTATTGCTACATTGCTTCCCTTATCCTAGAAAACTGTAGATAGTGTGTTATTTTTATTAGAAAATTGTATTAGCAAAGTGGTTCAATAAAGAGATTTTTTTGAAGGTTTTAACAATATCTAGTGAAATAAAAAATGTTCTTTACTATGCCACAAACACATGTGCTATGACATGGATTCGCTCATGAAAATGAGTAGTAAATTTACAGAAATATATACACAATTCTCTTCATAAACATGTAATTTTAAATAATAATCATAATATATACTTAACCAAGAAAATATTTGACAGTTAGATGCGAGATATAAAGACTTGACAAGTGTAAATAGACAATGTGTTAGAGATATTTAGTTATATATATCAAAATTTTCAGTTACTTATATGTCTAATTAATAAGTTAAAATGTTCGTAGCAACATAAACAACAATTTCATGTTAACACAGTTAACTTATTTATATTTTGTTTTACAAATCAACATAATATTTTAACATATTTCATATTTAACATAAAATAAAATACAACTTAATAATTTCGTATTTTTAACCTACACTTTCCTCCCTTACTTTACGCATGATATAGAGTAAATAACATTCTAGAAATTATAAATTACGGTAATTACAAATCAAAATTTTTTATACATTAAAAGATTATCTTTCATATTTAGTTTAGAAATAAGGTATTTCAAAAATTACTTTTATAAATAATTGAAAAATATAATATAATATAATATTTTTTCATTATTTTTTGGTCATAAATATAAATTTTACACAATAAAATAAAATTATATTTTCTCATTATTTTCTCACATGCATCATAAATGCATATTAGCTTAGATATATTTTAACTCGTGATTTATCAAGGGCTTGGAGGGATCAAATTTCTTTTTACTTTAAAAGAGGTTTGCATCTCAAGAAATTTGATCCTTTTAGATCTTTCTAGATCTCTAGATCTCGAGTTAAAATGGGTCTAGGTTGGTTTAATCATCCCTTTAAATAAGATATATTCCACATGAATACCATGGGACAATACTATAAGTTCACAATACCATGGACATTTTTATTTTATTTTTATACGATTATTTATATTTATATTTTAAATTATTTTATTTTATTTTGACTTAGCTAAAATGTTTGCATTACATTACATTAATCCTTTTAGAGTTTTGATCTGTCTAAGTGCTTAGTAGATTTGGAGTTAAGATGGATCTAGGTTGGTTTAACTTCCCCTTTAAAAGACTATATTCCACATGAATAGCATGGATCAATACTATGGGTTCTCAATACCGTGGGTTGTTTTTGTTTTTATTATTATTGTATTTTTAGTGTTATTTTTATTTTTTTGGGCTGAGAGGTGGTGTCTAGCCCATTATAGAAGAGATGTTGGGATGACCTGTTATGTTATGTAAACATTTTGACTGAGTAAAATAATATAAAAATTAAAATTAAAAGTTAAAAATAAAATAAAATTAGTAACTAAAATAAAATTGATTGTAAAATAGTCAATTTACCCTTGGTGGTTTTTTGGCTACAAGTTTTGACAACCTATGGTTTTCCCCATCATATCCTTATTTATAAAAGATATATATATATATATATATATATATATATATATATATATATATATATATATTTTCCATTATAGGTGGGAAAACCCATCATAACTAAGTTGCCAAACCAGCAGTGACGACAACCATCTCTAGTTGTTATTCGTGAATCCAGACTGACTCATCACCGTTATTCAAGGAAAGCTCATGCTCACTAATCGTCCTTATTCAAGGAAAACCACAACCCAGTGGTGATCCATAAAGGGGCAGGGTTTCACTCGTGTCATCACCCTTATTCAAGGAAAACCACATCCTAGTGGTGATCCATAGAGGGGCAGGGTTTCACTCATGCCAAATGTCTCTTGGTCTTGGGCCGTTAACCTATTTCCTTATGTCCTAAGAAGACCCCTATTTCCTTATGTCCTAAGAAGAATGTCTCTTGGTCTTGGGCCGTTAACCTATTTCCTTATGTCCTAAGAAGACCCCTATTTCCTTATGTCCTAAGAAGACCACCGTTTAACCACAAAAAAGAAACTTTAAAACACACTCTAAACCTATTAAAATGTTTATATTAATGTGAATTTATTTTTATGTAATTTAAATTTGACCAAATATTAAGGATATATTACATTACACTATAGCTTCTATGGACACAATAATTTTGACCCATCAAACTAACTAGTGAGGCTAACCCTACCAATAGGGTCAAGTCATAGTATAAAAAGCTCTTAAATGTTTGATATGAAAACATGAGATGCCCTTCAAAATCCTAGTTGTGTACTTAGAAAGTGTACTAAGGTGAGGGAGTTACTTGTTGTGAGTGAGCCATGGCCGCTGAGAACATACGAAAGAAGGCAAAGTATGACAAAACACAAGATGAGATGTCATCGCTACAATCAGACACAACTATCCACGAGGAAATAGAAGGGGAGATGTCATCGCTGCAACCTGCCCATGAACTCCTTCCACTGGAGGGGACCATGACATCTCTAGAAAATCATTATGAAGATGAAGATGAAGATAAAGTTGAAGAGGAAGAGGAGGAGGAGGAGCGCATGCCAACTACTCCCATTCATTACCTCCAGGGGCTACGCATGAGAGAAATGTGTGAGACACCCAAATTAAGATGGATACCCTAGAGCGCCCAAATATTTTTCGGAATTATCATTGTCGAGCGTACGTCCCTACGCGTGACAATTATCTTTTCTTCATTAAGGATCGCGACATCATATTCATTATGTTTAACGATTTCTATCTTATACCAATCTACTATGATGAGGAATTGTCGCACCTTAGAGATGGGGATGGGTCACAATTCATTGATAACTGTTGTGATGGACACGGAGTTTCATCAGATAATTATTGTAAGCCTGGACATTGAATCGATAAGAGCAGGGGTAACTATCCACAGAAGAAATATTTTTCCACAAGACGCCAACACAATTTCTCTTTGGGATTTTGATATTCGAAATAGCAGAGGCATGATTTGCAATAAGAATGAGAAATCGTTCAATTTTTTGAATTGAAAAATTATGTTTAATGAAAAATTATGTCCAACTATTTACAATACCCAACCGCGATGAGAACTTTGGTTTAAGTGTAGATTTTGGAAGTCTAGGAAATATGGATTTGTCAGTGGTAATGGAAAATAAGAGCTTATCAAGGGAAGAAGTATTTATGAGAATTTATGCGGAACACAGTGGAAAAATACGCAAGCGAATTTCCTTACCTGTTTCTCCACAGCATGAGATTCAGTACTTGGTACTGTGCGACACTGATAGAATTATTATGCAACAATTGGAATGATGTATGCAGATCCTGGATATATCTGGTGAAAAGTCCAAAATAATAAAAGCAACTGATATGGAGATGTTATGTCACCCTTATTATTTATACAGGAGAAATTTTTTCATTTGTGTGACCCAAATTGCGGTCACATTTCAAGACCACCCAATGTGTGTGCACAAGATATTACCTTTCAGATCGGTTCGTACATTACAACTGCACACGATATTCTGATATCTATTTGCTGTGACCCAGAAAATAGTTTGATAGTATCAAATTTATGGAGCATCAATATTAGTAACATTTTAACAGGAAACTGCATCGCCAAGATTACAATGGGTGATGATAATATAAGAAGGATTGCACTGAGATCTTTGGAGCCCAGAGCGTTTACATATGATGAAACAACTCATCAAGTTTTCGTGGGAGATATTGACGGCCATATTTTTATTTGGTCCTATAAATGGCATACCGACCAATGGGTTGGTAGTTCGTATAACCAAATACACAACACAAGCTCTGAGGATGACCACGATGAAGAGGGCTTCGAGGACGACGACGACAACGAAGAGGCATGAGAAAGTAGAGGTTTCAATTCATTTCTTGTTTTGTAACGGTTGACCGAGAGATTCACTCCGTGGGATCCATCCTGTGAGCCTGGCGTTTTTTATTTTCATGTTCCTTTGAATTTTATTATGGTTATTCAATTTATAGTCAAGTTTGTCTTAGTTCTGATATTAATATAAAATACCTCTTGTGTTATGCTCAATATTGCACTGTTAAGAGAATCCATTTTTATAAACTATAATGGTTATATTAATTATTTAAAAACCTGTTGGGCCGAAACCAAAACAACCATCATTACAATATTCAGAAGTATTTTTAGTTGCCGCTATCCATTTCTTTACAAAGGTGTAGATATACTCTAGATTACTGGATGAGGGTCCATGTAGGTTGTTCATCAGTCTTGCTAAATCCTCCTTGACGCACTAGGCATGCCAGGTTTGCTTTTGTGTCTGCTTCTTATTTGAACCATGTAGGATATGGAAAAGAAGGTAGGAGGAGAAATCTAGAAGCACGTATCGCAACCTTTGAAGTGTCTTGTTAAGCGTCGGATTTCTGAAGTGGTCCTCCAAATTTAATATCTTTATCAGAATTTCTAAATCCCCGAAGACTTGTATTTCCTTATTTCCTTTTTCATGTGCTATCTAATAGGAATTTAGCAGCCCAAGGATTTCTGCCTAGTTGTTGGTTCTCTATCCAAGACCCCAGCTGAAGTTATCTTCTCGGATACCATCCAGGGAGTAAATCACTCTGCTTCTGCTCTCCCTGGATTGCCTTTGGAGGCACCATAAAAAAAGATTGTTGTTTTACCCTGTTTCCTCCACCAAGCTTGAAAGTTTGTGTCTGTATCTCGAATCTCCATACAAGAGTTTTACTGGGGCGAGTAATGTCCTTTATCCTGTCTTAGAATATATAAGTTCCCAACCATTTCTTTTCTTCAGGGAGGACCGAGTTATCATTTTTAAAGGGGTGATTGGCCACAGTCTCAAGGAGTAGTGCTTTTGCTTTTGTTGCCACCTTCAAAGGGGAATTCAGAATGTTGTTGAAGATCTAATCATTTCTGGCAAGCCATATTTTCCAGCAGATGTATTTAGGTAATGCTTTCCAGATTCTATTCCATGCTGTCTTTCTTTGGGTCACGTGGGGGTATCACATTCTCTAGGTGCTGAAGAGGGTTACTACTATGACTTGCGATGGGGCAGAGACATTGAGGCCTTGAAGGATGCAGTCCCAAACTTCTTGAGCAAATGAGCAATCCACGAAAAAGTGCTCCATGGTTTCCTAGGCTTTGTAGCAAAGAGAACACCAATGTGGCCTGTAAATACCTCTTTTACTCAGATTGTCGCTAGTTAGCACTTTCCTATGCATTAAAACCCAGGTGAAGAAGTTTATTTTGGGGAGACCAAGAGGGTCCCAGACCTGTTTCCACAACGCTGCAGTGTGGATCAGAGATTGGTGAGCTTGAAGAGAGGCAAATCCATGCATTGCCTTGTACATTCCAGTCTTTCCCCATCCCCATTTTTTCGTCGAATACAAGTGGGCCGGTGCTAGACCCGTTAAAACTTCTTCCAAGAGTATCCTTTAAATGTGCAGTTGCGGAGATCATGGAATATTCCAATCTCTCTAGTTTCCAGAGTTGTCCCATGTTGAAATGTCTGCCAAGGTGAGAATTCCTTGTTGCATGAGCCAATTCATGACTTCTTTGATTACTTCAGACTTTCCAAGAGGTGACTGACCCATTATACTATCTTACCATAGCATCGTGTTTTTTACATTTCCAAGGATATGATACAAGTGCTTTTGGAAGAAATCAATCCCACGATGACAGAGATGCCATATCATCGTCCCTTTGATGCTTTATCAATATGAAGGTTTCTTAGTATGGAGTCATTTAGATATTTTTTCTTTATAACCTGACTGACAGGGTGTTTACTGTTTGAGAAGAGGTTCTAGAGGATTTTGCCTCCCAGAGCCAAACTGGCAAGACCTGGGTCTCTTATCTACAGACCTCCTTCAAAGATAGGGTGCTTGACTATTTCCCAGTTAAAAAAGTGAAATTTTCTTTGATTTCCTCTTCCTCCTCTCCATAGAAAGTCCCTGATCAGTTTGGAGATCTAGTCCATGATCTTCTTTGGAGCCAAAAGAAAGAAAGCCTGATAAATTGGCAGGGAGGATAAAACATATTTAATAAGGATGAGTTTTCTAGCATTGGTGAGCCATTTCCCTCCCCAAGCTGTAATATTGGACTTAATTTTTCTTATTACATCTATCCATAACGAATATTTGTTAGAACCCAAGGTTATTGGTAACCTGAGGTATTTGATTTTATCCCAAGAAGAGAAACCCAAGAAGCGTAATAAGAGGGCTATTCTCTCGATTGAATGTTGATCCACATTCCACCAGTATATTGCACTTTTCCTTTTATTTATAAGAGCTCCTGATATGTTGCAGAATTTTTGGAGAATTCCACTGTAGACTTTGGCTATCTTAATGGAGGCTCTACCCAGAAGAAGAGAGTCATCTGCAAATAAGGAATGGTTGAGAGGCTCTATCCCCTTCATCATCCTGATGCCTGGCACCGTCCCTGTGTTCTTCTCAGCTGTTATTTTTCTACTTAACGAGTCTACCATCAGGATGTACAAGAAAGGGGAAAGATGGCAGCCTTTCCATATTCCCCTCGAGGCTTGAAAATATTTTGCTAGCCCTCCATTAACTAACGGAGCTATCCATGGCTTTTCAGTACAAGATTTAATCCAATTGACAAAGTTAGAGCTGAAACCAAAGGAAAGGATGACTTTGTACAGGAAAGAAAGAATTACCTGATTGAATGCATTTTCCATGTCTAGTTTTATAAGCATATCTTGCTCCTGTCGAAGATAAGTGGAGTGTATGACTTCTTGCACGTGTATTACATTTTCTAGGATATGTCTCCCTTTGACAAAGCCACCTTGGGTGGGAGAAATGAGTTTCCCAAGAAATGGCTTGATGATGTTTGCCAGCAGCTTTTTCAGGATTTTGTATGCTGCATTGCAGAGCAATATTTGCCTAAAATTGTCAAATTTCCTGGATTCACTTCTTTTGGTATTAATGCAAGAAAGGTAGAATTAGTACTGCCTCCCACTTTAGCTTTTTGGTGAAAAGCTTTAATCATCCTCAGTAAATCAATTTTTATTATTTCCCAGCAGATTCTATAAAAATGAATTGAGAAGCCATTTGGTCCTCATGCCTTGTCTAGCTCCATGGACCAAATTACTTTGCAGATTTCTTCCTTGGAGAAAGGTTTCAAGAGACCAGTGTTGTCCTCCTTGCTTACCAAAGATGGAATATGAGAGAGAAAGTTAGAGATGAATTTTTCACAACCATTCCCACCCTCTTTATAAAGATTCAGAAAATGATCTTTTGCTGCCTCTTTAAGCTGTTCTTGACCTTGAGAACAATCCCATCTGAAGAAGTGATTTCAGAGATATGATTTCAGGATAGACGAGCTCTATATTTCTTGTGGAAGAATGAGGTGTTTCGGTCTCCAGATTTTAGCCACAAGATATGAGACTTGAGCCTCCAAAACTATTCTTCTTGGTGAAAAGCGTGGAATGATTTGATTTGGGCAACTTGTTCTTTTTCTAAATTTGAAGAAGAGGTCTCCTTACTTTCCAAATCCATTTGCACATATGATAAAAGCTAAACCGTCTCCTTTCTGTTGCTGGTAGGAGATTTTGAGGGCTTTTTAATCCATTTTTTTGAGCTCTCTTGGTTGCTTTTATTTTCTGCTCCCACATGAAGCTGGGAGATCGTATCACAGGTGTGGACCATGCCCTCAGAACAATTTCCATGAACCCTTCTTTCCCTCAAAGTGGGTTGAATCTAAAAGGGATAGGGTCCAAATTTTCTTCCTCTTCCAGCAGTAAGAGGATAGGTTTGTGGTATGATGCCAGCTTTGGGAGAATTTTCGAGGAGATCAACCTTTTTTCTAGCAACAAAGAGCTTTGCGCTAGGAATCAATCTAGGCGAGCAGAGATGTGATCTACCCCAACTCTATTATTTGTCCAAGTTTAAAGAAATTTCATAGGTTTGAAGTCAAGAAGATCCCAATGAAGTATTAGCTCCTCTACAAATGGAAGCATTTGGTCCCTACCACTATTTCCACCTCGCTTTTCTTTTGGATCAAAGGTGAGGTTGACATCTCTAGCCACTATTATATTCTGAGGGGAGTAAATGTCTAAGAAATCATACGAGGTCTACCAACATTCTCTCTTCTCGATAAGGAGGACTGGAACATAAAGTTTGAAGAGAGAGATGGTGAGATGACTAAAGAGGTGTCAGAGTTCGATGTAAATCTAGTGTTGGGTCTCAAAGGAACTTTCTAACTGAAACTTGTCCTCCAACCACAATGTTTTGAGACCACCAAAGGAACCTCTTGCACTAATGGCCTTTCTTGTATTTTTTTTTTCCATTTTAATTTTCTAATCTCAAGAAGGGTTTCCCCTTCAATATTAGTCTCTTGGAGCATGAGGATCTCAGGATTTTCTATTTTCAAAAGGTCTCTAACTACTTCATCTTTCGTATGGTTCCCCAAACCTCTGCAATTCCAAGAGACTAATCTCATTATTTTATAGGAGTGGAGTGGGTTGGGCCCCCCTTAGGGAGCCTTGCTCTGGTGTTTCTCTCGATGGACATTTCAATGGTGGATTGGCTACCTTGCATTTTTTGCCTCTCCACTTCTTCTTCCCTAGCTTCCTTATGAGAATTCCTCCTAACTGTTTTCGAGGGTATCTCGAATGTCGCATCTTCCGATGACCCAGAGGTATCCGGAGGTTTTTTCCCTATCATTTCTACATAGGTAGGTAGGTGAGGAGGAGGTTCCTGCTGGGGAGTTAAGATGGGTTACTTCTACATTATCCTTTTCTACTTCGGGTGGAGGAACTTGGTGTTCAATCTCCTCTATCACTAATTCTGGAATTTTTGTTGATGTGCTGAGGGTTTCGAATGGGTTTATTGAAGCTCTTGTCCTTGGCTATTCTCCTCTTCCTTCCACTTGTACCATTCCTATCAAGGGATCTCCAGACTCTGATGGTACCTCTTTCCATTTATACTTGTTTCTCGCCTTGGCCAAGACTGTTTTCTATACCTGGGTCCATTTTTCTCCTTTCGACCTCTCTAGGTCTTCCTTCGCCTTTTTTTTTTTGGAGTATCTTGCGAAATTCCCATAGTCATGGCAATGCTTGCATTTGAATGGAGGCTTCTCGTAGTCTAAATCATGAATATAAGACCAGTTTGATATTGTTAGCTTTATGGCTTCAGGTAACCCTATTTCCAAGTCGAGTTTGACGCATATTCTTGCACATGAGTACTGATCCCTTCTCTCTGCTTGGTCTAAGTATTTTCCCAGGGTGTTTGATCCAAAATGGATCCTAAAACTCGCTAAGTCTTCATGAAATCTCTATAACTTATGCCAAAGAGTAAAAATCTTGTGAAGATCAAGCTTATCAGAGGAATCCTCATGAAAGTTACTAACTGCGATCAGCGCGGATCAACAATTGTCGTCGATCAAGCGCATAGAGCGACGGAGCATGGTAATGTGCATTGCCACGAATTAGCAAAGTCAGTGATGGTTTGAGTCAACAAGGTAGGAATCTGATATCGCAGGGCAAACCCCTCGAAGAAGGAGAGCCACATGTGCCTAGACCTGAAAAATCCTAAAATGCAGTGGAAAGTGTTTCAGTTCCATCCGTGGCTGGATTCCACAGAAACCAACAGGATATCGGAAGGGCTTCGAGCGATAAGCGGTTTAGACCCAGTCCCGCCCAATGCCACATAGCGAGTGACACGAGTCCGGCAGAAGAGAGAGAAAACCGCTCACATCAGATAGGTAAACGTCGAGCAAGTTATCTGCCCGATATGTGCGATGACCGCACGATCTAGAGGGTCTAAATCAAAGGCGGAGATGCGACCCGATGGATGACCGGATTTGACGAAGTTATAAAGTAGATTGTGTGGGATTTTGAAGTTCGACATCGACGATGAGTTGGCAGAGATTCGTGTTTCACGGGAATTCTTGGAGTAGACGGAAATAATGACCATTTCAAATGATTGAGTTTTTCCGGTGAACCTGACACACTCATCCGTTAAAGGAATAGGTGGCCACCTCCCCATAAGGCATTATGCAGTTACTATAACCGCCGAAAGAAGGGATTTGAACAGATAAAGGTGGGGAACCAGAAAGCTAAGAAGTGGAAACGAACAGTCAAGAAGCAGATTGGCTTTAAAGCCATAGACTGACAGAGAGGAGAGAGGGCAGCGTAGGAAGTATAAGTAGACCTAGAAGCAGAGAAACTAGATCTGAGTTGACCTGAAGAATCAAAGGCAGCAAGTGAGCCAGTATTAAGACAGAGGCAAAGAGAGTTAGAGAGTCTATGTACTCCAGAGAGACTTGGGGGATCCAAGCACAGTCCTACTGATTGTATCTATTGTGTGAGGCAGAGCCATCAGAGGTTGGAGGTAGAGCCACAAAGCCAGAGAGCTCTAATATACTTCTAAAGAGCCACGAGGCTGCAGTGAAGTTGTAGCACAACAGGAGATCGAATGATCGAGATGTGTCTAGTTGTCTGAGGTGTGTCAAAGACAGGAGAGGGAGTTCCAAAGACAAATGCAAAATTCTGAGGGAGTCAGAGAAGCCAGGAGCTCGAGAAGCTCAGAGCACTAACTGAAGGATTCAAGTCCAGAGAAGCCTCGACCTGTCTACAGAAGAAGGACAGCCAGGGGTAAGATGGCATTCTAATCCCATTGGTTCAGTTGTAAACCAATGGAGTTAAGTGTAGCACTTGTAAGAGAATTGAAGCCATAATCCCAAAGAACCTAATCAAGTTGATTAGAGCTCAAGGAGATGTAGTCCAAGCTATTAGGGTGAACTCCATATTATATTGTTGTCTTATGGTTTTGTTGAATTGCTGCTTTATTTACTGTTATTTGTGTTTCACATCAGCATAAGAAAATGAACATAAGCACTCAACAGTAAAAAACAAATACAAGAATAAACCTATATTTTCAAGCATTTCTTAATTCCGCATTGGTTAATCATTAAGACTTGGGAAAATTTAAAGCTTTAGAAGTGGGAGAGGTTCTTGTAAGTTAGACAAGAAGCCTAAGAGCCCCATTTTCAGAACAGGTGGTATCAGACCTTAATATTGATTAACTCCACCTTCAAAGAAGGTTGTATCAGAATGCTTGATTGACAGGGAAAAGATTGCTTGTCTGAAAGGTGTTTGGACAGTCAAGGATTGATTGCCTCCTTGATTGTATGCTTGGTTGCAGACTGACTATTGTTTGAGTTTGCAGAGGTGAAGAGAAAGCTATTGATAGCTCAGTGCAGGAAGGATAAGAAGGAAGAAAGGCTGAAGGCATTCTTCTATCCCAAAGGACCTCAGGGCAATCCTTGAAGCACAGAAGGATGTTGCAAGAGGTTACCGAATAAGCTCTTTAATAATCATGTTTTAAGTTCTTTTGTGCATTTTGAAAATGACAACTTCTACAAGTGAGTTCACAAATTCTTCTTGTTCCCCAAGTTCCTTTGATGGAGACATGAAGCAAGACTTGTCCACCATGATGGATATGGTGAGAGAAATGTATGAAGATGGAAGGAAAAGCAGCATACTTAGAGAGCAGTTGAATTCTGTGGTGGAAGAGAAGCAGATGCTTTCTGGAAAATTGCAGGAAATGGAGAGGCAACTTCATATTACAAATATGAACCTGAAAAGGATGCATGAGTTGGAGTCACAACTCTTTGTTTCCAAAGAAGCCTTGGCCAAGTATTAGCTTGAAGAAGAGGTAAACCATTCCTATTTGTCTTCAAATTCTTCTAAGAATACTTATATTGGTTCTTTTGAAAAACATACCGAAGGCATAGGTTCCAAGCTAATGTCCAAGATGGGCTATGAAGGAAAAGGATTGGGCAAACATGCACAAGGTATTGTTGAGCCAATAATGGTTTAGGAAAGGCCTAAGTATTTGGATCTTGGTTATGGACAGTCTTATGGAGAGAGTTCCAAAGCTGCCATGAAGGCCATTGAAATAGTTCCAAAAGGTAGTTTCATTGCAGGCCCTATACCTCAAAAGTGTGAGGATTGTATTCAGGAGGAATGCAATAGCTCAAAATATCATTTGCAGGATGCAGGTGTTCAGAAGCACACACTTGAACCAGAGAGTTGTGGAAACTCTGACAACCTTGAAGAAAGTGATGGTGTTGCAAAGGGAGCCACTTCTTCATTTGCTTCACCTCCTCATTAAGGCAATAAAGGTGAAAGAGGCAAGTATAAATCTCGTTCTAAAAACATTCCTTTTGATTTTGTAAGGCATGGAAAAAGAGTTGCATGTTCCTTTTGTGGTTTGGATAACCATTATGTTTGTATATGTTGGAAGAGGATGGCCACATATAGGAAACTTTTGAATGAAAAGAAGCAAGCAGCCAAAGGTCCACAGGACAAGGCAAATCATGCTATCAAAAGGATGCACATGTGCTGCACTTATTACCATAAGCAAGGGCATCTTGCTGAAAGGTGTTGGATTTTGAATCCAGAACTGCTTCCACCAAAGCTGAAGCAGAAGGTGGAAAAAGAAAATGGTAGGGATGGAAATAAAGATTATGTGATTGATGTGTTTTAGGATGATTCACATATTGATGTTGATGTACAAACAAAGGAGGGACCTTTGAAATGGATTGGTAAGAAATGGTTAGAATTCTTATCCAATTAAGACTGCATGCCTATTGATGCATCTGTTTGCATTTCTTTGTGGAATAAATGAAATTTGCAGGATCTTACCAAAATGGTAAATGGAAAGAAGTTGAGTAGGAAACTCACTTTATTACTGCAACAATATGTTCATTTCAGCTTCTAAAGTACAGTGTACTTAAGTGAAAGTTGAAAGATGGAATGCATGCATGAGCATGAGATGCATGTGATGTTGGCTTGAGAGAAGTTAACTTGGTCTCCAAAATGGAGATAATGATGAAGTGTCTCATCTTTTGGAAAAGATTCCTAAAGGTATTTTTCCTACATGCTTGACTTAAAGAGTCATTTGTTGTAAAGGCATGTTTTATTGGGTTGTTATCTAGTCAATCATTTGTATGCAGATATAAGACATGGAAGGGTTCACAAGATGTGAAATCTGTTTCTTTGTTGAAGTAGGAGTTACTCCATCTAGTTGTTGTCTGTATTCCTGCTATTGTTAACAGTTGTTTTTGGCAGCTTTTCAAACAGGTACAAATGAAATTTTTATGGAGTAGATGTACTTCACATTTGTTTGAGTCACCTTGGATCAAGGATCAAGGCAAAGAAGTTCAAACTACCTTCTATAAACTTCACAGCAGAAGTTCTTCATGAAGTCAAGAAGGAAAACAGTTCTTCCCGAGACGACCAACCCATCCAAGAAGGGAAGTGGTCAGAGATTTTGGTTCAGAGGCACTATGCAAAGGCAAGTGTAGGGGGGCTGAAAGAACAGGGGGTTGTTACTCTCATTTACTGATCAGATCAGTATATTAGTCTTTTGTGGACCAAAAGTTCTTTTAATGGAAAGGCATGATCCAAAATGGATCCTGAAACTCGCTAAGTATTCATGAACTCTCTATAATTTATGCCAAAGATTAAAGATCTTGTGAATATCAACCTTATCAGAGGAATCCTCATGACGGTTGCTAACTGCGATTAGCGGGGATCAACGATTGTCGTCGATCAAGCACGCAGTGTGGTGGACCATGGTAACACGACCTGTCATGAATTAGCAAAGTCAGTGATGGTTTGAGTCAACGGGGGAGGAATCTGATATGCGATAAGTTGCTAATCGCATATCGCAGGGCAAACCCCTCGAAGAAGGAGAGCCACATGCTCCCGGACCCAAAAAATCATGAAATGTAGTGGAAAGTGTTTCAGTTCCATCCGAGGTGGGATTCCACAGAAACTGGTAGGACATCGGAAGGGTTTCAAGTGGTAAGCAGTTTATACCGAGTCTCACCCGATGCCACACAACAAGTGATAAGCATCTGGCGCAAGAGAGAGAAAACCACTCACATCGGACGGGTAAACATCGAGCAAGTTATCCACCTGATATATGTGATGACCGTAGGATCTGGAGGGTCTAGATCAACAACAGAGATGAGACCTGATGGATGACCGGATTTGACGAAATTATAAAGTGGATTATGTCGGATTTTGAAGTCCAACGTGGACGATGAGTTGGGAGAGATTCATGTTTCGTGGGCATTCTTGGAGTAAACAGAAATAACGACCATTTCAAACAATCGAGTGTTTCCGGTGAACTTGACGCGCTCATCCGTTAAAGGAATAGGTGGCCACCTCCCCATAAGGCGTTATGTAGTTATTGTAGCCATCGAAAGAAAGGATTCAAATGGATAGAGGCAAGGAACTAGAAAACCGAGAAGTGGAAACGAACAGTCATGAAGCAGATTGGCTTTAAAGCCACAGACTGACAGAGAGGAGAGAGGGTAGCCCAGGAAGTAGTAAGTATACCTAGAAGCAGAGAAACCAGATCTGAGCTGACCTGAAGAATCTGTTGGATACCTATACCAATAGGTTTCATATTTCATGATTGGCAAAGAGAAAGGCCAAATATGCTCTGCTTTGAGTTCACAAAGATCCCATATTTCCTAGAAAGCAAGAGGTGGGTAAAGTGTTTCAAGTATTGAGGACCTTATTTCAATTTTGTGGATGATTCAACAGTCTAATCTGGATCATGCCATCTTTCAATTTTGAGTTATAGAATAGAGAAAGAAGTCTGTCCAAACTGCTTAATCTTGGCAGACAACTAGTTTAGGTAGAGAAGCAAAGGTTCCCAACAGTTTAATCTGGGACCTTGGAAGAGATAAGGGTAGAAGTAGATAGAAAGGAAAAAGAAAAAGCCAAAGAAAAGAAAAGGCAAGTAAGGGTTTGCAAGTCCAAATGCACCCTCTATGGAGAAACAAAAAATGCTAGGAAAATAGCTGGGTAGGCAGTTGTGGTTGCAGAAAGGGTATTTTCATCATTACACATATGTCAAGAGGTGTTTTGCCAAAGCAAAATCTATCAATGAACAAAGTGGTTAATCCCATCATATTACAGCAAGGAGCATAACTAACCTCCCTCTTCCCCTCTATTCCATTACTAACACTCCCTTTCTTTAGCTGAGATTTATGAAGAGAGATCATGGTTTTATGGTGGTTCTAGTTCATTCAGAATCCACATTTCTTGTCTAAGATCTTTTCATTTTGATCTACTCTCAAAACCAAGTCAATTTCAGATAAACTCAGTAAAAACCCCTTCATTTGCTCCCTTCATTCATATTAACCTCTAATTGTACTATATAGCTCCCCTATTTTACCCTTTCCCCTAATAATACTAACACTATGGTGTATAAAGCCCCAAATCTTATAAATACTCCTTCCCCCTGGCATTATAGCCATATGTTCTTGAAAAGGGACCAAACTGACATCTGGTCACTTTGGTGAACCTGTCCCATCCCATTCCCCCTTGCTGCAAGTCAAACTGCTCCTCAAACCACCATTTGCATTGGAAAACCCTTATAAAACCCTCTTCCGCCTTTAAATCCTTTGCAAAAGTTACCAAAGCCAAAAAACCCGCCTCTGGCGCATTTCCAAAGGTTAGCGCATTGTTTGTTTTAAATAATAAACAATGAATAAACAATGAAAAACCAACAAAAACCCTCTACCCAAAGTTTTCCGCCCGCATACAACCCGAGCATCTTCCTGTTCCGCCCACCGTCGGATCAAGGCCCGAAGATCCGACGATCCACGTCAATATCGGAGCGGCTCCCACTGCTGTCCTTTACCGCCCGAGAAGGTGACGTTGCGTCACGTCAGTACCTCTCCACGTGTCAAACGCTAAAGCCTCTCGGAGCAAGGCCTGACACATTCAGCGTCGTACCTAAACCGCCCCGAGAAACCGTAGCGGTTAACCCTAACCGTAACCGCTATGGTCCTAACCGCCACCTGTTTTCCGCCAACGGATCGCCACGTCACATCCACCTGTACTCGCTCCCGCTATTCGTCCACCTGGCCGCTGACATGGCTGCCACCTCATCGCCCCCTTGGACCAATAGTCTACCGCCACGTCACCCGATGACGTCAGCTGACGTCACCTCACCTTGACCCACCAATGACGTCATGCTGACGTCATCACTAAAAAGCACCAAAATGGTAAAAAAGTCTATATTTACCCAAAAAACGTGTTTTTTCCCACTTTTCACTCCTGTCGCTATTGTTCTCTCTGCATGACCGTTTACGTTCGAATTTCCGCCAACCTGTTGATTTAACCCGGGCGACCTCCTCAGCAGCAACCGTGCACACCTGCGCAACCTCTGTTCGTCAATTAACAGGTATTTACCATTGTTCTGCCCTCCATACGACTGTTATTGAAATTTAAGTTGCTCAGAAGGCTTAAGACACCTTGAAACTACATTTATACCGCCCATTTCCCTCTGCACGTCCACCATTGTAACTGTGAAGTCCAAAAAACACCGGCCGAGCCTTAATACCTGTATTTTCGCCCAGAAAGCAACACTCACTGCGTATTCTCGGCTAATTCCTAGTTGGTCTCAATTTACCCGCAAAAAGAGGACATAGTCAGACCTTAGAGAAGCTCTGCTCCTAAAAAACAAACAGTATTTCAATTGCTGTTGAGTAAATTCCCCTCTGGTATCCAAAATACAAACTGTCTTTACAGAGAATCACCTCTATTCTGTGTTGCTTCCATTTTGACTATTCACCTACAACTGTTGCACTTTGAAGAACTATGGAGACTCCTATTGCTCTAAATATCAAGCCCCTCAATGCTCCTCACCAGGAATTAGCATGGAAATCCCTGGGAGACATGGATTACCAAATGCTGGACTGGTTCCCTATGGGAACCAAATACAATATCCAGATGATGAATGAGTTAAAAGCCCAGCACCTGAGTGGGGCAGACATCTTGGGAATTTGGGACTCAAATTTGCCCATCTACAACCTTCCCCAAGTAAATCCTATGCCAGAACTGATCTACAGCTGCCAGGAATGCTATGACCCAAGCCAAAGAGCTGTCATCAGCCCCACAGGCTCAATCCTGTTCCAGATTACCCCAGAGAGTATAAATGGAATGCTGCACTTCCAAACTGCCAAGCAATTGACTCCCCTCTTTATGCAGAATTTGATAAACAAAGGGACCAAGCTGTCAAATGACCAAATCATTAAAATCAATCAGTTGTTTGTAAGACCAGGCTCTGAATCAGTCAGAACCCCTCCTATTGGGTATCACTATTTGAATGAATTGGGCAGGATGTTAGTGGATTTAATCAGTTATGTCCTAGGATTCAGGGGGATAGAGGATGTGGATGATAGCCTAATGGCAATGCTGTCTATATTCTCTCCTGGTAAACCCCCAGCTGTACATTATGACTATGCAACCTACATTGCAGATAAAATCCATGAGCAGTTTATGAGCTTGAAGAGGGAAAGACTATTCAGGTATACTTCATATATATACCATCTATTCTTGTTCTATCAGCCAGCCACCTTCTCTGTTCCTTTGAAGCCACTCAATGCCCAGGGAATTCCAAGGTCAGTTGTGTTCTGGACTTCTGTTTTTCATCATACCTCTGTATCACCTTACACATACACTGAGTTCATTGACTTATTCATCTATCCAGTCATGACAGTATTGCATGGTACTCCTCCTCCTAGACTAACTGATGACATGAGGAGAATTCTCCATTTGAATAAGTCCTACAGCATTGGTAATTGGTACTTCTACCAAAACCACACAGTCATCAGGATATATGGCTGTGAGTTGAACCCATTTGGGTTGCCAAGGTATGTCCCCATGAGGCTTTTTGCCTTGGAATATTTCAGACAGTTTGGGAACTCAGACTATCTTCATTTTCAGAGCAACAACAAGAAGTCACAGTTGAAGGTAAGGAACCAGCTGGGTCCTTTCCTATATAACAAGAAAGAAGAGGGATGGAAAGAGGCAAACACTATCCTGGAAGGCCTCAGACTGCAAACCAGCTTTGAATGGATACCCTATGACCCCAATCATGCTATCTCCCTCAGGAGGATTAGATACAAATTGGGTAGCTATGCACACAAGAGAGAACCCGAGATTGAACAGTATGCCAATGCATCAAATTGGGAAGAGGGTACCCTAGAGGAGGAAATTACTAATGAAGAGTTACTTGAGAGAGAGGCTAGAAATATGCAAAAGGAAGCTGACTTGGAAACTTGTGGACAGGTGCCCCTCTCCTACAAAAAGCAACTTGGAGCAGCTGCTACATCATCAACAGCACAACAGCAAACTGCCGAGAAAGCACCACAGACAGCAAGCAAGGATAAAGGGAAGCAGGTGGAACAGCCACCTCCATTGACAGAAGAACAAGTGGACACATTGCTACAGCAGCAAGAAGAGATGGAGCAGCAGGAACTTGGGCAGCAACAAGAAGAGGAACAGTTTAGTGAACAGCAGCCCTTGCAGCAAGAAAAAGTGACTGATCCTCCAAGCTCCACTGAGCAACAGGCTCAGACAATGGTGCCTCCTAGAGCAGAAACTACTGTTGATACCTCGGTCCTCCAAACCCCACAAAAGGAGGACTTTACCAGAAAAAGGGATAGAGAGACTCCCCTGACTTCATCCATTAATCGGGGAGAGAAAAGACAAAGACTAAATGACTCCCAAGAGGATGACATAGCAGTGAGGCAAGCAATGGGTATGGGCCCACCCAGTGGAGAAGTTCCAGCCAGTTCATTTCAGCATGAACATGATAGAACTATAGGAGGAGAGGTCAGCTCCTCCAGCCAGCATAGAGAAGGACAGTCAAGCATCAAACAGCAATTTATTGACATTAAGAGGAGGAGTGATCCTATTAAAATACAGCTGTACGATCATTTGCTGAACCTGGCTCCTACCAATCAGCAAAGACTCATGTCCGCCTTTGATGTAAGTGAAGGCAAGATGATCATGAGTCACTTCATGCCCACAACGCTGCATCCTCAATCTACCTCGGATTACCTAAGAACCAACATGGAGGTTCTGGCCAAAGACATACACCCTATGGATAAGATTGAATTACATAAACAAACTGGTGAAATGGTGTATGCCTCCTTGGCAGGTGAGACATTGGAGAACTACAAATTGAAGAGCAGCCTTGATAATACAGCCTCTCAGCTGGAATTGGAGAGAGCATCATCACAAGCCAAGGACAACAGGATCAAGTCCTTGGAAGAGGTAATTATAGAAATAGGACATGATCCTAAAGATGTTAAGGGTATCCAAGAACTCCTGAAGATAAGGGATGCAGACATGGCGGCTTTAAGAAAGAAAATCAAGCTCCCAGCCACCATCCACCCACAAACAGACGAGGTTGCCCAGCAAAGGCAGGAAAAGGATGCTACAGACCTGCTGGTATCCCTGTACAAGGAGCTGGTTAGGACTCAAGACCAGCTAGGACAATCAGAAGCTGCAAAGGCAGCACTACAAACAGCAATGAAGCAAAGAGAAGAGGGCCAACCCTCCCAGCCTCCTCCTGTGATAATTAATCTTGAGGAAGTCCCTCCAACAACTACTCCTCCTCCTCAGCAAACGGGAACTACAGCACCATCTACAGCAACAACTACACCAACACCAGGACAGACTCCCAGTCTGGATATGCAGAAGCTACAAGCTGAGATCCAAGTTCTTGAGTCCCAAATGAAAGAGCTTGATGAAGTCAAGAAGACTTTGGCCAAGGTGAATGAAAAATTTGACAAAAGCAAGCAGAATGAAGCAACAAAGGAGAGAGAGATAAAAGCTCTAAAAAAGAGAATAGCTGAACTAGAAAAGGAGCTTGCACTAGAGAAGGTAACAACAGAACTAAAAGCAGTCCTCTGGAGTAACATCGGTCGATCCATCACCAATCAGTGGCAGTACATTGAGACTATGGATGAGCAGATAGTACTCATCACAAAGGCAAACAAGGAAATACACAGAGCAAGAGCAAGCCTTGGCCACATGCCAGATGCTGCCAGCAGAATGGTCAATGTTTTAAATAACAAAACTAGCTCTCAACTAGCTGCCATGGGAATTACTAACAGGACTGAAACAATCTCAGTAGTTAAACGAGTCCTGACACTAAGAAGCCTAGTTGGAACACTGGAGAGGAGAACACAAGACATGCAGACTGGAATCAACAAATTCCTGGACAGATTCCTGGCATTACAGAACAGGGGCCTCCCCAGCATTTTAAGCAGTGTAGGAAGACTGCTCACCCTAGAAAATTACAACAAAAGGATTGATGCCCATGCAGTAGCACAAATTGCAAAACAGCCCAGTACTTCAGCAGACACAGGGCCAGCATCGGGGCAGAATCTGTATGATAGGGTGGATAATCTGTTTTTTATTATGAATGAAATTGATCATCTGTTTGATACACCACCGAATTTCTTTAAGTATACTGAGGCAGATGAGACTATGGGGGCAATCATAAATCATCAATTGCCCACACAGGAAGTATGGAGGAATTTGACACAGATAATTTTGTCAGGCCAGAACCTGTAGCGCTAATTTTCTCCAGTACATGAGCAGTCATGCGCAGGCACAATTTTGATGAATAAAATCTACAAGGAAGAGGCAGAGGCTGAGCCAACTCAGCAGAGCTATTCTCTCACCACAGCAGCAGTCACAATCACAGGTGACAAACACAGCATACAGCGCACAAGCCATAAAGTCGGGTTCTCCAGCATTTAATCAAAGTATCTCAACCGACTCAGCAGATCCCAAAGGCCAAAATATCTTCTGACAGAACATTAAAGCGCCTTTATCTTGTATTCAATGCTGTAATAAATTTCTGATAATAATATCTCAAAGTTGGTAAGAACATTAAGTCTGAGATAACTCAGGACTCAGATATTTTTGTAAACAACCGCAAGTATATATTGGCCCCTCACAGAAGCTTAAGGGTTGTTGTTATTTTCCTTTTGGAACTCTCACTTGCTGTAAAAATTCTCAGAGAAATAATACAAAGGGAGAATGGAATTTCCAAAGCTTGGTGTATTTGATGCGTTGTGATGAATGGTGAACGTTGCAGGATTCCAGAGTGTTTCATAAAACAATAAGTTTTCTTAAATCTTTGTATTACATGTTTTCGAGTCTTTTGTTCTCTTTTGTTGTCTAAATATTTTACACTTAATAGCAAAGTAGAAGAATAGTTCCAGGATTTAATCACTGATTACCCTGAACTCAAACTGAGCTATTATCCATGTTTTCTTCAGATACAGTAAAAGAAGTGTAATTCTTAGTTGCTGCACTTTAAAACTATATCTTTTACAGTGATAGATATTCCCAGGGATTCAAGTTTTCCCCTGAGACATTCATCCATTTCTTATAACCAGTTTGGTGAAAATACTTAAACATTTAGTGAAAATCCTTGAATGCTCTCACTGCTTGTTTTTCCTGTTCGTGTTATAAATCAAAATTTGTTCTATGAAGTATCCAAATGGCCCTGTAAGTTTCACCAGTTCATCTCAAGGTTTCTAAACACCTACAGCCATAGACTCCATTGCCCAATGATATTTAACTCTTTGAAAATTACATCACAAGAGATCTGAAAGAAATTCTTCAACCAAAACATAAACAAAAACCTGTGCATAATAGCTAGCCTAAAACCCTATCATAAACAGTTACAAATCATAAAGAGAGAGCCCTCTCTGATCACAGTTTGGCTAGAAACAGTGATCCAAAGATTGGTTAGTGGTTACCCCGGCCGTATTCCCTTGGGAGTCATAGGGAACAACCTGGGTGTTAACATAATTGGCGACTCCGCTGGGGATTTCTTAAAGTTTTTTCAATTACTATCTATCTTCCAAAGCTACCATCAAGCCTGAAACTAGCCAAGAGGCCTTAGGACTGTTTCTGTAAACACAGGGACAGCTCTAGGGAAGAGCTAACTAGGGAATCTTCATCCTAGCTTTGAAACATATATAGTCATTCCTGAATTCTTACCTAGTCCTTGTACATATAAAGCCTCCTGTATAAAGTTCTAAAAGAATATTTAGAAGCTGGCTCCCAAAAGAAACCCAAGGCACACTAGGGCAAACCCTGACCCTAATCAACCCATCGTTGTTGATAATCCAAATATCATTCCAAAGAACATTAGGAGACAGCAAAAGCAGGAGAAGCTTGCTGATTCAGATATAAGTTCAGACCAACCTATCCTCATTCCTACTCCTTGCAAAGTCCTTTTTCGGTCCACCCCTAGTTCCCCTAGTTCATCATCAACACCTCAAAGCCCTCCTCTCCCATCTTCACCATCTGCACATACTCCCTCAAACAGTTCCCCGCTTATTACCCATCCTATTAACCCTGTTACACCTGTAATCCCTGCTGTCCCATTTGTTCCTATTAACCCCATAAACCCCATAAACATGGCTAACAGATATGCACCTCTGCAGATACCAGCCAATGCTCCAGCTTTACCCCAAGACTACCAAACCAAAATCTCATTTTTTGACTCCCATGGCCCTTTGACAGCTGTCCAGCATGCTAAGAAGATGCAAGACCACTTTGAGACCTATGAAATAGATGATGACAGTGTCAGGATGAGAATTTTTGTTCAAAGCTTAACCGGGGATGTCAGAACTTGGTTTAGATCCCTGAATGCAAATTCCATTGCAACCCCTAAGGTCCTGTACCAAGAGTTTACCAACAGATGGGAGAAGAAGAAAGATCCTCTACATATACTCGGTGAATATAACACTATTAAAAGAGGTCCCCAAGAAACAGTTTTGGAATATTGTGCTAGGTTTAACAATGTATATAATGCTATCCCCCAGAACTTAAGACCCCCTCCTGATTTGGCCCTGTATAACTTCCCTGACGGTTTTGACTCCGATATGGCCTATCAGCTGAAAGAAAGAGATCCTCCAACCCTTGCAGAAGCTCAAAGAGTTGCAGTCACTGTAGAGGCCAACCTAATTGCCAAAAGAAACAGGGCAAAGCTGGAAAAGAAGGCTGGCTTCAGAGAAGAGCCCTCAGGTTTTGATCAAAAGTTGGATGCTATACTAAACAGCATGAAGAGACTGGGTGAAAGAGTGGAATCAGTTGAAAGAAAATCATCATGGGAGGCCTCACAAAGCAACCCTCCTAGAAACCCAAATTTTAGGAGAACTCAGAACCCAAACATAGGAAAAACAAGTGCAGACCAAGATATCAGACCCCCTTTTCAAGAGAACTATGCAGAAACTTCCTCAGCCAATCAGCTCAATGAAGACCCCGAAATCAACTTAATGGGTCTGGATGGTAAAAGCCATGTATTCTTAACACAAGAAGACCATGAGGAGGATGAAAGCAAAACATTCCAAACTAAATCAGGAGAATCCTTTGACTTTAAACAAGGATATGATACTGCTGTCTATGAAGTCCATAAACAATACAAACTAAGGAGTAGGACTGTGAATGTAAATCAGCCTAAAAAGACAAAAGAGAAACAGCAGTCTAGAGAAACCTCAGTCACAGAACTTAATGACAAAACAAACTTGCCTACAAAAGAAGTAGTGGTTGAGGAGGTTACTGAACTACTGTCCCCACTACAACAGCCCATGGCGACCTCGTCCTCTCACCCTAACCCAAACATTATCCCTCAAGACATGAATGTAAGGGGCAGGTTCCAAAATCAAGATGAAATCCAACAAGAAGATTTAATCAACAGAGAAAGGACTGCTACCCGTGACTCCAAAACCCAAGTTGACAAACCCTTTGACCTAGGAGCAGAGATCGGCAAGTTAAAGGTAGCAATTCCCCTTTCAGAGCTAGCCAAACATGACATATATAAGCAACAGATCAAAAAATCCCTTCAGCTCACCAATAGCAAAGATGATGTAAATGTGCTAGATGACACTCCAGAATTACTGTTTGGCCCCGAGGTAGATGGAAAAACAGTAGTCACAGGGGTTTTACCTTTTTATGTCAGCCTGCATGTTCATGATAAAATACTGCATAATGCAATGTTTGACTCAGGTGCCTCTCACAACCTTATGCCAAAAGCTGTCATGGAAAGATTAAACTTGGATATAACAAGGCCATACAAAGACCTGTTTTCCTTTGATTCCAGTCAAGTCAAATGTTTAGGCCTAATAAAAGATTTATGTGTGTCCCTGGTTCAATTTCCCAACAAGACTATTCTAATGGATGTTGTAGTTGCTGATATCCCACCCAAATATGGGATGCTGTTATCGAGATCATGGGGAGCCAAGCTCCAAGGCTCCTTGCAATTGGACATGTCATATGCAACTATCTCTGTCTTTGGGCAACCAAAAAGACTTTACAGGGAAACACTCATGAAGTATATGGTCAGCAGTGAAGAAAAGCCTCAAAATTTTCCAATATATGCTGTCCATTCGGACATAGACTCCTTCATCCTCTTCAATGACAGCACAAGCCTCTCAAACAATGACATTAGGACCGAAGCACTCATACAAGAACAAAACATTGATCAAACAAGTAGCACCTGCCAAACATCAATCAGCCCAACAATACACATTCACCCTCCTCTAGTTGTTAAAGATTGTCAAAAAAGTGATGAAATTGTCCTAGAAAACAAATGGGAAAAGAAACCCCAACTCATGCTCACATTGCCATCCCATGAACAGAATTTTAAATCTCCTGTTCAGCAACACATTCTGTGGGTCCTAGAGTTTGATGGCTCAGTCAACAAGTTAGGGGCAGGAGCTGGAGTATGGATACATAACAAAGAGAAAGGCTATGCAGAAGGCAGAGCTTACAGATTGAATTTTAGATGCACTAATAACATGGCAGAATATGAAGCTCTGTTCCTGGGCCTAAAGCTAGCAAAATCATTACAAGCACCTAGCCTCTCCATCATGGGGGACTCTGACCTAGTAATTCAACAGGTAAAAGGAAATTTTGTCACCAATGACAAGAGATTGAGGTCCTACAGGTCTGCTGTAATTGAAATATTAGAGACCTTCTCTGAGTTTGTTATCACAAAAATTTCAAGGGGCCACAATCTCCATGCACACAGCCTGGCAACATTTGCCAGCACCTTCAAATTCCCATTGGAACCCAACAATTGTTTCACAGCAGAGGTCAAATACAGACCCTCTATTCCAAACAATGTCAAAGAGTGGCAAGTATTTGAGGATGACATGCAAATAAACAATTTTTTGACCTTGCAACAAGAGTTCACAGGATTAAATATTGATATTGATGGAGCATGCCAATCACAAATGCTTGAGTCAGCATGTCAATCACAAATATTTGAGGGAACAAGTCCATCACAAATACAGTTTCAACAGTCAGCTCACCCAATGTCACCTAGGACAGCAAAACAATTACTGACTCCAACCATTTTCGACAATGAAAACATTCAGCAAATTCACCAAATTGACTGTGAAGAGGTGAGCAACGCTGAAGATGAAATCATACAACTCAAAGACAATTTCCTTCCAGCAGGCCTTACCCCACTAGAGGACATTTTTGACTCAAATGATGTCCCCAGAAAACCAAAGATGCAGCCATTAGATGCAGCAATTGAAGAATGCAACATTGGTACCACTGACAAGCCTAAAATAATAAAGCTATCTGCTGCTTTGCCCCCTGATCAAAAACCCAAATACATTGATCTCTTTAAAGAGTTTCAAGATGTCTTTGCTTGGGGTTATGAGGATCTAAAGTCCTATGATACCTCTGTTATCCAGCATACTATTCCCCTCAAATCTAATCAAAAACCATTCAAACAGAAATTGAGAAGGATCAATCCTATGCTCCTTCCTTCCATTGAAAAAGAATTACAGAAAATGTTCAAAGCTGGTATCATAGCACCAATCAGGTTCTCTGAGTGGATTTCAAATTTGGTCCCTACAAGAAAGAAAACTGGTGAGATTAGACTTTGTGTAGACTTAAGGAATTTGAACCAAGTGTCACTCAAAGACAACTACCCCTTACCCAAAATGGATCACATTCTTCAAAGAGTAGTAGGGGCTTCAAGGATATCATTGCTGGATGGTTTCTCAGGTTTCAATCAAATCCTGGTACACCCTGATGATCAAGACAAAACTGCATTTACTACTCCATGGGGAACTTTCAAATATGTCAAAATGCCCTTTGGATTGAAAAATGCAGGGGCAACGTTTCAAAGAGCAATGGACATTGCTTTTGCAAAAGAGATTCATGACTTCTTGGTTATTTACTTAGATGATCTTACACCCTTTTCAAAGTCTGACCAAGAACACTTGAAACATTTGAGACAGATTTTCATAACATGCAGAAAATATGGCATTTCCTTAAACCCCAAGAAGTCATTATTTGGTTTAGAAGAAGGGAAACTTCTAGGACATATTATTTCAAAAGATGGCATAAGAATTGATCCAGATAGGATACAAGCTATCCTACAAATGCCCCATCCCAGGAATGTCAAGGAGTTGCAAGGATTTTTAGGGAAAATCAACTTTTTAAGAAGGTTTATCCCGAATTTGGCAGAATTAATCAGATTACTAAACAATATGCTAAAGAAAGATTCAAAGGTCAAATGGACTGTTGAAGCAAAACAAGCCTTTGAAAATATAAAGTTAGCCTTGACTCAAACCCCAGTGTTAACCAACCCTCAGTTTGACAGAGACTTTATCATTTTCTCCTTTGCCTCCCAACATACTATTGCTGCTGTATTATTACAGAAAGATGACCAAGGGAATGAGAAGCCTATTGCCTTCTTCAGCAGAGCTCTTAGAGATGCCCCCCTAAAGTATCAAATAATGGAAAAACAAGCCTATGCTTTGATCAAAGCTATTAAAGACTTTAGGATTTACATCCTTTACTCCCATGTTGTGGCTTATGTACCAAGTCCTATTGTCAAAGACATTCTCACCCAAGAAAACTTAGAGGGCAGGAGAGGAAAATGGATTGCCAATATACTAGAATTTGACATTGAAATAAAACCCACAAAGCTAATAAAAGGGCAAGGTTTGGCCAAATTAATGACAGAAGCAAATTTCCAAGCCTTAGACATCAACCAACTGGACAGTGAAACAGAGCTGGCGACTCCAAAGATCAATGTAGCCTTTGAACAATCTCCTTGGTACTCTGATATCTGTTATGTGTTACAAAACCTGTGTGCTCCCCCAGGACTGTCCAGAACTAAAAGTAGGTTCCTAAAAATGAAAACATCTAAATTTTGTGTAATAGATGGAAATTTACTTTGGAAAAACCATGAAGGTATTTTGCTGCACTGTCTAATAGAGAATGAAACTAACAATATCATGCAAGATTTCCATGCTGGAGACTGTGGTGGACATTTGTACTGGAAGTCCACTGTGGACAAGATATTGAGGGCTGGTTATTACTGGCCTACTATGTTCTCTGATGTTAAGAAATTTACAGCCTCATGCCACAAATGCCAACTGTTTGAAGGCAAAAGACAGTTGCTGCCACTTCCTTTGAAGCCCATTGCAACAGAGAGACCTTTTCAACAATGGGGCTTGGATTTCATTGGGGAAATTCATCCCTCATCTTCAGGGCAACACAGATGGATTCTAACAGCAACAGACTACTTCACCAAGTGGATTGAAGCTGCCCCATGCAGACAAGCAAATGATTCAGTAATCATTCAATTTTTGGAAAACAATATACTGGCTAGATTTGGCTGCCCAGACAAGATAATAACAGACAATGCTGCTGCCTTCAGATCCAAGAAGATGGTGAACTTCTGCCATAAATTTCACATTACTTTGGGCCATTCTACAGCTTACTATCCTCAAGGAAATGGCCTTGCCGAATCATCAAACAAAAGTTTGATAAATATCATAAAGAAAGTGCTGGAAGAGAACAAAAAGAACTGGCATAAGAAACTAGTAAATGCTTTATGGGCAGACAGACTAACAACTAAAAGATCAATTGGGACCAGCCCATATGAGTTAGTCTATGGATTAGAGGCCAGATTTCCTTCATCACTAGGAGTGCCGGTTATGAAACTTCTGCAAGAGAGCCAAGCAGAGCCAAATGACATGCAAAGAAGGATTAACCAGATAATTTGTTTACAACAGACCAGAGAACAATTTTTCAGCAGAGTGCAGATACTACAAGAGAAACTGAAAAGGGCTTTTGATAGAAGAACCAAAGCAGAAGATTTCAATGTAGGGGACAAAGTTTTAAAGTGGGATGCAAGAAGAGAAGAGAAAGGGAAACATGGAAATTTTGACTCTTTATGGAAAGGACCATTTGCTGTCCAAGCAGTACAAGGGAACAACACCTATTTCCTCAAAAGTCTTACTGAAACTGATTTGGATGAAGGTCCTGTCAATGGCAGGATGCTGAAGCACTACTTTGACTATTCCCCATGAGTGGAACCTAAGGATTCATTGTATATATACAGATGTACATATTATCTTCTGTTTTAGATTGTAAAAAGTAGTTTTCCCAAGTGATTCACCAACCAGCAAGAGGCTGATAGACTCAGAAGTCTTCCAAAAGAGAAACACACCATTTTGACACATTGAGGCAGCAAGTTTCAAAGATTGGTATGAACAGCTAAAGAACAAGGCAATCTGACCTGCTGTTCTTGGTCTTTCAAAAGAAAAACCATCCCCATGTGGAGCCACTGTTGGATACCTATACCAATAGGTTTCATATTTCATGATTGGCAAAGAGAAAGGCCAAATATGCTCTGCTTTGAGTTCACAAAGATCCCATATTTCCTAGAAAGCAAGAGGTGGGTAAAGTGTTTCAAGTATTGAGGACCTTATTTCAATTTTGTGGATGATTCAACAGTCTAATCTGGATCATGCCATCTTTCAATTTTGAGTTATAGAATAGAGAAAGAAGTCTGTCCAAACTGCTTAATCTTGGCAGACAACTAGTTTAGGTAGAGAAGCAAAGGTTCCCAACAGCTTAATCTGGGACCTTGGAAGAGATAAGGGTAGAAGTAGATAGAAAGGAAAAAGAAAAAGCCAAAGAAAAGAAAAGGCAAGTAAGGGTTTGCAAGTCCAAATGCACCCTCTATGGAGAAACAAAAAATGCTAGGAAAATAGCTGGGTAGGCAGTTGTGGTTGCAGAAAGGGTATTTTCATCATTACACATATGTCAAGAGGTGTTTTGCCAAAGCAAAATCTATCAATGAACAAAGTGGTTAATCCCATCATATTACAACAAGGAGCATAACTAACCTCCCTCTTCCCCTCTATTCCATTACTAACACTCCCTTTCTTTAGCTGAGATTTATGAAGAGAGATCATGGTTTTATGGTGGTTCTAGTTCATTCAGAATCCACATTTCTTGTCTAAGATCTTTTCATTTTGATCTACTCTCAAAACCAAGTCAATTTCAGATAAACTCAGTAAAAACCCCTTCATTTGCTCCCTTCATTCATATTAACCTCTAATTGTACTATATAGCTCCCCTATTTTACCCTTTCCCCTAATAATACTAACACTATGGTGTATAAAGCCCCAAATCTTATAAATACTCCTTCCCCCTGGCATTATAGCCATATGTTCTTCAAAAGGGACCAAACTGACATCTGGTCACTTTGGTGAACCTGTCCCATCCCATTCCCCCTTGCTGCAAGTCAAACTGCTCCTCAAACCACCATTTGCATTGGAAAACCCTTATAAAACCCTCTTCCGCCTTTAAATCCTTTGCAAAAGTTACCAAAGCCAAAAAACCCGCCTCTGGCGCATTTCCAAAGGTTAGCGCATTGTTTGTTTTAAATAATAAACAATGAATAAACAATGAAAAACCAACAAAAACCCTCTACCCAAAGTTTTCCGCCCGCATACAACCCGAGCATCTTCCTGTTCCGCCCACCGTCGGATCAAGGCCCGAAGATCCGACGATCCACGTCAATATCGGAGCGGCTCCCACTGCTGTCCTTTACCGCCCGAGAAGGTGACGTTGCGTCACGTCAGTACCTCTCCACGTGTCAAACGCTAAAGCCTCTCGGAGCAAGGCCTGACACATTCAGCGTCGTACCTAAACCGCCCCGAGAAACCGTAGCGGTTAACCCTAACCGTAACCGCTATGGTCCTAACTGCCACCTGTTTTCCGCCAACGGATCGCCACGTCACATCCACCTGTACTCGCTCCCGCTATTCGTCCACCTGGCCGCTGACATGGCTGCCACCTCATCGCCCCCTTGGACCAATAGTCTACCGCCACGTCACCCGATGACGTCAGCTGATGTCACCTCACCTTGACCCACCAATGACGTCATGTTGACGTCATCACTAAAAAGCGCCAAAATGGTAAAAAAGTCTATATTTACCCAAAAAACGTGTTTTTTCCCACTTTTCACTCCTGTCGCTGTTGTTCTCTCTGCATGACCGTTTACGTTCGAATTTCCGCCAACCTGTTGATTTAACCCTGGCGACCTCCTCAGCAGCAACCGTGCACACCTGCGCAACCTCTGTTCGTCAATTAACAGGTATTTACCATTGTTCTGCCCTCCATACGACTGTTATTGAAATTTAAGTTGCTCAGAAGGCTTAAGACACCTTGAAACTACATTTATACCGCCCATTTCCCTCTGCACGTCCACCATTGTAACTGTGAAGTCCAAAAAACACCGGCCGAGCCTTAATACCTGTATTTTCGCCCAGAAAGCAACACTCACTGCGTATTCTCGGCTAATTCCTAGTTGGTCTCAATTTACCCGCAAAAAGAGGACATAGTCAGACCTTAGAGAAGCTCTACTCCTAAAAAACAAACAGTATTTCAATTGCTGTTGAGTAAATTCCCCTCTGGTATCCAAAATACAAACTGTCTTTACAGAGAATCACCTCTATTCTGTGTTGCTTCCATTTTGACTATTCACCTACAACTGTTGCACTTTGAAGAACTATGGAGACTCCTATTGCTCTAAATATCAAGCCCCTCAATGCTCCTCACCAGGAATTAGCATGGAAAGCCCTGGGAGACATGGATTACCAAATGCTGGACTGGTTCCCTATGGGAACCAAATACAATATCCAGATGATGAATGAGTTAAAAGCCCAGCACCTGAGTGGGGCAGACATCTTGGGAATTTGGGACTCAAATTTGCCCATCTACAACCTTCCCCAAGTAAATCCTATGCCAGAACTGATCTACAGCTGCCAGGAATGCTATGACCCAAGCCAAAGAGCTGTCATCAGCCCCACAGGCTCAATCCTGTTCCATATTACCCCAGAGAGTATAAATGGAATGCTGCACTTCCAAACTGCCAAGCAATTGACTCCCCTCTTTATGCAGAATTTGATAAACAAAGGGACCAAGCTGTCAAATGACCAAATCATTAAAATCAATCAGTTGTTTGTAAGACCAGGCTCTGAATCAGTCAGAACCCCTCCTATTGGGTATCACTATTTGAATGAATTGGGCAGGATGTTAGTGGATTTAATCAGTTATGTCCTAGGATTCAGGGGGATAGAGGATGTGGATGATAGCCTAATGGCAATGCTGTCTATATTCTCTCCTGGTAAACCCCCAGCTGTACATTATGACTATGCAACCTACATTGCAGATAAAATCCATGAGCAGTTTATGAACTTGAAGAGGGAAAGACTATTCAGGTATACTTCATATATATACCATCTATTCTTGTTCTATCAGCCAGCCACCTTCTCTGTTCCTTTGAAGCCACTCAATGCCCAGGGAATTCCAAGGTCAGTTGTGTTCTGGACTTCTGTTTTTCATCATACCTCTGTATCACCTTACACATACACTGAGTTCATTGACTTATTCATCTATCCAGTCATGACAGTATTGCATGGTACTCCTCCTCCTAGACTAACTGATGACATGAGGAGAATTCTCCATTTGAATAAGTCCTACAGCATTGGTAATTGGTACTTCTACCAAAACCACACAGTCATCAGGATATATGGCTGTGAGTTGAACCCATTTAGGTTGCCAAGGTATGTCCCCATGAGGCTTTTTGCCTTGGAATATTTCAGACAGTTTGGGAACTCAGACTATCTTCATTTTCAGAGAAACAACAAGAAGTCACAGTTGAAGGTAAGGAACCAGCTGGGTCCTTTCCTATATAACAAGAAAGAAGAGGGATGGAAAGAGGCAAACACTATCCTGGAAGGCCTCAGACTACAAACCAGCTTTGAATGGATACCCTATGACCCCAATCATGCTATCTCCCTCAGGAGGATTAGATACAAATTGGGTAGCTATGCACACAAGAGAGAACCCGAGATTGAACAGTATGCCAATGCATCAAATTGGGAAGAGGGTACCCTAGAGGAGGAAATTACTAATGAAGAGTTACTTGAGAGAGAGGCTAGAAATATGCAAAAGGAAGCTGACTTGGAAACTTGTGGACAGGTGCCCCTCTCCTACAAAAAGCAACTTGGAGCAGCTGCTACATCATCAACAGCACAGCAGCAAACTGCCGAGAAAGCACCACAGACAGCAAGCAAGGATAAAGGGAAGCAGGTGGAACAGCCACCTCCATTGACAGAAGAACAAGTGGACACATTGCTACAGCAGCAAGAAGAGATGGAGCAGCAGGAACTTGGGCAGCAACAAGAAGAGGAACAGTTTAGTGAACAGCAGCCCTTGCAGCAAGAAAAAGTGACTGATCCTCCAAGCTCCACTGAGCAACAGGCTCAGACAATGGTGCCTCCTAGAGCAGAAACTACTGTTGATACCTCGGTCCTCCAAACCCCACAAAAGGAGGACTTTACCAGAAAAAGGGATAGAGAGACTCCCCTGACTTCATCCATTAATCGGGGAGAGAAAAGACAAAGACTAAATGACTCCCAAGAGGATGACATAGCAGTGAGGCAAGCAATGGGTATGGGCCCACCCAGTGGAGAAGTTCCAGCCAGTTCATTTCAGCATGAACATGATAGAACTATAGGAGGAGAGGTCAGCTCCTCCAGCCAGCACAGAGAAGGACAGTCAAGCATCAAACAACAATTTATTGACATTAAGAGGAGGAGTGATCCTATTAAAATACAGCTGTACGATCATTTGCTGAACCTGGCTCCTACCAATCAGCAAAGACTCATGTCCGCCTTTGATGTAAGTGAAGGCAAGATGATCATGAGTCACTTCATGCCCACAACGCTGCATCCTCAATCTACCTCGGATTACCTAAGAACCAACATGGAGGTTCTGGCCAAAGACATACACCCTATGGATAAGATTGAATTACATAAACAAACTGGTGAAATGGTGTATGCCTCCTTGGCAGGTGAGACATTGGAGAACTACAAATTGAAGAGCAGCCTTGATAATACAGCCTCTCAGCTGGAATTGGAGAGAGCATCATCACAAGCCAAGGACAACAGGATCAAGTCCTTGGAAGAGGTAATTATAGAAATAGGACATGATCCTAAAGATGTTAAGGGTATCCAAGAACTCCTGAAGATAAGGGATGCAGACATGGCGGCTTTAAGAAAGAAAATCAAGCTCCCAGCCACCATCCACCCACAAACAGACGAGGTTGCCCAGCAAAGGCAGGAAAAGGATGCTACAGACCTGCTGGTATCCCTGTACAAGGAGCTGGTTAGGACTCAAGACCAGCTAGGACAATCAGAAGCTGCAAAGGCAGCACTACAAACAGCAATGAAGCAAAGAGAAGAGGGCCAACCCTCCCAGCCTCCTCCTGTGATAATTAATCTTGAGGAAGTCCCTCCAACAACTACTCCTCCTCCTCAGCAAACGGGAACTACAGCACCATCTACAGCAACAACTACACCAACACCAGGACAGACTCCCAGTCTGGATATGCAGAAGCTACAAGCTGAGATCCAAGTTCTTGAGTCCCAAATGAAAGAGCTTGATGAAGTCAAGAAGACTTTGGCCAAGGTGAATGAAAAATTTGACAAAAGCAAGCAGAATGAAGCAACAAAGGAGAGAGAGATAAAAGCTCTAAAAAAGAGAATAGCTGAACTAGAAAAGGAGCTTGCACTAGAGAAGGTAACAGCAGAACTAAAAGCAGTCCTCTGGAGTAACATCGGTCGATCCATCACCAATCAGTGGCAGTACATTGAGACTATGGATGAGCAGATAGTACTCATCACAAAGGCAAACAAGGAAATACACAGAGCAAGAGCAAGCCTTGGCCACATGCCAGATGCTGCCAGCAGAATGGTCAATGTTTTAAATAACAAAACTAGCTCTCAACTAGCTGCCATGGGAATTACTAACAGGACTGAAACAATCTCAGTAGTTAAACGAGTCCTGACACTAAGAAGCCTAGTTGGAACACTGGAGAGGAGAACACAGGACATGCAGACTGAAATCAACAAATTCCTGGACAGATTCCTGGCATTACAGAACAGGGGCCTCCCCAGCATTTTAAGCAGTGTAGGAAGACTGCTCACCCTAGAAAATTACAACAAAAGGATTGATGCCCATGCAGTAGCACAAATTGCAAAACAGCCCAGTACTTCAGCAGACACAGGGCCAGCATCGGGGCAGAATCTGTATGATAGGGTGGATAATCTGTTTTTTATTATGAATGAAATTGATCATCTGTTTGATACACCACCGAATTTCTTTAAGTATACTGAGGCAGATGAGACTATGGGGGCAATCATAAATCATCAATTGCCCACACTGGAAGTATGGAGGAATTTGACACAGATAATTTTGTCAGGCCAGAACCTGTAGCGCTAATTTTCTCCAGTACATGAGCAGTCATGCGCAGGCACAATTTTGATGAATAAAATCTACAAGGAAGAGGCAGAGGCTGAGCCAACTCAGCAGAGCTATTCTCTCACCACAGCAGCAGTCACAATCACAGGTGACAAACACAGCATACAGCGCACAAGCCATAAAGTCGGGTTCTCCAGCATTTAATCAAAGTATCTCAACCGACTCAGCAGATCCCAAAGGCCAAAATATCTTCTGACAGAACATTAAAGCGCCTTTATCTTGTATTCAATGCTGTAATAAATTTCTGATAATAATATCTCAAAGTTGGTAAGAACATTAAGTCTGAGATAACTCAGGACTCAGATATTTTTGTAAACAACCGCAAGTATATATTGGCCCCTCACAGAAGCTTAAGGGTTGTTGTTATTTTCCTTTTGGAACTCTCACTTGCTGTAAAAATTCTCAGAGAAATAATACAAAGGGAGAATGGAATTTCCAAAGCTTGGTGTATTTGATGCGTTGTGATGAATGGTGAACGTTGCAGGATTCCAGAGTGTTTCATAAAACAATAAGTTTTCTTAAATCTCTGTATTACATGTTTTCGAGTCTTTTGTTCTCTTTTGTTGTCTAAATATTTTACACTTAATAGCAAAGTAGAAGAATAGTTCCAGGATTTAATCACTGATTACCCTGAACTCAAACTGAGCTATTATCCATGTTTTCTTCAGATACAGTAAAAGAAGTGTAATTCTTAGTTGCTGCACTTTAAAACTATATCTTTTACAATGATAGATATTCCCAGGGATTCAAGTTTGCCCCTGAGACATCCATCCATTTCTTATAACCAGTTTGGTGAAAATACTTAAACATTTAGTGAAAATCCTTGAATGCTCTCACTGCTTGTTTTTCCTGTTCGTGTTATAAATCAAAATTTGTTCTATGAAGTATCCAAATGGCCCTGTAAGTTTCACCAGTTCATCTCAAGGTTTCTAAACACCTACATCCATAGACTCCATTGCCCAATGATATTTAACTCTTTGAAAATTACATCACAAGAGATCTGAAAGAAATTCTTCAACCAAAACATAAACAAAAACCTGTGCATAATAGCTAGCCTAAAACCCTATCATAAACAGTTACAAATCATAAAGAGAGAGCCCTCTCTGATCACAGTTTGGCTAGAAACAGTGATCCAAAGATTGGTTAGTGGTTACCCCGGCCGTATTCCCTTGGGAGTCATAGGGAACAACCTGGGTGTTAACAGAATCAAAGGCAGCAAGTGAGCCAGGATTAAGACAAAGACAGAGAGAGTTAGAGAGTCTATGTACTCCAGAGGGTCTGTGTACTCCAGAGAGACTTGTGGGATCCAAGCACAGTCCTACTGATTGTATCTATTGTGTGAGGCAGAGCCACCAGAGGTTGGAGGCAGAGCCGCAGAGCCAGAGAGATCTAATAGACTTCTAAAGAGCCATGAGGCTGCAGTGAAGTTGTAGCACAGTAGGAGATCGAATGATCGAGATGTGTCTAGTTGTTTGAGGTGTGTCGAAGACGAGAGAGGGAGTTCTAGAGACAAATGCAAAGTTCTGAGGGAGACAGAGAAGCCAGGAGCTCGAGAAGCTCAGAGCACTAACTGAAGGAGTCAAGTCCAGAGAAACCTCGACCTGTCTGCAAAATAAGGACAACCAGGGGTAATATGGCATTCTAAGCCCATTGGTTTAGTTGTAAACCAATGGAGTTAAGTGTAGCACTTGTAAAAGAATTGAAGCCATAATCCAAGAGAACCTAATCGAGTTGATTAGAGCTCAAGGAGACGTAGCGCAAGCTATCAGGGTGAACTCCATATTATATTGTTGTCTTATGGGTTTGTTGAATTGCTGCTTTATTTACTATTATTTGTGTTTCACATCAACATAAGAAATGGAACATAAGCACTCAACAGTAAAATACAAATACAAGAATACAACTATATTTTCAAGCATTTCTTAATCCGCATTGGTTAATCATTAAGACTTGGGAAAATTTAAAGCTTTATAAGTGGGAGTGGTTCTTGTAAGTTAGACAAGAAGCCTAAGAGCCCCATTTTCAGATCAGTGTTGCTAATCGATTCTAGTGGCTTCGGGTTCCAGTAGTGTAGTGGTAGATGTGGGAGGCACACCCACACTAGAACTTCTAACGGCACATCTTGTGTTGGATTGAAATCTAGTGACCATGACTTTAAACACAAACCCTAAGGGCCCATGAAATATGGTACATTTGTAAAAATGACATTTTTGTCTTCTATCGAATCAAAAACAAAGACAAAAAATCCCTTATTAACCAGAAAACTTCTAATGTCTTCCTTGACTAATGGTTGCCAATTCCTCTCTACCCACGCCTCGACAGCCTTGGGGGAAGGCCATAGGCCTGTAAATTGACCGATGAGCCCTCTTTCAGCTATGTTCATAGCAGATCTACAAGAATCTTCAGCGGGCAAGGCAACTATGGGGATGTTGTCTAGTTTCTTTACAAACTTGCACTATGTTTCCCTTGTTGGGCGTTTACTGCTAGAGTCGATCAGCTTTCTAAATGCAAGGATCTCTAGTGGAGGAGGCGGAGGAGGAGGGGCCTCGGGGCCCCCTCCTTGGGCCATGGTGAATGAGGTAGAGACTCTGGTCGCACCAGAGCTATATGCGCGCAAAGGAGCAGAATTGGCAATTCATGTATATGTTCATGCATCTTTTCTAAGAGAATCCATTTCAACAACCCCTAGATAACATAAAAATTTACAAATGTAAAATTATTTTACTGTTTGTCAAACTCCTACCTCCATCATCAATATCTCTGGCACTAAGATGATTTTATAATTAAAATATTTCCTTCTATTCCATTGTTTTAACAATAGCCGAAAAATCGTTCTAAATACTCCATGTGCGTTCTAAGATTTTTTTAAGTTATACACATAAATGAATCTAATATCAGAGTGGGCTTCGTCTATGTTTTATAGGGATGGTAGTATGAATAAATAATAATAATTATAAAAAGGGAAATGCTAGAATAAATAACTAATAATAAAATAATGTACTTTTGTCAAACATTTTAAGAAATTTATATTATTTCATATTAAAATGCTAGTTTATTAAAATGAATATTGTTATTTTGTACCCTCGTGAAAAAAAACTTATTAATCTATTTTTAAAGTACTTTCATGCTTTTATATAAAGTTTTAGTTATTAAAATTCATATTATTTAGTTTATGATTATTATATAAATATTGAATTTGATAAATTAGTTTAAATTTATTTTAATTTAGGGTATATTAAGTGCTAATGAGATTATCTCTTTTTATTTTAAAAAATATTGTCACTCAAGAGACTTAATTTCTCTTGACCATTGATAACTCCAAAATTACGATGAATTTAGGTTATTATTTTAATTTGTTAATGTCAGAATTTTGTTGTGTTATATTTAATGACTATTTAGATAAGAATTTCCCCAATTTTAATTAATATTTAATTTTAAAATTTTAATAAATAACTTTCTTTTAAGAGGAAAAAATGTCAGCTTATAAATATCAATATTAGTGAATTCATTTTCTAGTTTTATTTTTTATTTTATAACGTTTGAATAGATTCATATTGATTATGAAGTGATGTTTTAATAACTTTGAGGAATAAGGTAGTCAAATATTTACTTGATACTATATATTGACTTATTCATAGTTTTCAGAGAGAGAAAGATGGTCATTTAATTCCCCAACTCGTATTTAATGGTAAATTCCTTAATCCAAGAAAGTGCTATAATGGTCACCTTTGACCACGCTCACTTAAGAGACTGATTCACTCACTTTTGGTTAGAGACGTGTATATCTAGGACTTATTTTGTGTTTTTTTTGTATTAAATATTAAAACTGAGTGCTTATATAATTTTTTCCCAAGAGGCCAAGTAAGGAGATAAATTTCTAAATGATTAAGATACATGGAGCTATTATACAAGCTATAATTGATCTTAACTTAACGTTAAATGATGAAGGAATGTATTTAGAGGGATTCTTTAAGTTTTTATACTAAAAAATGATCCCTAAACTGTCATGAATATTCCAATGGACACTTTGTCACAATATACTTGATAAAATTATACTTTAAAATTCCAAAATATACATCATTACAGTTATAATCTCTTTAGATTTAAAAATATGTAGATTAATGTTAATAGTGTATCAATGCAAATTAAAATTATGAAAAAAATAGAGAATGACAAAATGAAAGCTCACGAACATATTTAACACAGGATATGACATGGGAAACCATTTCAAGAGAAAAAAATAGCTGGAAGGTGAGGTTGCTCTAATCTCTTTCTCTGAATAGAAATATGGTTGCAAGTACAAAGAAGTATGAATTGTGGCCCATGAGCTACTATAGTGCAGAAATCCTCTCTATTTGCTCTATCTCCTATTCCTCTTGGTTATTTTTGGTCAACTAGGGAATAAATGCACTCAAAAGAATGAAATCCCTTTTCCTCCTAGTAGCCTAGATATAACATAACCTGGTAGCCTACTAGGGGTTAGGTTTGACTACGTCAACTCTTAACCAAAGTTACAATATAGAATATTATGGAGTTTCTTTCATGATAATCATGTGGCTAGCCATTTTTTCATGAATAATTGGGGCTGACATAGCATCCTCTCTAATTATGGTGGTGAAAATAGGAAGGTCAACTTTAGAGTGACATAACTTTCACATTTAGACTCATACTAACGTGATTCTTGCGTCATTGGAAAGGCCTTTGTGCGTAGAATAGGAAAAAAATGTGTGACACTAAATCAAACAATTTTTACCCCCAAAAAATATCATTTGATGCCTTAAAACATTCCTGAAAGATTTGATACCTTGTTTTTCCAAACAGGGCCTCTTTGGTAAAAATCATGCCATGAGATGATTCCTCCACTTTTTACACTTTGAAAGCATCGAGACAAATGGGAAAAAATATAATGATCTAATCTAGATCACACCTCCCAATTTTGGGAGAATTTCAATATCCAAAAGCTTTTACTAAATGAGGTGAAGAAAATTTTCCTCCACCTTCTCTCGAGTGTGCCATTCAAATTTTCCTAGAAGTTGTCCTTTCAATGAAATTTTCTAAAGGTCATATGACCCTTGTCTTGTAGTTCTAGACCTCTTCTACAAAATTGTATCTTCTATCAACTCTGCCTCAACATTTGGTGCCAAATCCTCCACAAAATGTGGGACATGTTCCTCTTCATGATCTAACATGGAAGGCTCATAGAGTTTCATATTCTCTACATTCATAACTGAGTAAATGTGCATGTATGGTGGTAATGTAACAATCCTCATGAAAATTCCATGTAATAAAAGTAAATAAAGGCAAAATAATAACGACGGTTGATGGGAAACTTATTCCAAGCTGAATGTTGGGAAAAATCCTAGTGATGGGGATCACTTGTGATTGTTTATGACTAAGGAAATTGGCAAAGGAAATGGCTAAGGGTTTGGAAAGGCAAAATGAAATTTTTTTCCCATTTATTTATGAAAATAATAGAAATTAGGAGAAAAATGAAGTGAAAGGTCACATGTTGAAGTGAGTAAAATGAAGGAAAATAATGGAAAATGAAGAAAATAGAGGCCTTATTCATAAAAAGGCTTCTAAGGATTAGTTAGTAACCTTTTGTCAATTCAATGTTAAATATCTCTCTCATTATTCTCTCTCTCTCTCTCTCTCTCATACTCTTGGATACTTAGAGTTTTCTTGGAGCACTCTTGGAGGGTGCGACATACTTGGATTTTTGGAGAAAGAAGGCAAAGGAAGCACAAGAAAGGGCAAGAGGGCATTGGGATTAGGAACTACATCAAATTTTCTTGCAGGTACCAAGTTACATGTATGTTGCCTTCATTATTTTTAGAAAATGCATGGCATATGCATGTGGATTATTGGTTGTGATCTGTCATTGGCATGGAGCATGGTCGGGATTGATAGTGGATTGCCTATTCTTACCATTTCCTGGATACCATGTTGATTTCGGGTTTATTTCTATTATTTTGTTTTGTTTGGTTCTCATGTTTCCTTAGCTTGGATTTAGTTACTAGTCTTGGAATCCTTGGTTGGACAAATGCTATGGAAGCCCTATAACAGCTTGGGTTGAGTTACTAGTCCTAGAAGCCTTGGTTGCACAAACCCTCTGGAAGCCCTTGGTGGGTTGAGTTACTAGTCTTGGAAGCCCTCGTTGGACAAACACTCTAGAAACCCTGTATAAGATGTGGGTTGAGTTACTAGTCCTGGAAGCCTTGGTTGGAAAAACACTCTGGAGCCCTGAAAGGCTTGGATAGAGACCAATCTGATGATGGTTTTATGATATCCAATGCTGAGGTGGAAGAATTGTTTAATGGGTTGTGGTGAATGGCCTCTGGAAGCCCTAAATGGTTTTTTATTGATGTGTTCTATGGGATACCACATTCGTGCTTGGAATATGGCACAAAGGTGAATGGCTAAAGTGAGATTTGGCTCAGTCATTCTATAGTAAGGTGGAACGTGGAAGTCCCATCATGGGTTTGGATTTTGCATCATTAATGAAAGGTTATTTTGCCTTGTATTTCTATTAGAATTTTTATGGATTATATGTGGTCTATATGGTTGTACTTTCATGTTTATTTCTGTTGCTATTATGTTGGTTATGTATGTCTTTTATGACAACAACTATGTATGGATTTCACCATGTTTTTACTTGTAACTAAATGATCAATGTATCTATGACCTAATGGATGGAATGGAAATTGATGTGTTGAGGTATAAATGGTCCTTAGATATCCTCAACTAAGTATGAGACCACTATGCTCATAATTGTTCTTTATACTTATAGCTTACATATTCATGATATGTTTAATGAAATTCCTATCATGGCTAGAAGTGGTCTATGCAAGGTCTTAAACAAGTATTTTCATTAGTACTGTCATTTCCATGTTATTTTACTATTCTGGAGAGATGATTCAATTATGGGCAGTGACATGGGCTTTGGGCTTGAAAAAGTGCTCAAATCCTGGGAACCCTAGCACAACGCTAACAAAAAGAGTTGCTGGACCCTAGCAGGAAAGCCTGTGAGAGCGACTGGAGGTCCTTGGATGTTGTCATGCTTATAGCATGATAGCAACTAGGGGTTTTCCCCAAAAGCTCAGTGGGACCCAAGGGTAAACTGCCTGAAGTGTTGGTATGGTTCCCAGGGGTCCTAAAGCTAATGTTGGATGTCTATATAGTGTGTTTCCATTAGTTCCACTTCCTTAACGTGACTTAGGAGGTTTAATGATATTATAGTGACTTCTCGTCACATGTTTACCTTAGTTGAATGGTTTCTTCGATATATGTGGGAGGAGGGTGTTACATAGTGGTATTAGAGCATGGTTCACCCCTCAGACTGGATGGGCTATGTGTTGGTCATGCATGCATGTCAGTTGCATGAGTGTATCTCACACTTGCATTCCATGTGTCTGTTACATTTGCATGATGTGGATCATTGTTGTACAGATGTCATTATCTAGAGTTGGTGTGTTTTACTATGGGATGCATTGTTGTTGTGTATGACTAGCTATATGTCGTTATATGTTTCTTACAAGTATCATTTGGTATGCTTGGTTACATTCTTGTATGTTCAGTCACATGTATCATTCTTATATGATTGGTTATCTTCTTGCACACATGCTTACATGTTGTTACAAGTGTTGTTCGTTTATGCTTGATTATATGTTTCTATGTGTGTGTGGTCCATATTTATGCTTGAGTGCTATCTGCATGTAGGCTGGTGTATTTTCTACATTTTGGTTGTGAATTGTCTATGTACATTGGTATAGTTTAGGTCATCATGCATAAGGTCATGATATGTGTGGTTATGTATTTATTATGCATACTGTTACATAGTATTTTGTCACCGGTCCTACATCCCCTGATCTTGGATAGAGTTGGTCCCTGAATGACATATGCTCTTTGTCATATACCAAAATATGTGTCGAAACCTTCCATATTACAAGAAGATTGCCTAAGCTCATTAACCTTGAAGTTGACCCCTTTTTACCCATGTTTCAAAATCGTCTCAGGTCATTAGTATCCCGCCTGCGACAATAGCCCATAATGAACTAACACCTCACGAAGTCATCTATGAGTCTCAGTGTTTGACTGTGACCATCTCTGAGTCTCAGTGTTTCACCCGCAACGACCCAGATGTGGCGAATTAGTTCAAACAAAATATTTCTAGGTGGTTCTGGAGCTGGTTGTTGGGTCAAAGAAGTTCTCCTCTCCTCATTTGAGATGTTGGTTACACCTTTTGAGTAACCTCATATGAAGATAAGCTTCCTCTCCCCTAATTTGTGGAGGCTCCTCCTCTTATAAAAGAATCCTCCATGGCTATGATCAGCTAGTTCTGGGTAGTTCTTAGTTAGCTAGTTCTTGGTTTGTTGGATTGATGGCTTACAGTTTGGATTGCTGATAGCCTAGCAATAGCTTGTGAGGTATGAGAATAGCCTTTCATGTTGTGGATTGATAGTATGAAATGGTTTTGTAAGAAGGAAGCCTTGTTGTGATTACCTTGGTTTCATACTTATGCTTTTGGGTGAGAGAGAGTCATCAGTCTTTGTGGGAGACCTTTGAGAGTGAATGCTTATGGAGACATACTGATTGGACCCTTCAAGGAAGCTTGCCACGTCAAGGCATGGTTGTAAGATTTACTGTTGTTTATATTAATACAATCAATGGTTATTTCCTATATCATGTATGAAATGTATGTTGATAGCTTATGGTTCCTTGACTCTATAAGTACATAGTTCATTGTTATGCTCTATTATGTGTTTTGTTATTTTCATATGTTGTTTCAGGTGAATCATTCATTAAGGAGAAGAAAGCGATATCTGAAGTGATGTGACGAAGACTTCATCGAACATCGGTATAAGGTAGGCGTCTTCAACGATAAGTATTTAAGGAATTAGCTATTGTCTTTCTCTTGCTGTGACTAGACCCACTCTAGGGCTAGAGGGGTTGTCTCTGTCCGCAGAGGGAACTTACCTGGATCACACATACTCATGGTTGCATGTGGTCAAATGTACTGTGATGTAGTGGTTGTTGTCATGCATGAGGTCATGGTGTGGGTTGCCATTAAGTGTCATGCAGTGACGAGTGGACCCTAGCTAGAATGGCAGTTGCATGGTTATATGCTTAGATTTTATGTTTCTATTTGTTGTCATGATTATGTTATACATGTATCACGTTGATTTGTTGATCTTGTAGACAAGGTATCCCACCCGAGATATTCTAAGGTACGTTGGTTTATTGTGATCTGGTTTAGCTAACATGATATACCTTGCAAGAAGAAATATCAAATGGCTAGCAAGATGGTTGACTACAAAGACTCTCCCTATCAATCAGAAGAGAAGTATGGTGTTGGGAACTCTTTTGATTTGGTAGTTACATTGAGAAACTTAAAGGAAGAAATAAGGAGTTGTAAGGAAGATAATGAAAGAATCATGAGGCACATAAAAAGCTAGCAAAGGTAAATGAAGTGATACTTCAGAGCTTTTCATATTTTCAACAACAGGGACCACTTCAGATCATCCATGAGTAGGAGGATAGAACGAATGGGGCATTCACAGGTCATATAGTGATGACATAGTCAGAGATGGAAGATTGTTGGACACTTCGGATAGGAGAAGGGATAGACAGAGGTACCATTCTAGTTCTGGCTCTGACAGGCATGATGATTGAAATCATTATGATCCCTACAGGAGGAGTGGTAAGGGGTATTTTCCATATTAGTTTAAAAAAGAGAAGCCACCTGCCTTTGATGGAGAGGTAAAGAAATTACAGGATGCAGAGGCATCGTTACTAGGCATGAATAATTTCTTCAAGTTGCATGACTATTTAGAGAACATGAAAGCTTGAGTAGCTACATTCAATCTCAAAGGTAAAGCATAAATTTGGCGGGAAGATGTGAAGAATTTTAGTGCTGTAAATGAGGAAGACTTGACTTGGAGTGAATTTGAGCGGCTATTCAAGAATAAGTATCTATCGGAGATATACTTTGATGACAGGGAAAAAGAATTCCATGAGCTAAATATTGGATCTATGACATATTATGAGTACATTAGCAGGTCCTTGGAGCTACTGAGGTATGTGCCTTACCTCAAGGAGGAGAAGGCTACAATTTAGAGATTCATTAGTGGATTACCGGTTGCATTCAAAGATAGGATTGAGTTTGATTAGCCTAAATAATTGGAGGAGGCTATTCAAAAGCTAAAACATTGATATGAACAATCAAATCGTAGATCTAAGACTAAGCTGGATTGTAAAGGTAATGCCAAGAACAAAGGAAAATGGGACAAGAAACGAGAAAGACCGCAGGGTCTAGATAACAAGCAGAATGTTGCACCACCTAAGAGGTTCAATGCATAAGATAAAGGACAGGGACATTGATCTGAAGAGCAGAATAAGGACAGGAGATGGAAGCCTATCGAGTGTTGCACTTGTGGAAAAAATCATCGCAGGAGTGATTTTCCATAGAATTAGGGTGGTAGGCCTCATATATACAATGTGTAGGAGGCAAAAATTATTGGGGATATTGGTCAGAGTGTTCGTCATATTTATGCAGCATTGGATAACAAGCAGGAAGACCATCAAGCATGTATCATTGAGATGGACGATAACATTTGTGATCAAGTTATTTATATTTTTATTGACCCTATATCTAATTATAAATATGTTAGTCCTGACTTGGTAGATAAGTGTGGTTTGAGTAAGGAATTGCATGCACAGTCTTGTTTAGTGTAGTTGGCTACAAGTATGAAGAAGCGAGTCCATCATTGGGTAAGACCTTGTGCATTTAATTTGAACGATATTCCTCCCACAACACATTTGAATGTACTATTGTTGGGTTAATAAATTATGTTGTTGGGCATGGATTGGTTGTATCTTCATAGAACCAAGGTAGAATGTCATGAGAAAGCCATTGAGTGTGTTGATGACAATGAGGAACCAAGAATATTACAGGGTAAGAAGAAAGCTACGTCAGTTAGGATGGTGACAACTATGCAAGCAAAGCACAATCGAAAAAAAGGGTGTAAGTTATTTGCCGTGCACATTTATAGTGATAAAGGTAAGGATGTTGAGAGTACAAATGTTTTGAGTAGGTACCCAGTTCTACAACAGTTCAAGGATGTATTTATTGAGGATATTTCAAATTTTCCACCTCACATGGAGGTAGAATTTTCTATTGAGTTAGTACCAGGGGCAGCTTTAGCGTCAAAAGCACCTTACAAGATGAGCACACCTGAGTTGGTAGAGTTGAAGTTATAGTTGAAGGAAATGTTGGACAAGGGATACATTAGGTCAATTGTATCACCATGGGGTGCACCGATATTGTTTGTGAAGAAGAAACATGGAACTCTCAGATTATGCGTTGAGTACAGGCAGTTGAACAAACTAAGCATCAAGAACATGTATCCATTACTGAGGATTGATGACTTGTTTGATCAGTTAAAAGGAGCATCAGTGTTCTCTAAGATCAACTTGAGATTGGGATATCATCAGGTATGCATCAAAGAGGAGGACATTTACAAGACAACCTTCCGAACCAGGTATGGCCAATATGAGTTTATTGTAGTTCCATTTGGCTTAACAATGATCCAGCTACATCTATGTATTTGATGAATAGTTTGTTACGTCTGTACTTGGATAAGTTTGTTATTGTGTTCATTGATGACATATTGGTATATTCTAAAAATGAGGAAGAGCATGTCGAACAGTGTTGAGGTTTTTGAGAGAGCATCAGTTATGTGCTAAACTCAGTAAGTGTAGTTTCTTTTAGACTAAGGTAGATTACTTGGGGCATGTTGTCTCCAAGGAGGGAATTGCAGTAGATCTAGAAAAGATATGGTCCATCATGGAGTGTGTAGCTCCTAATAATGTGGATGAGGTGAGATCCTTCATGGGGTTGGCAATCTATTACGAGAGGTTCATCGGGAAATTCTCTCAGATTTCTTATCATATTACATAATTGGAGATGAAAGGTAAGAATTTCAAATGGACAGAGCAGTGTGAGGCTATTTTTGAGTAGCTCAAGTAGTTGTTGAGACATGCACCAGTGTTAAATATTATAGATCCGGACAAAGAGTTTGTGGTATGCACATATGCTTGCAATAGAGGACTTGGTGGAGTTCTTATGCAGGATAGACAGCTGGTATGTTATGAGTCACAAAACCTAAACGCGTAAGAGTAGAGATACCCCACACATGATCTTGAGTTGGCAATGATTATACATGCATTGAATATGTGGAGACACTATCGTTTGGGCAAGAGGTTCACATTGATGAGTGATCACAGTGGTTTGTGATATCTGTTTATCTAACTGAAACTGAATGGTAGGTAAGCTCGTTGATTGGATATGATTAGTGAGTTTGATTTTGAGATCTGATATATCAAAGGTAAAGAGAACAGAGTGGAAGATGCTCTAAGAAGGCTGATATAGGTAAAATACTTAGCAATTATGAGCTCCTATGAGACAAACTTATAGGATAGGATCTTTTAGGCAGGTCAGTAGGATGTCAGGTATATGAAAATTGTGCATAGGTTGTAGCAAAGTACATGTATAGGTATAGGTATAGGTACATGTGATAGTACATGCACAGGGACATGTGATAGTACATGTACATGTACAGGTGATGGTACAGGTACAAGTATAGGTACAGGTCATGGTACATGTGCAGGTGCACATGATGTAGATTATTTCTTTATAGCATATGGATTGGTTAGATTCAGAGACATGATATATGTGTTAGATAGAAGTGATCTCAAGAAGGTAATCTTGAGGAAGTTTCATGAGAAACCATATTCAAGTCACCCAGGTTATTATAAGACCCTGACAATAATGAATAAGTTTTATTATTGGCTGAATCTAAAGAGGGATGTAGCAGAGTTTGTGGCTAGATGTTTTTTATTGTCATTGTGTGAAGGGAGAATGTAAACATTGAGGTGGAATTCTACATCTGACTGCGATTCTAGAATGGAAATGGGAAGTCATTTCCATGTACTTAATAATAGGATTACCGAGGACAGTTAGAGAACATGATTCGATCATGGTTGTTGTGGACGGGTCTACAAAGGTTGAAAATTTCATTCCATTGAAGTCTACATTCTCATCTAGTGATGGGGCACATATATTCATTAGATATGTGGTCAGATTGCATGGTGTTCCAAAGAATATCATGTCAGAGAGGGGTGCGAAGTTAACTTACAAGTTTTCAAAGGAGTTATTTGTAGGTTTGGGCATAGAGTTGGCCTTTGGTACATCTTATCATTTGCATACAGATGGATAAACATAGAGGGTCAATAGGATATTGGAGGACATGTTGAGGATGTATGTGATTCATCACCAGCGAAAGTGGTAAGAGTATCTTACATTGGAAGAGTTCGCATAAAACAATGGGTTTCAGGAGTCATTGAGGATGATTTCTTTTGAGGCATTGTATGGGCGGAGTTGAAATACTACTATCAGTTGGAGTGATCCAGTTAACAAGGTGCTGATTGGACCAAATATGTTGGAAGACATGGTATAGGAAATGCAGGTGATCAATAAAAATCTAAAGGAAACACAGGATAGGAAGAATAGTTATGAATATTAGAACAGGTTATTCAAGGAGTTCCAGGTTGCGAAACAAGCGTACTTTCACATCAAACTGAAGAATATCTCCTTGCGGGTTCGATCATGTACCAACCTGGCACCACAATTTTGTGGCCCCTTCAACATTGTTGATAGGATTGGGTCAGTATCCTATAGAATTGCACTGCCTTCGACAATGAAAGTCCATGATGTTTTCCAGTTATTGTTGCTTAAGAAGCATGTTAAATATGTTAGGTGGAACCAGATGGGGAATTCCAGCCAAAGCCTCAGTGCATATTGCAAAAAAAGGTGATCGTGCTCTAGAACCAAGATATTGAGAAAGTTAAAGTGCAGTGGAATCACTTTGGGCCCAATTAAGCTACAAGGGAGGTGGAGGATCAAATGTGGGCTATGTATCATTCCTTGTTTTCCAGTGGAGGCAAAGGAATTTTGGCTTGGTGTTTCGGTGTGATTTTGTTATATGATTTGGTATATGTTATGTTTCATGTTTCGGTGATTTTTATATTTGTACATATGTAATTGGATGTAAATACTTCCATGAGTTATGTTATAAAGATCCATTAAGTAGTATGGGTGTCAAGTCATTATGATGTTATGCTTGTTATGTTTCATGTTAGTTTTCTTCTCAGTAAGTTTATCATTGTAAATACTGCATCAAGCTAAGTTATAAAGATCCATTGGCATTATATTTTTCTTGCAACAAGCTTGTGGTTATAGGTGTTGTTGAACACCGAGGACAACGTTCCCCCAATGGGGAGGGTTCTGTAACAACCATGGCGAAAATTCCATGTAATAAAAGTAAATAAAGGAAAAATAATAACCATGGTTGATGGGACACTTATTCCAAGCTGAAAGTTGGGCAAAATCCTAGTGATGGGGATCACTTGTGATTGTTTATGGCTAAGGAAATTGGAAAAGGAAATGGATAAGGATTTGGAAAGGAAAAATGACATTTTTGGCACATTTATTTATGAAAATAATGGAAACTAGGAGAAAAAGGAGGAGAAAATTCAAGGGTTGCGCATGTGAGGAGGAAAATGAAGGAAAATAATGGAAAATGAAGAAAATAGAGGCCTCATTAATAAAAAGGTTTATGAGGATCAGTTTGTAACCTTTTGTTAGTTTAGTGTTGGAGCTCTCTCTCATTATTCTCTATCTCTCATACTCTTGGAGACTTACAATTTTCTTGGAGCAAGAAGGAAAATGAATCATAAGAAAGTGCAGGAGGGCATCGAGATAAAAAATTACATCATTCTTGTAGGTACCGAGTTGCATGTATGTTTCCTTCACTAGTTTTGGCATGCATGTATGTGGATTATTAGTTGTGATCTGTCATTGGAATAGATGATGGTTGGGATTGATAGTGGAATACCTAGCCTTGCCATTTCTTGGATAACCATGGTGATTGTGGGTTTATTTCCATTGTTTCTTTTGGTTTGTTCTCATGTTTCATTAGGTTGGGTTGAGTTACTAGTCTTGAAAGCGTTGACTGGACAAACGCTTTAGAAGCCCTGTAATAGCTTGGGTTGAGTTACTAGTCCTAGATGCCTTGGTTGGAAAAACACTCTGGAATCTCTTGGTGGGTTGAGTTACTAGTCCTGGAAGCCCTAGTTGGAAAAACGCTCTGGAAACCCTGTATAAGTTGGGGGTTGAGTTACTAGTCCTAGAAGCCTTCGTTGGAAAAAATCTCTGGAGCCCTAGAAGGCTTGGATAGAGACCACTCTGATGATGGTTTTGTGATGTCAGACCATGAGGTGGAATCAATATTTGATGGGTTGAGGTGGATTGCCTCTAGAATCCTTGGAATTCTATGATCGGGTGGAACGTGGAAGTCCCGTCCCGGATTTGGATTTTTCATCATTAATGAAAGGCTATTTATCCTTGTATTTCTATGAGCATTTTGATGGATTGTATGTGCTCTATATGGTTGCACTTTCATGAGTATTTCTATTGATAATATGTTGGTTATGTATGTGTTTTATGACAATAGCTATGTATGGATTTCACCATATTGTTACTTGTAATTGAATGATCAATGTATCTATGACTTGATGGATGGAATGGAAGTTGATTTGTTGAGGCAGCAATGGTCCTTAGTGATCCTCAACTAAATATGATACCCTTATGCTCAGAACTATTCTTTATACCTGTACTCTACATATTCATGATATATTTCACAAAATGCCTATCATGGCTAGTAGACATCCAGTCAAGGTATTAAACAAATATTTTCTTTAGTACTATCATTTACATATTATTTTATTGTTTTGAAGAGATGATTCAATTCTGTGCAGTGACCTGGGCTATGGGCCTAAAAGCGTGGCTCAAATCTTGGGGATGCTGGCACAACACTGACAAAAAGAGTCTCTGGACACTGGGAGGCAAGCCTATAAGAGAAATTGGAGGTCCTTGGACGTTGTCATGCCTATAACATGAGAGAAACTAGGGGTTACTATTGTGGGGAAAAGTATCCGACTCGGATGACCCTATCCCTACTCTAAAGGTGACAGTCTTTAGCAACAACTGAAAGTAAAGCTTTGATATTTTCCTTTATGAAAGTACAGAGAGAAGGAAGAAAAGATTAACCAACCTGGTGTCTTTCGCTTAGTCGATCCTTATCCTCTCTCTTTGTCTCTTGTTCCCAGCTCCTTGCTCTCTTTGCCGGTCCAGCTACACACAGATCCTGCACAAAACAAGAGAGGAAACTACAAGATACATGTACTCATAACTGATGCATGGATTAGAGTGAATCAAATATACAAGTAAATACAATACATCAATGCAATACAAGTATATAGGAGAACATGCAAAACTTTATTGATAGAAGTAACAGGGTTCTGAGAAGGTTACAACCATTGATGGCTCCAATCCAGCAGCACCTCCCCAGCAGCAAGAACTCTCCTCTTCACCTCTAGTAAAACAATCACCCAATAGCTCTAACTGTAAACCAACAGCACCTCCTTGCTTTACACAAAATTCCAGCCTCCTCATGGGTAAGGCACCTCCTCAGAACCGTATCGACACCACGACGGTAGAGTGTATCACCGACGATCATGTAGTCTTTAGATTGGTATCGTATACGCTTCCGTTCCGAGGTATTAGGCCTAAATTTTTGGGTTTGGAGATAAACAATGATGTCTCCATACCACTCATCGCTTACTGATATCAGAAACAAATGTTCATCCACGATTGACTCTTCTGATGTTTCATCGTTGGACAACGATGGGAGATCACATAATAATTCCGCGAAAACTAGAGCTTTCTTCGATTTGGATTTTACAAAATCCAAATCAAACTCTTGAAGGATGGCTATCCATTTTGAATATTTGCCCCCAAGCAACTGTCGCGACAGTATATACGTCATGGGGTTGCAATCTGACAGAATGGTAGTTTTCCTAAAGAGGACATAATGTCGAAACCTTTGAATCGCTTGAACAGCAGCAAGCGCTAGTTTTTCAACATAGGAATATTTACTTTCTGTGTCATTTAAGTTTTTACTTAAATAATAAATAGGATGTTCAATTCCATCAGTCAGTAGGGATAGGGTCATCCGAGTCGGATACTTTTCCCCACAACAAACTGGCGACTCCGCTGGGGAGGTGCTGCTGGATTGGAGCCATCAATGGTTGTAACCTTCTCAGAACCCTGTTACTTCTATCAATAAAGTTTTGCATGTTCTCCTATATACTTGTATTGCATTGATGTATTGTATTTACTTGTATATTTGATTCACTCTAATCCATGCATCAGTTATGAGTACATGTATCTTGTAGTTTCCTCTCTTGTTTTGTGCAGGATCTGTGTGTAGCTGGACCGGCAAAGAGAGCAAGGAGCTGGGAACAAGAGACAAAGAGAGAGGATAAGGATCGACTAAGCGAAAGACACCAGGTTGGTTAATCTTTTCTTCCTTCTCTCTGTACTTTCATAAAGGAAAATATCAAAGCTTTACTTTCAGTTGTTGCTAAAGACTGTCACCTTTAGAGTAGGGATAGGGTCATCCGAGTCGGATACTCTATGAGTCAGCTTGAGGCTGGCATAGAGCTGACTAGTGTCCTCTCCCTCTTCAGTTAATCTTCAGTTCTTGAGTCCACTTGGAGATCCTTGCTTACACATGGTGATCAAGTACCTCTTACTCATTACAGGGCGAATCTCATGAACCAAGTGTCAGTTTGGAAGCTTCCTGGGCAGTTGACACCTTGCAGAATGACTGTGCCACTTGGCCAATCTCGCCCAGCGCAGGTAGCCTTCATTAGATTTGACTTCCAGCGCAGGTACAAGGAGGAGCAGTTGCATTCCAGCGCAGATGCTCAGTGGAGCAGCTGACATGATCCAAAATTAGCCTGTTTTGAAGTGTTTTCAGGTGGAGAACTGATTGGAAGTGCTGTTGTTTGATGACCTTGTTCTTTTAGGGGTAAGAACAACATGTTTAGGGACTGAGGACCCCTGTAATTATTGACATTTCATGCTCCATGTCGCGAGGCACAAAAATGTCTATAACAGTTGCCCCCTAAAGTATGAGGCCGTTTATCGGGTGAGATGCTTTATCTAGAGGGTCCGAAGTTCATTCCAGTGCTAAGGAGGCGCCCTGTAATACAATACAATACAATACATTATTTTTCATTCTGTTTTCATGATCTAGCTGAGGCGGGCATTCCCATGCTCAGCTTTTATAAATACATTTTGGTACATATGACAGACGATCGTCTGAAGGTAGACTGATAATTTTCTGCTGAAATTATCATCCTTTGAATAGGATGATCATCTGCTGCAATGATGTACATGGAAAATGCTTTTATATTTCCTGAATATATGTCGCAGCCCGAATGGATGAAACTAGATCCGGGGTCTTCAAACTCGTTCGATCTTCACTCTAAGTACAAGTCGATCCATGTGAGAATTTCGCTGAAGTCGAACATGGAAAGACATCGCTTGATTACCGGTCAATGATGAAAACCGTTAACAAGCGCGAGAGAAATCACCGATAATGATAATGACCCTCAAGGTACTGCAGTACAATTCACGTGGCGTGAATAAAGGACTTGGCGTCGAACGCCACGCAAAATCTTCTGGTCGAAGGTCATTGATGTATACCTGTCGCCGGAAGTGAGAAACTTGCCATTGAGGCATGCAAGCTTCAAAGTACTGATGGGGTTGTTCCTAGATCAACTTCTTGGATAATGAGCTGAAGTCGACAAGAAGCGATCCGTCAAAGGAGGGCCTTAATGAATCCCACATCAATGACACGGAACGGAGCTAATGATTTTAGTGGAGGTGAAAACAAACTGTGATATATGATTCAGGGTGGCGATCATGAATGGATGAAGGATAATGTATGGCAGTGGATGGGACACGGTTGACACTTTCAGAATGACCCCTCTTGAACATATAACGACACTGATGCGATGGATCGGTAGCATTACCCCAAATGTGGATGGTTTGGCGAAGACCATGGTGATGAGACCAGTGAATGAAACAACCCAACCCGATGTGGTACGGAGGAAAAGTGTCATGTTCAAGAGTGACTTGCTACCATTAAACTTTGATGTTCTCCCAATTTTTCCCCAGTCATTTCTGACCAGTACCTCTTTATTTTTGTCAAGCTTTGAGGAGGATAACATATGCTTGTTCTATAACCTGCCCTTCGGGCAAGCCCATCGCTATGATTTAACGAGCCTAGCGATAGGGAAACTCGTTCTCGTCTAAAGACAAGTTTGTCGCTATTTAATCATTTTAACGAGTCTAACGACAAGGAAAACTCGGTCCTTTTCATTTTTAGAGAGTCTAAAAAGGTACAGAAAGTTAACTCCATAATTTCTTTTTCGTCAGCTAATCCCTTAAGTCCGAAAAAGTATAAAACAATACAGAAGGGATGGCTGTTCGGTACTTTTAACGAGCCGAACAAGACAAGCGCTCGATCCTTTTGTGCAATAATCCCTCAGGTCCAAAAAGATTAAAATTTAGAGGAGGGATAGCGTTCCGGTCATTTAACGAGCTGGAAGGCCAAAACTCGGCAAACTTTTCATATTTTACGAGTCAGTGAAAAGAGCTCAAAGAAGACTCGTCTTTTGAGGAACGAGTGATAAACAGGGATAGCAGCAGATTCCAGGTACAGGTTGGAATTTTCCGATCACGGCAGTGTCACAAGGATGGCTAGGTGAAATCACTCTTCGCAGCTGTTTCTCAAAAGAGGTAAACACACAAATGGAAGTGAATGATCGGCCAAATGAACAGTGGAGGTGATGGATGAAAACACGATCAAGGTTCTTATGGCTGATGAATTTACAATCTCAAAAGGTTATTTACCGGGATAGGTTCATTTTTTCCATGAGCTTGAACTCTGGGGGAAACTTTTGCTCACACTTTTCTAGTTTTTAACGAGCATAAATTCAGTCATAAAACTGCTCGAATTTTGCGTTTATTTTTTAACGAGCATGAACTATATGCTAAAACTGCTCGATATACCAGTCATAATAAGAACGCCTCCTATGAGATAACTATTTTTTAAGGAGCTTTATCTCACAAAGCTATGCTCCAATTTTGGCAAATTTTACCTTTGCCCCACAGGCTTTCTTCATGCAAGGTCGGAAACGGCTAATCCTATGAGTTTAAAGGGTTAGACCTACAGGTTTAAAGGGAGGACCTAAAAATTTAAAAAATAAATAGTCGTCCCTTGCTTGCATTCCAAAAGTTTGCATGCCCCCAGGTATAGGATAGAATTTCGAGGCTGCCCCTCCTCTCCCCTACCTCTGCTTTTCTTTGGGTGTTCACGGTTATTTGTCATCTTGCTAATCTAATGTTAACGATACTTGTCTTCTCATTATTTTAAGGGGTCTTACGCAGTACTCAGGCTTCCCGTCGGCCCACTTTTAACAAACAACTATTTGTGACAATAGAAGAACATTACTCAAAGACAAAACATTGGTATTATTGAGGGAGGCTTGCCTCTTTCTTATTATCCGAAGAGGGTTCTATTCGCTGCTGCAAATCAATCTCTTTCTTCGGCGGTGTCTATCATTGGGTTGTCCAAAGATGGTTACCCTCTGTCACAACAATATAGTCCCCTACTTTGTAGGCTGCCCCTGCTTATCCTTCAAAACATATGTTTTAATGGGCGAGGCTTGAATTCAAAGATGGTTACTATTCGTTGCAATAAGGGAATTCCTACTTGGGCATTGCCCACTTTTTTAGACAAAGGTGAATGACTCTTTTGCCAAACACATAATTTTAACAAAAGAACACTATTCCAGAACAACCCCACTTCCTTCCACGGACGGGGTACGGACTAGTCATATTCTCTGCGGAAATTCTTCCTTATACCCGGGGTTTCTTCTGCCCGAAGCAGACCAGGGTGCATGCCCCCTGGGTTCCAGTCTTTCTTTTCGAATCACTCGCACTCATCAGGAAGGAGGACTGGGGGCGGAGGCGAATCTTGAGTGAACAGACCATTTAGGAATGGTATTTGACTATTTGCGATGCGAGATCCCGGAAACGAAAGTTGGTCTACGAGCTTGACCACCCTTCCTTCGTGTGGAAAACACATTACTCTAAAGAGTGAGGAGACTATCGCTCCCATGCAATAAATATAGTCACGTCCAAGGAGTAGGTTATAATCCAAGGGTCCCTGGACGACCAACACATTCATATTAACGGTCTTCCCTTTCAATGTAACAGGTACATTGGGGAGGATTCCTAATGGTCGACTGGTTCCTTTATCAAAACCTGAGAGATTTCTCAACTCAGGTAAAAGCGCTGGGGAACCCAGTGCTTTCCAAGCAACAGAGGAAAGGATACTCACAGACGCCCCTTCATCAATGATAGTACCAGCCATAATCATTCTATAGATCTGGACAATGATTCTGAATGGTGTACTGGCTGGTAACCGGGGTCTGCCTAGTTGATTCCAATCAAAGGATACAACCAGGTTGCTCGGTGGTGGGACCGAATATACGGCCGGATATGACTCTGATGATGTTCCTTCCTGCGATAAAGGAATGGGCGCATTGCCCTGATGCTCATCGGAGTCGGTGCTGATGAAAGGAACCTGGATGGTGTCATCCTTATTCTCTTCAGTGAGGGTGTCGAATGAAGATGACTCTTCGGCGACGGTGTCATTTGAAGACTGGTCTTCAATGACGGAGTCATTGGACGATAGAACCTCTGAAGGAAGAACCGGGCCAACTGCCGTTTCGACCTTTAGACTTTCGTCTAGTCTGGATTCAGTAGGTTCATTCTCAATGAACGACACTTCAGCTGACCACTTGAGCGGGTCAACTGGATTTTCAACTATCGAGGGATTAGGCGCGAGTTTTCGGTATCCAGGAGGAAGTTGCAACGGTGAAACCGGGCGATCTTCCAAAACTCTCTTTGCCTCATCTAAGAATGGACATTTGTGGATGGCATGATTGCCTTCACACAATAGACAGGGTGATCTTGGTCCCCTTCTTCGTCCTTCACTCTCGTTAGTTGACGGATTGCAATCAACATGACCACCAGAGGTTGATGCTACCGGATTGTGCAACCTTGGGGACCAGTCCCTTAGTATCCGGGGAATACAAGGACAATCACGATGGAAGTGGATCCCTTTGCAAATGACACATGGCGATTTAGGCCCGGTCGGTGCAGTGTGTGGGTTTTTGTCAGCTTTCTTCTGCTTGCCCCCAGTCGCCTTCGCCAGAGGCTCCTTCTGCTTCTTTTCTCTCTTCTTCTTTTCCTTCTTCTCCTTGGGAGGCTGACTTTTTCCAGCTCTACCTTGCGAAGATGAAGGATCAGAGGAAGTATCATAAGAAGTGGAGGGCTGGTGGGTAGTTCTAGATTGTTCTGACTGTTGATTCGACTGCTCAGGATTAGTGGCGATCTGGACTACATTAGTTGAAAAGAGCCATACAGGGAGGCCGATTGTCAACCCTGGAAGTGACAATGTAGCCATATGAGGCGCACCAACATCTCCCCAAGAGGAGAAGGGGTTTGGACTTCCGCCAAGGTTACTTCCTTGGTTGGTGGGCTCCATACTTTTCAACTGAAAGATCAACGTGGGAATAACAGGTGATTATGTTCCGCTTAAAATAAATTTTATTAACGACGCTTTTAGACACAAACTTGCTTTTTCATGTTTTAAGAGTCGAGAAAAAGCTAAAGATGACTCTAGTCGCCTTCGATGTATTAACGAGCCCGAAGTGACAAATGCTCGGTTGGACTTTTTCAGTTATAGAGTTTGAAAAAGGCCAAAAGAAACTGCTCTGGAGATCTAGGCAGAGGGTGTGCCAAACCTTTCGCGAAACCACAGAATACGTTTTACGGTACGGGTGGTCGATCTTCGTGAATGCTGTGTTCACTGCATCGCGATCAGTAGGGCGGCCGACACGGTTTCCTAAGGATAAAGGATAAAAGCCTATAGGGGTCTCCCAATATACGCGATGGTATGCGGGAGCACAAGTCCGTGTTAGTGCCACCGACTCTCAGGAGGAATCACCCACCTTCGTAGAGATCGACAGTCACTATGTTTAACGACGCCGGAACACGTCTCTACCTAGACCTCTAGATGTTTGCGTTATGTTACAAAGCGTTGTTATGTAAATTGGGTTTATTTTAATGTTGATCTTGCTTAACAGTTTGTCTTTCAGGGTCGCCACGAGATGTATATATACAACTTCCTAAATGCAATCTAAGATGAGAAGCAAATCTTTTCAATCTTTCAACTCTGAAAACCTTAATCTACTGAGGGAAAAGAAAGACACAACTTTTTCCACAGATCATAGAACACACACTAAAACGCACATTTTCCTAAATCGTCAAACACACAGTCAAATGCAAAATGCACAATGCATGTATTTCTTTTTGTTATCCTTAATGTTGATGTAAGACAGAAAGGAAACTGTTGTATAATTTTGAATCTAATTTCAAGTAGAAATAAACAAGCTTGTCCAAAATAAAAAAGACACCTTATGATCGACTTGTTTAAACACAGGAAATGTATAGATCCAAACCATAAAATGAAAAACAAACAAGCTCAAACAGCCATGAACAGTAATAAAACTAGCTCTTAAGATCACAAAGACACTTTTACAGTTCAGGATCTAAGAGGCCACAGCTATACTGGTTCGCTTTTCACAAAGGGAAACTGTAACTGAAACAAGAAATACTAAAAGAACATTCACAGTTTCATCACACAACTGAGGCAGAATAATGTCAAGGAAAGTTGGTTTACAGCAAGTACAATGACAAGCAATCAGCAGCAAAACCACAGTGAAAACAGGGCTAAGACACAGTGGGAAACCTCAGGAAGACATAGTCTAACTGGATCAGTGCAGGCTCTGGTCTGTCAAATTGACTCTCAGCGCAGTTCCCGAAGGGAGTACCTGCGCTGTAATGCAGATTGCCTGTGGACAGCCTGCACTGAGACACGAGAGTTGCATTTACAAGGAATTCCGGGTCATAAAAAGCTCAAAAATGCACTGTTTTTGCTGAAATAAAAAGCTATAGGTCAAGTACAGGCTAAGGGATGATCAAGAGGATGAAAAGCTATCACAAAGAGTAAAGAGTCTTTTGTAGATAAGCTCTTCAAATCTTGAATTTGCTCAGCAAATGAGCGAGAGTAGCAGTCCCTCTACTTCGCTTTTGATATAGTCAAAAGCTTTTCGATTTGGTACTCTTTTCTTCAAGAAATGAATAGCAAAGATACTACAAACACCAAAAAGATACTAGGCTCCCCAGTGGAGTCGCCAGTTTGTTGTGGGGAAAAGTATCCGACTCGGATGACCCTATCCCTACTCTAAAGGTGACAGTCTTTAGCAACAACTGAAAGTAAAGCTTTGATATTTTCCTTTATGAAAGTACAGAGAGAAGGAAGAAAAGATTAACCAACCTGGTGTCTTTCGCTTAGTCGATCCTTATCCTCTCTCTTTGTCTCTTGTTCCCAGCTCCTTGCTCTCTTTGCCAGTCCAGCTACACACAGATCCTGCACAAAACAAGAGAGGAAACTACAAGATACATGTACTCATAACTGATGCATGGATTAGAGTGAATCAAATATACAAGTAAATACAATACATCAATGCAATACAAGTATATAGGAGAACATGCAAAACTTTATTGATAGAAGTAACAGGGTTCTGAGAAGGTTACAACCATTGATGGCTCCAATCCAGCAGCACCTCCCCAGCAGCAAGAACTCTCCTCTTCACCTCTAGTAAAACAATCACCCAATAGCTCTAACTGTAAACCAACAGCACCTCCTTGCTTTACACAAAATTCCAGCCTCCTTAGACCTCATAGAAGAGCTCTATATATAGGAGAGAAGAAGAGAGGATGAGTCAGCTTGAGGCTGGCATAGAGCTGACTAGTGTCCTCTCCCTCTTCAGTTAATCTTCAGTTCTTGAGTCCACTTGGAGATCCTTGCTTACACATGGTGATCAAGTACCTCTTACTCATTACAGGGCGAATCTCATGAACCAAGTGTTAGTTTGGAAGCTTCCTGGGCAGTTGACACCTTGCAGAATGACTGTGCCACTTGGCCAATCTCGCCCAGCGCAGGTAGCCTTCATTAGATTTGACTTCTAGCGCAGGTACAAGGAGGAGCAGTTGCATTCCAGCGCAGATGCTCAATGGAGCAGCTGACATGATCCAAAATTAGCCTGTTTTGAAGTGTTTTCAGGTGGAGAACTGATTGGAAGTGCTGTTGTTTGATGACCTTGTTCTTTTAGGGGTAAGAACAACATGTTTAGGGACTGAGGACCCCTGTAATTATTGACATTTCATGCTCCATGTCGTGAGGCACAAAAATGTCTATAACAGTTACGCTATCCAAAAGCTCAGTGTGACCCAACAGCAAGCTGCCTGAAGTGTTGCCATGGTTCCCAGGGGTCCTGAGGCTAATGTTGAATCTCTATATGGTGTGTTTCCATCAGTTCCACTTTCTTAACATGAATTAGGAGGCCAAATCATATAATAATGGCCTCTCGTCGCATGTTTACCCTGACTAGACAGTTGCTTGGGTAGATGTCGGAGGAGGGTGTTACAAGTAAAATGAGCCGATAAGCATTATGACCCATATTTTCCAGTATCTCGGAGGGACCATACCTCAAAGCCTTAATTTTATTACCATGCCCCTATAGCCTCTCCTTGTTTAAATGTATCCATCCCCAATCTCCCACCTTAAATGATTTCTCTATTCTATGTTGATCATTCCTAACATTATATTTCTCCTATGACTTTTGCAGTGTCACTTGTACTTGTATATGGATCTTCCTAATCTTATCTATAAAAACTTTAGCCCTTAAGGTGTCTCCTCTAATATCTTCCCTCACTCCTCCTTACTTCCCATATGAAATTTCTAAAGGAAAATGCATTAAATATCCAAAACTTATGATATTTGGTAAAACTAACAATGACCTCACTTGAAATGAAGCAATATGGTGGGATATTCCAATCGGTTTACCCTATGATATATGAAGGTTTGATGGAAATTTTGCATAAAACCTCAAATTAATATCACCACTTATGATTTGTGCTGTTCATCCAACTCTGTAGTAGGTGATAACATTCAACAATGGATTTTCTAGAGTTCTTTGACGAATGATGCCACCAAATGGTACATTGAACTTGGCCATTCATCAAATTTTGATTTTCATTATTTGACTATAATGTTTTCAATTTATTTATAGTTACCTATTCATCAAGAGATTGGAACATATATATTATCCACAATCTAGCAGTATACTACCACTCATATATTTGATTATTTCTATAACAAGAGAAGACAATAGAGTAACATTTGAACCAAGATTCTACATCACTTATTACATGAATGATTTACCATTTTCTTCACCACAAACAATTAATAATGTCATTATGGTAGTGGTTTCAACCAAGAAGTAGGCTATCTTCCATGCACAACACCTTGATTTGATTTATTCTCAATTGGGAACATTATATGGTATTATTCCTAACATTCCTCAGTCTTTGAATGATCCTCACTAACCTAAACCACATACTCATGTTGTGGGGTGAAAATGTGAAGTTGGGTTACACTTTTGGCCCTTTTTTGAGAAACAAATATCATTTTTAGAAGTTCTTTCAACTTTTGGTAAGAAAAAGTAATTTTTCTATTTATAATTTCATTTTACACTAAAAAAAAACATTTCATAAATTTTATTAACTTTCTATTGATTTTTTATAACAAAATTTTACATTTGATATTTCAACTTAGCAATTGTTTGAGTGTGTTCTTTAAAAATCAAGGGATTCTTAAAAACCATCTATTTTGGCTCCAACGTATTCTTTGTTAACCTTGAATTTTTGAAAAAAAAATGTGCTACAACAATCTAAACAGACTCTACTTCGGTATGGCTACATTTACGAAACCAACAGATGCATATCATAATTACTGGAATTTTTTGAATTGAACCAATATGAAAAAACTACATATTTTGAAGACGTTTAACAAAACACCATGTTTCTCATCATATTAGTTAAAAACTAAAAAAAATAAAAACTACCCATTAAAGAGGGTGTAGTACACCATGAATTTTCCATATGTTTTCACAGTGCATTTTAGAAGATACCGAATTTTGATTTCATTGAATCATAATGACCTTCAGAAAAATTTTGCACACATTTTGCTAGAAAATGAGTTACAATTATCAAATATCTATGAAATTCCATAAAATTTATATCTAGTGAAAGTAGATTTAATTCTGCAAACGTTGGTGTTGGTTCCGAAAGTAAATTCACAATATTTGATGGAGTTTAACCATTATCAAATTAGAGAAAGGTGAATAGAGCTAAGTTGTTGCAGAGTTGTAGGTTTTCGGATGATTTTCTTTTTAGCTGAAAAAGTAAATGTTTTCAACCGATTTTTTTCTTTTTTTTTGCGAACAAATGTCAAATTTTACCGAAAAAGGTTTTCGACCGAAAATCTAAAATTTCGGCTGTAAAAGCTATCCATTTTTTCCATTGGTCATCGAATCGAAACGATGCGACCCCTTGATGTAATTGTTCCGACCAAAAGCTATAAATAAACTTGGTCGAAAAGTCATTTTCTCACTCACATTCCTCATGTGAAACTTTTGAATAGCAAACTTCTTTGAATCTATTTTTTAGATAGTAAATTTTTTTGGTTGGATTTTCAAAGTGAATTTTTAGGTTGGATTTTGTACATGACTTTTTTGGTATTGATTTAAAAAATCTATATAGATTGAATTATCATGGGGAATCAAAGAAATTGCAAGAGAAGATATGATTAAATTAGAGACGTTGAGGCTCGTAGAGAATACTCAAGAAATGATTACAAAAGAAAGAAGGAAGAAGGCTTAAATATTGAAAGGGAAAACCAATTTTAACAAGAAGTTGAACGAGATATTGTTATGAGACCAACTCACAAAAAGATAGAAAATATAGTTGAACGCCTTAGAATTCAGCCTCTTCGAGGGGGAAACCTCCTTTACATTACACGAATGAACAATTATTGGATGATACAAATGACAAGACCTCCTTTCTATATATAGGAGTCTAAGGGGTCATAATATAATCAAAGCCGACATAATAATAATAATATAAGGGCACAATAATAACAATAGTGAGCTTCTATGGGGCACAGTAATAACAATATGGGGACTACATGGGCACAACAATATAATAAGGGGGCTGTACTAATAACAATAAGGGGTTGCACTAGTAGTATAGGGACCTAACATGCCCCTCTTCTTCAAAAAGTGTTGTCCTCAACGCTTGAGTAGTTCTTGACGCTTCTGTACAGAATTCTTGTCCTCCCATGTGGAATCTTCAGTGGGTAAGTTCTTCCACTTGATGAGATACTCTGAAATTGATCAATTTCGTAATTGTTGGGTTCTTGTTTCTGTGAATGCTCTAGGTTCCAATATGATTTTTCCTTCCTCTTCAAGTTCTCGCAATATTGTTTGAATTAGGATCTTCTGCAACTTTTGAATGAGTGGCCATACTTCTTCGTCATTCTTCCATTCCTCCCTTGATTCATTTATCCAACCTGGTTGGATAATAGAAATAGCACAAAACAATGCTTCCACATCCTCATCCTTTCTTGAGAGTGCATCTGCAACAAAATTTTTCTTCCCTTTTCTATAGATGATGTCAAAGTCAAAACCCAACATATTTGTGACCCATTTTTTCTATTCTTCTAAAGATAACAGTCATTCTAAAAAGTATTTAAGACTATCATCATCCATTTTTACCTTGAAGTGTCTTCCCATTCGGTAAGGTTGTCATTTCATAAGTGCAAGGAGTATTGCCAATATTTCCTTCTCATAAATAGGTTGCTTGGGATGTAGCAGTAAAAATACCCAATCACTTACATCAAAACAATTTTCACTACGATGTTGATCTACTTGTTGTTTCATTCGATTTTGCACCAAAGTGGCGTTATCCTTTAAAAGTTAGAGAAATTGTTGTTGATGCTCGATGTGATATTTCACTGCTTGAACCTTTTTTTTCTTGATATGTCCTTCTATCTTGAGAGTTCGAGGAGTGGTAATTTCTTCCAATTCTTTACAAGATATGGTCAGTGTTATGAAACCAGCTCAAGAAAAGATAGAAAAGATAGATCAACGCCTTAGAATTCAGCCTCTTCGAGGGGGCAACCTCCTTTACATTACATAAATGAACAATTCTTGGATGATACAAATGACAAAACCTCCTTTCTATATATAGGAGTCTAAGGAGTCACAATAGAATCCAGCCGACCTAACAATAATAATATAAAGCCACAAAAATAACAATAAAGGGATTCTATGGGGCACAGAAATAACAATATGGGGGTAATAGGGGCACAACAATATAAATAAGGGGTATAACTACAATAGTAATGGGGTAATCACTAGTATTATAGGGACCCAACATGCCCCTCTCCTTCAAAAAAGTGTTGTCCTCAACGCTTGAGTAGTTTTGGATAATTCTGCATAAAATTCTCATCCTCCCATGTGGAATCTTCAGCGGATAAGTTCTTCCACTTGATAAGATACTCTGAAATTGATCGATTTCGTAGCTGTCGAGTTCTTGTTTCTGTGACTGCTTCCGGTTCCAATATTATTTTTCCTTCTTCGTCAAGTTCTGGCAATATTGTTTGAATTGGGAGCTTGTCACATATAACCTTCTTTAAACATGAAACATGGAAAACTGGGTGCAATCGAGAAGCTACAGGAAGCTCCAATTTGTATGCCATAGTACCAATCGTTTGCAACACCTTGTATGGACCATAATACTTTGGTGATAATTTATTATCCTTCTTAGCTTTCTTTAGGGACATTTGCTTATATGGTTGTAGCCGTAGGAATACCCAATCACCTATATCAAAACTTCTTTCACTGCGATGTTGATCTGCCTGTTGTTTCATTCTCTTTTGTGCCAACATGAGGTTATCCTTTAAGAGTTGGAGGACTTGTTGTTGATGTTCGATGTGATGTTCCACTGCCTGAACCTTAGAATTTTCTCTTAAATATGATGTGATGGATGGTGGTTGATACCCATAAAGTGCCATAAATGGGGTCATTTTTGTTGTTGTATGGAAGGAAGTGTTATACCACCATTCAGCCAGAGGCAACCGTTTGACCCATTGTGTCTATTTATCAGATAAAAAGCAATGAAGATATCCTTCCAAACATTTGTTTACTATCTCAGTTTTCCCATCAGATTGAGGATGATAAGATGAGCTATGAGCTAACTGAGTACCAAGACAAGAAAATAATTATGTCCAAAAATTTCCAGTGAAAATGGGATCTCTGTCACTTACAATAATCTTTGAGTTTCCATGTAGCTTTTGAACTGTTTCCATAAATGCAGTAGAAACTGTACTGGCTTTAAATGGATGTGATAATGCACAAAAGTGTGCATACTTGGTAAGTCTGTCAACTACCACCATGATGACACTCTTTCCCTTAGACTTGGGTAAACCTGTGATAAAATCCATTGAAACCTCCTCCCAACGTTGGCTTGGAATGGATAAAGGTTGTAATAGACCCGGTGTCTTAATTGTTTCAACTTTATTTCGCTGGCAAACCAAACATTCCGCCACAAACTTTTGAATATCTGATTTAAGGCCATTGCAAAAAAATTCCTTCTTAACCCTGTGGTAAGTTTCTAAAAATCCTGAGTGCCCTCCTAAGGGAGAAGTGTGCAATTCCATAAGAATCTTTTGTTTTAGCTGGGAATTCTTACAGAGGTATAAGCGATCTTTGTACCACAACGAATCATTTTGCCAGCTAAATGTATCAGAAGTACTGGAATCTTGTTGTAGCTTTCGAATAAGTGCCCACACTTCTTCGTCATTCTTCCATTCCTCCCTTGCTTCGTTTATCCAATCTGGTTGGATAATAGAAATGGAACACAACAATGCTTCCACATCCTCATCCTTTCGTGAGAGTGCATCTGCCACCACATTTTGCTTCCCTTTTTTATAGATGATTTCAAAGTCATAACCCAACATCTTTGTGACCCACTTTTGTTGCTCTTCAGATGATAATCTTTGTTCTAAAAAGTATTTAAGGCTATCATGATCCGTTTTTACCTTGAAGTGTCTTCCCATTAGGTAGGGTCGCCATTTCTTAAGTGCATGGAGTATTGCCAACATTTCCTTCTCATAAATAGTTTTGCTTAAAAAAATTTCCCTTGATTGGACGACTTTCAAAAGCAATGGGTCTTTCATCTTGCATTAGAACAGCACCAATTCCATTTCTTGAAGCATCACATTCCACAATAAAGGTTTTTGTGAAGTCCGGCGTAGCTAAGACCGGTGCATGGCACATTGCCTCTTTAAGATGTTAAAAGGCCTTTGTTGCTTCCGGAGTCCATGAAAATGAATCTTTCTTCAATAATGTTGTTAGAGGTGCTGCTATTCTCCCATAATTCTTAACAAACTTGCGATAATACCCTGTCAACCTAAGAAATCCTCGCAGATGCTTTATGGATGTGGGGATTTTCCATTCCTTAATGGCTTTAATTTTGCTAGGGTCTACCTTAACTCCTTCATGAGATACAATATGACCCAAATATTCCACCTCCTGGACTCCAAAGAAACATTTGGATCTTTTTGCATATAATTATTTCTCCTCCAATAGTTGTAGCACCCTGTCAACATGTTCAACATGATCCTTCCAAGACTTTCTGTAGATTAGTATATCATCAAAAAATACTAACACAATTTTTCTAAGGAATGGTTTGAAAATTGAATTCATCAAACCTTGAAATGTTGAAGGTGCATTGGTAAGGCCAAAAGGCATGAACAAAAATTCATAATGACCCTCATGAGTTCTAAATGCCGTTTTCGGAATGTCTTCAATCTTCATTCTGATTTGATGATATCCCGAATGAAGATCCAACTTGGTGAAGTAAATTGATCCATGCAATTCATCCACTAATTCATCAATAACAGGAATGGGGAACTTATCTTTAATAGTGAGCTTGTTGAGCTCCCTATAATCTGGACACATGCACCATGATCCATCCTTCTTGTGCACCAATACTACTGGAGCTGAGAAAGAACTTTGACTTGGTCGAATTATACCAGCCTCTAGCATTTCTGCAACCATACGTTCAATTTCACTTTTTTGGACATAGGAATATCTGTACGGCCTGATGTTTGGAGGAACACTTCCTGGAATCAGATGAATAGCATGATCATGATCACGCATAGGTGGGAGACCCTTAGGAGTCTCAAATACCTTGGAATGATTGTCCAAGACTTTTTGGAGATCTGGAGAAATAGATGATTCCAATGTGGAAACATCTAGCGAGCATAATTGTGCAAATACACCTCTTTGCTCCTTTTTTTGAAGCTTTGTCATACCATGAGAGCTGATTATCTTTCTTGGTTTCCCTGCAATACCCCTTAATTCAACTTCCTTTCCTTCTGTAGAAAATTTGATGAAAATTTCTTGAAAATTAAAAGCTATTGTACCCAAGGATTGTAGCCATTGGACTCCTAGTACAACATCCACACCTCCCATTGGAATGGAAAGCATTGGGCTAGTCAATACATATTCTCCCATGGATAGCTTGATATTACGGCACTTTCTAGAGCAATTTATTGTTCCTCCATTTGCAATCATCACTTGACACTCTGGTGCTGGATATAGGAAGCAATTCAATTCTTTTGCTACCCTACAATGAATAAAATTGTGGGTGCTTCCTGAATCAATCAACACTATTACCTTTTTCTTCTTGATTTGTCCTTCTATCTTGATGGTTTGAGGAGTGGTAATTCCTGCCAATGCATTACAAGATATGGTCGGATTTATTTGTTCTTCATCTAGGCTTTGTTCCTGGAATATATCTTCTTCTTTTGACCTTTCTTGCTCCTTTTCTTCTTCCTCTTCACAATCTATGTAGAATAATTTCTTCTCATCACACTTATGACCTTTAGTGTATTTGCTATCACAACTGTAACAAAGCCCTTTTGCTCTTTTTTCTTCCAATTGTTGTGGTGTCAAACTTATAGGTTGTGGAAGACTAGGGGCAACAACACTTCCGTCTTTATAGTTGTGAGTGGTATGCTTCCTGGTTGCCATAATTTTGCTTTCCATTTTTCTTGCTAACCTGAATGCCTTCTCTAATGAATCAGGTTCCCAAAGGCGAACATCATGTTGGATATTATCCTTTAAAGACCCTATGAACACATCAATCCTATGCTCCTCTGGAATATCTTTTACCCTTATGTTCAATTTTTGGAACTCCTCAATGTGCTCCATTACTGAACCCTTTTGTTTGATACTTATCAACTGGCTAAAAAAAGTGTTTCTTTTTGTATCTTCATAATGTGCTATCAATTCTTCCATAAAAATTGCCCAAGTGATAAATTGTTTACGAGAGCAAAGCCATTGATACCATAAAAACTTATTTGGTTCCAAATATACAGTTTCCATACGTACCTTTTGTGCGTTTTGCACATTATTGAGATCGAAGAATTGCTCCATCTGTAATATCCATGTAGCCGGATCCTTGCCGTCAAACTTCCTCATATCGATTTTTGGAATATGGTGATTCTTTGATCCAACATTAGCGTCTATGGAATCATGATTAACATTTCTTTTTTTCTCATCATGAGTTTCCTTTACTACCTTTTCACCATTAGTGACCCTTTCTTGTAGCAACTTCTTCAATTCTTCCATGTCTGTCTTCAAATCTATCTTCAAATCTGCCATGTATCTCTTCAAATCTGCCTTCGAATCATCCATCTTAGCTTCCATTCCCTTTATCTTAGATTCCATGCCATTTATCTTAGATTCCACGCCACTTATCTTAGCTTTTGTGAGCGTGACATTTGTTGCACTTGCTCTTGTAATTTTGATATATCATGTAGCATTTCTTCCTCTTCTTCATGAGTCATGCTAGTGCTTTCAGGTTCTTTACTAGGTGTTTGCATTTTCTTTCCTTTGGGCATCAGTTACCGATAATAATGCTTTACTATGCCCTTTGAATTCTGTTAAACCAAGCTTACACAAAAATTAAAAAAAAAACTACACACCTTTTTTCACTTTATAGAAGCCTGATATTGAATCTGATGTATATCTGTAATTTCGGATCATCTAGTTCTGAAATTTCTATCTGTAATAGCCTTCTGCATCCTCTTTCTAATGACACAAGTCTAAGCCAAATTGGATTCTCCAAGGAAGAGTTATGTGAAATCTCAAACTTTTTCATCTCGATTTTTCTTGATTTTATGAGCTCGAACTTGAAATGACTGTAACTCTGTACTTTCAGATCTTTAAGTTCTAAAATTGTGACCTGCAGTGACTCTCTGCATCCTCTTTCCAATGCCACCAGTCTGATCGAATTTAGATTCTCCAGAAAGAGTTATGCACAATCTCCCAAGATGACCTAATTATATACCTTTTCAGAAGAGCGAACTTGTATGAAGTGCCACATGTCATTGTTTTGACCTTAGGATCTGAAAAATGTACACAAAAAACTACGGTCCGTCCTCTTTCTATAACTTCTGGCAAAATTTCAATCTGATGCTCAAAACAAAAGTTATGACTATTTTCCCCAGGTCACCTGTTTGGAATGTAATTTGGGAGTCTGCAAAAAGGCCAACTTCCTCAGATCATATCTCCACAAATATAGAAATAAAATCTCTGAATTTCAGACCCGAGGTTCAAAACGATTTCAACCCAAATGGGTTGTTGTTTTAGCGTCTGAAACATCGCAGAAAAAAAGCTATAGCGCAAATGTCACGATGACCTGTTTGCAGCAGAAAAACCCTAGAATCCAAAGCTTTGATACCAAATATTATGAAACCAACTCACAAAAAGATAGAAAAGATAGTTGAACACCTTAAAATTCAGACTCTTCAAGGGGGCAACCTCCTTTACATTACACAAATGAACAATTCTTGGATGATACAAATGACAAGACCTTATTTCTATACATAGGAGTCTAAGGGGTCATAATATAATTAGAGCCAACATAACAATAATAATGTAAGGGCACAATAATAACAATAGTGGGCTTCTATGGGGCACAATAATAACAATATGGGGACTACATGGGCACAACAATATAATAAGGGGGTTGTACTAATAACAATAAGGGGTTACACTAGTAGTATAGGGACCTAACAGATATGTAAATGTAGATATTATAAATGATATTTAAAATTTTAGTGTATTGTGCAATTTAATTTTTATTTGATGAACTAATTTGAAAAATATTCTGCAATGTAAATAGAGAGATATTTTCCTCATAACATTGATGATGAGATTGAAAGTGTTGAAAGACAAAGTGAAGAAGAAAATGAACCAACCATATATATATATATATGTGTGTGTGTGTATATATATATATATATATATATATATATATATATATATATATATATATATATATATATATATATATATATATATATATATATATCATCTATTATTGAAATTATACATAATTATTAGTTTCAATTTCATGAAATATATCTTTGAATTTAATTATTTAATGTATATTTATATTCATTTAGATTAAATTATCATATGTAGAGATGAAATCAATATCTATGATGAGATGTTAGAAAATTTTGACACTGGCACATATGGAGATAAAAAAACTGATCATGTTATATGATATTATGTTAAGCCCATTATTGATAAGTTCTTCAAAGATGAAAATGTGACAGTTAAAGCCCAAATATTTAGAGGTCTCTTAACATCGAAGAAATTAAAAGAAGCTAGAACATTATTGGGAAGCCCAAAATATAAGTGTTTCTCTAAAATCAACTGGAAGATCTAGAAAGAAAAGTGATCTAGATGCACGTAGATAAACACAAACAACAATGGTTTCCATACACTACGAAAGCAAATCAATTGATAAAATCTATGGAAAAGGAATTATGGACCTCAAGAAAAACATTGCATAAGCATATGAAATTCTGATTGCAAATAGATGCAAATAATGGGCTTACTCGCTGGATAATTATTTGTAGGAAACCATACAAAGATAGACTTATAGAAAATGTTAAAAAAATGATATATGAATATTGGCTGAAAAATTCATGTGTTACACCAAAAGAAATGGATGTGATATGGTAAATAATAGCATGAAATAAATATTAGGAACGTGAAAAACATATCTTGGGCACCACTTGGATAGAGTTGTTCAATAAGCTCAAAGAAGAGAATCGTGGAATTAATGTCTCAATCAATATTTTTGTGCAACAAAAACCATGGTATGTTAAGCCTATCACTGTACATGACACTTACTATTGTCATTATCATGTTTAGCTATGGCACATTCCTTAATTTTGGTAAAACATTTTGGAAAAACTCACCTCGTCCTTCCACTATCCATGATTTCATATCCAAAATTCTATGTGGAAGAGAAAAACATGAAAAGTTTTGCCAAAAGAAATGTATTGGTGGTAAAAAATGTGATCATTGTCGAAATTTGACTTTGTTTCACAACAAATATCCTATTTATATGTATGAATGATTAATCACTTTCCAACATAAAAATGGAATGGAAGAGATATGAATATATCCATACATCAATTGATGCAAGTAGTAGCACAAGTGCTAGAAGGATTGATTTTCAGGAAGAAGAAATTTATGTGATAGAGTTTTTGAAGAAGTTTGAGACAAAAATGTATAAATACGCTAATCATTCTCATAGAGCCTGATGGCGGGACCTGCAATTCAAAAAATCTCATGAAAATTTTCCTCTAGCCATTTTGTCGATAATTGATTTTACATAAAATTTCACATTTTTTGCACAAAATGAAATACAGAGTGAATATTATCATTCTGACCAAATCTCTACAATTTTCCATGTTCTATATAGATATGTTGAACATAATGTTTATCATATAGAAAGCACCAGTGAGAATCGACTTATTATTAAAGAATATAATTTTTATTGGTGATGATCGTACACATGATACACATTTTGTACAACATTGGTTTAATAAGATTTATGAATCATTGAAAGGTCATGGAATAAAATTCATTGAAGATTTGATATGGTCATATGGATGCATAGGTAAATTCAAATCTTCATGATGATTCTTTTGGTTGTGTCGTCTTCATATGAAAACCAACATTAAACATTCTTGGTATTTCTTTAAGACTGGTCATGGAAAAGGAGAACATTATGGCGTAGAGGCATGTATAAAACAAGCACTTTGAAGATATCAAATGGACCACTCTTAAAACCGACTTGTCTCAATTGAACAAGTTAGTCAATTGTTCATTTTTGCACCAAGCCATGAGACTAGCCCATCAAGGGAGGTATGAAGGTATGCACATATATATTAACTTGTGTATATTTCTAATATATGGTGATTTTTATTAAATTTTAAATTTTTAAAATTTAAAAAATATAGTTTAAATAACTAATCAACGATGATCTTTGATATATAAATTGTATTTTAAATAACATATTTCAATTCTTGTTTAAATTTACTATAAGTTTTTTTCGGCATATTGGAGTCCAAGATGTAGATAGATCGATTCCATATGAGTGTTGGCATTATGATTCTGATATGGCTCTATGTTACAGATGTTGTACTTGATGGCAACACCCTCAAGTGGCAATGCTCTGATCAGGCTCTCAAAATGTTGAAAATTAAGAAGTACGCAGGAGAACAGTTCAGAAGATGCGTACACGCAGGTACACCGTGAAGGGACCGCGCCCAGACACGCAGGTCATCTGTTTAGAAGGTGCGTACCCCCAGTTTCACTTACTTCAAGGCAGAGAAGCGCATTCACGTGGGGTTTCCTATGTTTGGCCCGTGGTATTCAGCCCGCCAATCTTGATTCTATGGTTTTGGCCCGTGGTATTGTTTTATATTATTATTATTATTGAGCCCCATGTTTTTGGGCCCCTTGTATTGGTTATCTATGGTATTGATCCATGATTCTAGGAGGAGCTTGCTTATATAAAGAAAAGGAGATCACTTGGCTAAGTATCTTTTGCAATTGAATATCTTCAGATCTGAAATATTGGGTTATGGTCTTAAAAGCTTGATCTATATGTAAGTGAAGTTAAAAGCGAATCTGTGAAGGGTGATCTCTCGAGCGCATGATCAGATCTGGGCATCTGACTAACTGTGCCACACTGGTGGACTGCCAATTCGGCCCTAATCAGAAGTACGCAGGTGATTAACGGTACAGGTGCGTGGGTACGCAGAGCAGAAACAGGAGAGCTGCGTGGGTACGTAGAGCAGAAGAAGGGGTACTGCGTGGGTACGCAGAACAGAAGAAGGAGAATTGCGTGGGTACGCAGTGCGACAAAGGTTCAGGTGCGTACGCACAGCAAAAGTACGTGACGCGATAGTATCTTTGAGTGCGTGGCTTCAATAACAGTACGCGGCACGATAGTCTCTCTCGGTGCATACCTACAGTAACAGTACGAGGCGCGATAGTGTCTTTGGGTGCGTACCTACAGTAACAGTACGCAGCGCGATTGAAGAACCAGTGCGTGGGTACGCGGTGTAGCAGAAGGCTCTCTGCGGGTATACGTAGGGAAGCAGAAGGTGAAGTGCGTAGCGACGCAGGCCAGAGAAAGAAATACTGCGTATCTGTCTTAAGATCTTCTGTTTACTAAATTTTTCTGTTGATAAGGTGTTCTGGGTTAGTTCTGTTACTGTTGATCTGGTTACTGCAGTTGACTGTGTAATTTACATGTACTTGATGATCATTTGATGCTTATGGATCCAGTTTGAAAATTTATGAAAAGTGGTCCTTGTAAGAAAAGAAGTAGGGGGTTGTAGCTCCCTTCCAGGAAAGACTGGAAAACGAGAGAGAGTTGTAGCTCTCTGCAGGTTGCAGCCTATGCACTGGTAAAGGACTGCACCAGTACAAAATCATTGTAAAAGGAGTTTCTAATTTGAAAGAAGATAGAGACATATTGCAGCAGGTGGTTTTCACCCACATTGGGTTTCCACCTTACATCTGGTGTTCTTTTGTGTGACTATCTGTTTTTCTTGTTCATACTCATTATTTTATGGTACTGATATGCAAAAATAATTCAAAGTATAAATAAGGAAGATTTGTTAAAAGAACTTGATAATACTGATTCACCCCCCCTCTCAGTATTATTTCCAACAATTGGTATCAGAGCAGGTCCTTCGGAGAAGCTTGATCGCTTGAAGGAAGATCTTTCAACATGAGCAACTACGAGAGGGAAGCATCAATCAGGCCACCAATTTTTGATGGGACAAACTTCAATTATTGGAAGGTAAGAGTTACTGCCTATCTTCAATCTCCTGGTACAGAAGTTTGGGATATCATAGATACAGGCTACACTTTTCCTTCAGCTACTCCTACAGATGCGGCCGAAAAGAAGAAATATGAAACAAATGCTAAAGAAGTCAATACTTTGCTGGGATGCTTATCTCAAACAGAATTCGTAAAGGTTATGCAATATAAATCCACAAAAGAAATATGGGACAAGATTGTCTTGAGCTACGAAGGAGATGAACAGGTAAAGCGTGCTAAACTTCAAACTCTCAGGATTTAGTATGAGAATCTCAGGATGTATAATGATGAAAGTGTGGCTAACTATTTTCTTCGGGTAGATGAGATTGTTAATTGCATGAAAAATTTGGGTGAAGAAATAAAAGAGGCTATTGTGGTTGAAAAAGTTCTAAGATCATTGTCCCCCAAGTTTGAATCTAAAGTGTCTGCAATAGAAGAAAAGGAAAATCTATGAATTCTTACTATGTCTCAGCTTCACGGAATTCTAACTGCTTATGAAATGAGAAAGGGAGGTCCTTCAGATAGAAGAGAAGCTGCTTTCAAGGCTTCAGGCAAAGGAGATTATTATGAAGCAAGTGACGTGCCAGAAGAAGAAGAAGAAGAATCAAACTTTGTCATAAATCTTCAAAGGGGTTCTGGAAGGTTCAGAGGTAAGTTACCTTTTAAATGCTTTGCTTTTGGAAGAGTAGGTCATTATGCTGCAAAATGTCCTTATAAGGATAAAGGAAAGGAACCTTCTAGATGGAACAAGAAACAGAGTGCAAATAAGAAAAGCTACTACACTCATGAAGATAGTGATGGTCTATCAAACAATGATGAAGATGAACGAGGTATTGAATATAAATTGTTAATGGAATTTGAATATGATGATTATATGGATGCTATAGATGTGGATAACCTTTATGAAGAAATTACTAGACTCAAGAGATGTATAGAAGAAAAGAATATGATCATTGATACTCTACAATTTCAAATTGATGAAAAGGAAAAACATTTTGAAAAATTAGAAGGTGAAATTGTTGGTATTAGAAAAGAGATTGAGAAAAAAAAAGCTATTAATCTTAAGTTTGTCAAAGGATCTGAAACTTTGGATGAGATTATCAATGTACAACGGTCTCCACTAAATAAGACAGGTTTGGGCTATAATCGAGAAACTTCTCAAGCATCCACCTCAAAAAGTTATCTTGATGCAGCAAGAAGAAATGAGCAAAAGCACAATGGAGACCATCAGGTAAAGCAGGGACGAATTGCAAACAGAGACTATCAGGGGCAATCCGTCTTAAGGGTGAACAAAAGCTACAACCAGCCACAGGTAAAATCTTCTCAATTTGGTTCAAGAATGGATGACAATAGAAATTACAATCATTTGGCTGGTAGATTTGATAACCACAGAAGTTTCTTCAATGGACAATGCTTTTCTTGCCATAACTTTGGTCACAAAGGAGCTCAATGTGTTGCATATGGAACGATCATGACTAGAGAAGCTCAAAAACAAAGATGTTTGACCGGGATTACAAAAAGGACCTATAACAACTTTTCGGTTCTTGAAAATGAAGTTGAATGTTCTATTTGCAATAACTTTGGTCATGAAGATTCTGAATGTAGGAGCAGGTTTCAGCAGACAAAGGAACAAGCCTCAAGCACCAAAACATGGAGAATAAAGGAACCACAACCAGAAAGATGTGGGATAGAATTTTATGCAGAGGGACAGGAAAATCTATGGTACATTGACAGTGGATGTCCGAAGCATATGACAGGTGATAAAGAAAAACTTGAATCATATTCTGCTCTAGAAAAAGGAAAGAAAGTTTCTTTTGGAAATGATACTCCTGCAACTATAAAAGGAAAAGGAATTGCTCAGTTAAAAGAAAAGGTCAAAGCTGGAAATGTTTTGTATGTTGATGGATTGAAACATAATCTTCTAAGTGTCAGCCAGATGTGTGATCAAAGAACCGAGGTGATATTCAGATCAAATGGATGTCTTGTTCGTGATCTTGATACAGGTAAAACAGTTATCAAAGGTAAAAGAACTCCAAATAATCTATACATATTTGAAGAAGGACAACAACAATGCTATCTGAGCAAGGATGATGAACACTAGTTATGGCATCAAAGGTTGGGGCATCTAAGCTTTTCACAAATAAGGAAAGCATGCAGATATCAGGCAGTTCGCGATCTTCCATATATCAAAATTCCAGACAACACCATATGCAAATCATGTCAGTTTGGAAAGAAAACCAGAACTAACTTTCCGGAGAAGGAAGGATCAGCTAGCATGCCTCTTGAGCTAGTTCATACAGATACATGTGGTCCATTCAGGAAAAGGACACCTCGATGAGAAGAATACTTGATATTATTCATTGACGACTTCTCCAGGTTTGTTTGGTTAGGACTTATGAAGCACAAAGATGAAGCATTCGAAAAATTCAAATCCTTCAAAGCCTTGGTTGAAAATGAATCAGGACACAAAATTAAGTGCCTCAGATCCGACAGAGGTGGGGAGTTTACCTCAAATGAATTTTTTGACTTCTGTGAAGAACATGGGATAAGAAGAGAATTCTCTACAGCCAGAACTCCTCAGCAAAATGGAGTTGTGGAAAGAATGAACAGAACAGTCCAACAAATGGCTCGTGCTATGCTTGATGAATCGGGAACTCCCGCAACTTTCTGGGGTGAAGCTGCACATGCTGTGGTTGTTATTCTCAACAAAACAAATGTCCGGGTGAACAACACTCAAACCCCTCATGAGCTCTGGTGTGGTGAGACTCCTTCGGTAAAGCACTTCAAAATCTTTGGGAGCAAATGTTATATTAAGAATACTGATGAGCAACTTGGCAAACTTGAACCTAGAGCAGATGAAGGCATTCTTCTTGGTTATTCTCTACATAACAAAGCATACAAATGCTACAATAAAAGACTTGGCAGAATTGTTGACAGCATTGATGTAGTGGTTGATGAGAAGGGATACATTCCTAGGCAAGTACATCATGAAGACATCGAAGAAGATGAAGGCTACCCTCAAAGACAGAATGATGAAGAAGAAGAACCTCAAGAAGAACTAGAGGAGCAGACAAGAATAGAAGAAAAGACTCCATCCAGATATGTTCAGAGGAATCATCCAGAATCTCAGATTATGGGGCAGAAAGAAGCAGGTGTACAAATAAGAAGAACAGTTGCAGAAGCTTCAAGCTATTTGGCATTACTCTCCTCTACTGAACCACAAAATTTGAAAGAGGCATGCAAAGATGAATGTTGGGTGAAAGCAATGGATGAAGAACTTGAGCAGATCGAAAAGAAAAACACTTGGGAGCTGGTCCCTAGACCAAAGGATAAGAATGTTATCGGAACAAAATGGGTCTTTAAAAATAAATTGAATGAAAATGGAGAAGTAATTAGAAACAAGGCCAGACTGGTTTGTAAAGGGTATGCGCAGCAAGAAGGAATAGACTTTGAAGAAACCTTTGCCCCTGTTGCAAGACTTGAGGCCATCCGAATGTTCCTTGCTCTCTCAAGCTTTCAAAACTTCAACGTATTTCAAATGGACGTGAAATCAACCTTTCTGAATGGAGACTTGGAAGAAGAAGTATACATTGAGCAGCCAAATGGGTTCATTCTTGGAAATGATCCAAATCTTGTATGCAGATTGAAAAAGGCTCTCTATGGTCTCAAACAAGCTCCAAGGGCTTGGTACTTTCATTTGGACAAATATCTTCATCAACAAGGTTTTTCAAAAGGATCAGCAGATAGCAATATTTATATAAAAGTTGAAAATGACAAATTGCTAATACTTGTTGTGTACGTAGATGACATTATCTTTGGCAGCAATGAAGAAGCTATGAGTCAAAGCTTTGCCTTGGTGATGCAGAAAGAATTCGAAATGTCCTTACTGGGAGAACTGACATATTTTCTTGGTTTGCAAATCCAACAAAAAGAAGGAGGGATCTTTTTGTCTCAAACCAAGTATCTCAAACAGATTTTGAAGAAATATGGCATGGAAGATGCAAAACCAGTATGTACACCCATGGTCACAGGATGTAGCCTCAGTGCAAATGATGAATCTGCAGCAGTGCATCAACCAACCTACAGATCTATGATTGGAAGTTTACTTTATCTGACAGGTACCCGACCGGACATCATGCATGCAGTTGGAATAGTTGGAAGATTTCAGGCAAATCCGAAGGAGACTCATCTTCAGGCAGTGAAGAGGATTTTCAAATATCTTCAAGGGACTCAAAATTATGGCTTATGGTATCCTAGAGATACAGATCTCACACTTCATGCTTATACAGATGTAGATTGGGCCGGAAGCGTGGATGACAGGAAAAGCACAAGTGGTGGTGCGTTCTTTATGGGTTCCAGACTAGTATCCTGGTTCAGCAAGAAACATAGTTCGATTGCCTTGTCTACAGCTGAAGCGGAATATGTTGCTGCTGCATCTTGCTGCACTCAACTCCTTTGGATGATGCAGACTTTGCAGGACTTTCAAATCACTTGTACACCACCTATCCCCATCTTATATGATAACACAAGTGCAATCAGCATCTCAAATAATCCTGTCATGCATTCAAAAACCAAGCACATACCAATCAAGTATCATTTTCTCCGGGAACAAGTTCTTGAACAGAAGGTCAAGTTGGAGTATGTTCCTTCTAAGGAACAAGTTGCTGATATTCTCACCAAACCATTGCCTAGGGAGACTTTTGAATACCTCAGACAAAAGCTGGGAGTTGTTGATGCATCATCTTATTGTTGAAACTCTTCTGATTGATGGTTGTACGCATGATTCATCTGGGGTATATGCATACATGTGCTGGGTTGCGGCACAGGTTTAGGGGGAGCATATAATGCATTGTTGGCATTATGGAGGAAGGAGATCATGGAAGCTGGTCTGAATATAGCTGCAATATGTCTCTATCTCTTTCATGGTCATGGTTCTTCTTTGCAGATCTGGTTCATATTCAGGGGGAGCATGTTCTTAGGGGGAGCATAACCCTTTGCCCTTGATGTCAAAGGGGGAGAATGAAGATGAAGATTTTGAGGTTGCCATCAAGTCCAAAGGGGGAGATTGTTGGCATTATGATTCTGATATGGCTCTATGTTACAAATGTTGTACTTGATGGCAACACCCTCAAGTGGCAATGCTCTGATCAGGCTCTCAAAATGTTGAAAATTAAGAAGTACGCAGGAGAACAGTTTAGAAGATGCGTACACGCAGGTACACCGTGAAGGGACCGCGCCCAGACACGCAGGTCACCCGTTTAGAAGGTGTGTACCCCCAGTTTCACTTACTTCAAGGCAGAGAAGCGCATTCACGTGGGGTTTCCTATGTTTGGCCCGTGGTATTTAGCCCGCCGATCTTGATTCTATGGTTTTGGCCCGTGGTATTGCTTTATATTATTATTATTATTAAGCCCCATGTTTTTGGGCCCCTTGTATTGGTTATCTATGGTATTGATCCATGATTTTAGGAGGAGCTTGCCTATATAAAGCAAAGGAGATCACTTGGCTAAGTATCTTTTGCAATTGAATATCTTAAGATCTGAAATATTGGGTTATGGTCTTAAAAGCTTGATCTATATGTAAGTGAAGTTAAAAGCGAATCTGTGAAGGGTGATCTCTCGAGCGCATGATCAGATCTGGGCATCTGACTAACTGTGCCACACTGGTGGACTGCCAATTCGGCCCTAATCAGAAGTACGCAGGTGATTAACGATACAGGTGCGTGGGTACGAAGAGCAGAAACAGGAGAGCTGCGTGGGTACGTAGAGCAGAAGAAGGGGTACTGCGTGGGTACGCAGAACAGAAGAAGGAGAACTGCATGGGTACGCAGTGCGACGAAGGTTCAGGTGCGTACGCACAGCAAAAGTACGTGGCGCGATAGTATCTGTGAGTGCGTGGCTTCAGTAACAGTACGCGGCGCGATAGTGTCTTTGGGTGCGTACCTACAGTAACAGTACGCGGCGCGATAGTGTCTCTGGGTGCGTACCTACAGTAACAGTACGTAGCGCGATTGAAGAACCAGTGCGTGGGTACGCGGTGCAGGAGAAGGCTCTCTGCGGGTATACGCAGGGAAGCAGAAGGTGAAGTGCGTAGCGACGCAGGCCAGAGAAAGAAATACTGCGTATTTGTCTTAAGATCTTCTGTTTACTGAATTTTTCTGTTGATAAGGCATTCTGGGTTAGTTCTGTTACTGTTGATCTGGTTACTGCAGTTGACTGTGTAATTTACATGTACTTGATGATCATTTGATGCTTATGGATCCAGTTTGAAAATTTATGAAAAGTGGTCCTTGTAAGAAAAGAAGTAGGGGGTTGTAGCTCCCTTCTAGGAAAGACTGGAAAACGAGAGAGAGTTGTAGCTCTCTGCAGGTTGCAGCCTGTGTACTGGTAAAGGACTGCACCAGTACAAAATCATTGTAAAAGGAGTTTCTAATTTGAAAGAAGATAGAGACATATTGCAGCAGGTGGTTTTCACCCACATTGGGTTTCCACCTTACATCTGGTGTTCTTTGGTGTGACTATCTGTTTTTCTTGTTCATACTCATTATTTTATGGTACTCATATGAAAAAATAATTCAAAGTATAAATAAGGAAGATTTTTTAAAAGAACTTGATAATACTGATTCACCCCCCCTCTCAGTATTATTTCCAACAATGAGACTGAAACATTGAAATGGACTCGAAAATTGCATTCAATTAAAACAAAAGAGTATCGAAATGTGTTTTCATTTGATAAAAGAAAATAGTTTTGCTTTTGTCTTGTTTTCATAGAGGACACACAATTGAATGATGTTTGTGAAAACAACATGTATGTGAAAGTTTGACTACAGATAGCTCAAAAAAATGCATTTTAATATGTTTGTCTTATACATGCAGTGCATACACCATCTATATGTGCATTGCATAATCTCCATTATATGAACCTATTAAATCTAACAATGTATGCACCACACATAGTATTTAATATTTGAAAATTTCATTTACTTTAAGACACAAGTTAGGCCTGCATTGAGATTAATACAACTTTTGAGATTAATGAAACTTCGTTTGATTCAACATTGCAATTTTTAATTCTCAATCTCTAAGCTTTCTCAAATTTCATGAAAAATACAATAGTAAAAGACTTTAAAATAAATAAGGTATTTTAAATTTAGAATGTTTATATTTAAAAAGCTTAATGGAATGTCCTTTTGTACAAAACACATATCTCATTTGTATGTACCATAAATCATGCATATACTTATCACTTGATGCATTCTACTTATCATTTAAATTGAAACATACATCAATTGAAAAGTTGGTATGGGGAAATTGTAACTATTACAAAGTACCAACTAAATGCAATTTTACTTTCATTTCTTCATATTCATGAAACTAAATGTAAAATATTTAATAATAAAGCCATGAATCATGCAAAATGTACCATGTTTTATAATTCTCATTGTTGATTAAACTCACAAACTATGACTTGAAACCTTACATTGAACACAGAGTTCGAAGTTAAATAGAACAACTAAGCAAAGGTTGATCAATGAGAACTATGGTGGGTAATAATGGCATCCAAAATTTCACTTATATGTGACTACATTTCTTTACAATTTTGATGCATTCTACCTATCATTTAACTTGAAACATACATCACTTGAAAAGTTTCCATGGCGAAAATGTAACTATTACAAAGGGTATCAAAAATTGGGTTCTAAAACTCTACATATGTGAGTCATTCAAAGTACCAACTAAATGAAAATTTACTTTCATTGCTTCATATTCCTGAACTTAAATGTAAAACATTTAAGTATCAAACCATGTATAATGCAAAATGTACTATGTTTTATACTGTTTATTGTTAATTAAACCCACAAACTATAACTTGAAACCTTACATCAAACAAAGAGTTGGAAGCTAACTAGAACAAATAATAAAATTTTGATCAATGAGAAATTTGATGGCTAATAATGGAATCCAAAATGTGACTTATATGTGACTACATTTACTCACAATTTTGATCTATTCTACTTATCCACATTTTAACTTCATGCATTCTACTTATAATTTAACTTGAAACATACATCACTTACAAGCTTGGTATTAGGAAACGGTAACTATTACAAAGGGCATCAAAAGTTTGGTATTAAAATTCTACCTATGTGAGCCATACAAAGTACCGACTAAATGCAAATTTACTTTCATTAGTTCATATTCATGAACCTGAGTGTAAAACCTTTAAGCATCAAACCATGCTTCATGCAAAATGTACCATGTTTTATAATGCTGATTTTTTATTAAATTCACAAACTATAACTTGAAACCTTACATCAAACAAAGAGTTGGAAGTTAACTATAAAAAAAAAGAAAAGGTTTATCAATGAGAACCTTGGTGGGTAATAATGGCATCCAAAATGTGATTTATATGTCATTACATTTGTTCACAATTTTGATGAATTCTAGTTATCCACATTTTAACTTCATGCATTATGCTTATCATTTAACTTGAAACATACATGACATGGAAAGTTGGTATGGGGAAATGGTAACTATTACAAAGGGAATAAAAATTTGGGTTCTAAAACTATACATATGTGAACCATACAAACTACCAACTAAATGAAAATTTACTTCCATTGCTTCATATTCATGAACTTAAATGTAAAAACTTTAAGCATCAAACCATGCATCATGCAATATGTACCATGTTTTATAATGTTGATTGTTGATTAAAATCACAAGATATAACTTGAAACCTTACATCAAACAAAGAGTTGGAAGTTAACTAGAACAACTAAGCAAAGGTTGATCAATGAGAAAATTTGTGGGTAATAATGACATCCAAAATGTGACTTATATGACTACATGTTCTCACAATTTTGATGCATTCTACTTATCCACGTTTCAACTTCGTGCATTCTACTTATCATTTAACTTGAACATATATCACTTGAAAAGTTGGTATAAGGAAACTATAACTATTACAAAGGGTTTCGAAATTTGGGTTCTGTTGACGGTGTTGGACCCACCAACATGTTAGGGGATCTCCCCGGTAAGAAGTCCCAACTAGACCTCAGATCGTTCGCTGTAGGAGTCCCAGTAGTGGGGTAGTGCAGTATTTCCTTGACCTTGGTTTCGTGTAGAGGTGAGTAATATGTCTTTGTTGGTAGCAAGGATGTGACGTGCATGACAAGCCAAGGAAGGTGCATGAAGGGTTCTAACACACGGAGAGTGGAATAAGTGTGCCCCTTGGAAACTTCTGGAAATACATGGCTTGGAAGGGAACAGACGAGAAAAGATACATCACAAGTGGGAAGGAAGCGGAACTGACGATCCAAAGTGATGGTTAAAGCAACAACACATCTCAATAAGATTCATACATACATATATAGAAAATTCCATACAGACATGTGTAAGAAAACATATACATATATCATTAGAGTAACTAAGACAACTGAAATACAATGACATATGCATGAAATGTGCTAGCTCCATTATATTAAGAAAGTGAATGTTCCAATCATACATACAACCATGTCCAATTACTAGTCCGACAATGGAACATTACAGTCACTTCCGCCTTCTCCTCCAAAGAGATATACTAGCTCTGCACTTGGGAGAATCCAAGGCTCATTACAATACACTCCAAGCTTTCTCTAAGATACACCTATAGGAAGCTTGGCTCCCGAAAGCCTTTATAATGAGTTATGAGGTTCTATAAATAGAAAAGGGTAGGGTGACCCTTGACATTCCCCTTGTGACTCTTCACCTACCCTTATAACTCTTTAACTACTATATGATTGTTACATTCTACTATCGACACTTGGTCTTTCACTTTTACAAGATGTTACATTACAATCTGCACATATACCCATGTGAGACAAAATAGGCTTGAGAAAGCCATGGAAGACATTACTAAGACTCATATAGTTGTGGGAATACCAACTCTTCGACATCCTTATGATGATCGGCGATGGCGAACTAATGCTAAGATTCGTATTTTGTGATGGTGTCTGCGTGCTCAATGGTGACATCCTACTGAAAGTGAACTCTCGCCTCCATTGCATCTGGGTACACTGATTTGGAATTTTTGTCCAAATCATTTGATAACATGTGCATCATAGTCTTGAGTGTAGTTGAACTAGCAACATATTGATGCATAGTGTCAGCGCTGATCTCCAAGTCTGCACAAGTGGCTACACGCATCAACTCATCAAAGTACATGTCTAGCTCTAGTTGGACTTGGTTCTTTGACTTCACCTCAGTGAGTGTGCCAATAGATGGGATAGCATGCATGTGCACAATGACATCCATGCTTCTAAAAACTCGTGCATGTGAAGTTTTCAAACTGGTGATGAGCTGCGAGAGTTCCTCATAGTTTCGGATCTGACTCCGGATGTGTGCCTTCAACTCTATCGCCCTTGGCTTCATCACCTTTGGAATATGAAATGGGGCTCTTTTGTACCTCATTGTACATCTTTGTATGGGATCGACATTAGTGTGAAAATGTGATAAGATGTGTGCTCTCCTATCACAACGCTGCTGCCAACCATTGACATGGACAACTGACTTATGCACGATGCTAAATCTAGAATACAAAATTCGTATGATTGTCTCCAAGGACGATACTTCATCCAGTATTTCTCTCTTCAACTATGCTCTTGTGGATGATGTAGCCTATTATCCTCCCTGCTTGCTTGCTTATAACTCCTTAGCCATGCGCTTGTTCTCTACTATCAAGAATCGAACACTCGAGATGGTGGCTTCGGCATATGTTCTGGTAGCTTTAGCCAATTCCAATGGATGTTTGTGCACATTAGATATAATCACTTTCTCTTCAAAATGCGCATGAGATATGTGAACATCCAGAGTGGGTACTCTGCACGAATGCACAAATCTGTGTTGCGACTCATCGAAAGATATGTTGTGAATCTCTGCTTCTGGATTAACCTCAAGGATTTCTGTGTCTCCTTGATCACTTAGGACTTGATCTGCTTCCGGATCCAGTGAAGACGATGGTGTGACCTCTTGGTTTTGAGGCATGAGGTAAATATCCTGATCTGACTTTGGTTGAACCCTATCTGTATCCATCTGTTCTAACATATGTTCAATCTCTTGAGCTAAGTCCTTCTCCTGCAACTTCTCACCCTGTTTTCTTTGTGACAGCTTCTCGAATGAGTCGATAACCTACATGAGCACAGTTTTATCAATCTATACATGTTCCACATCCTACTGTGTCTATCCCTAGTGCACTTCCTTCTCCCTTTTTCGCAGCTCATGTTCTTCCTGGAGTTTCTATTTCAACTCTTGCAACTCCTTCTATGTTTCCTCCATATTTCGTTTCTCTCTTTTCCTTTGTGCAATCCTCTTGTCGCATTGTCATCTCATAGCCTCAATCTCCAAAGATGCTTTCATCACAAGTGGGTCTGCTTTGAAAACTTGCAACCTTTTTCTGCCTCTATGTTGTCAACAACTTTTCTCTTTCCTTTGTCATCCACATGTATTTTACCCTCTGTTGTTGTTAATGATGGTGCTCTCTAAGATGCCTCTTCTCTCTACTTCATTAACCATTCTACAACTGTGTTGACTAGTTCATTGAGTCTGGAGAAATGGTAGCAATATCTCCATGGGTCTTCCTCAAGCCAATGACATGCCCCGTGGATATAAGGAAACCACACTCTCGCATAGTGGTCCTTCCCCAAGCAGTGCGGGTCATACGGATTGAAACTTCTAGTGCCGAAGGTGAATCTTTTGAACTCCTCCATCTCGGCCTCAACATGCTTGAGATTTTGTATCTCATACAACCCAACCTACAAAGGAAGAGCAGGCCAAGGTGCCTTCTTCTTCTTGTGCAGTCTCGCTGAGAGCCCTATCGATATGTGATATGACACCTCTTGCATGACGAGCTTGTCCATGGAAAACTTTGGTAAAACATTTGGAGCTTTCTCTGCACTATACATCCATATGAAGGTGTCAAGGGGTGAGGCATACTAATCTGCAATGTCGATCAATTCCTCCATCGCTGCCTGTCACATGCAAGGTGGATCCTACTCAAATATCATTTTGTGCATTGGAGTGACAAAGTGGCATGAAAACTATGTGATAACTTTGCGGAAGCTGCATTCGCAGAACAATCTACAATAAGTGTGCATAGAGGTTTCCAAAGTTGTCCATGCCAAAATAAAACATGGGAACTACTGATGAGAACATACTGCATCCAGAATGTAGGCGGACATGTATATCTTCACTTGCTGACCCTTGGGCATATGCCAGGCTTCTATCACCTATTCCTTCAACATGAGAGTCAACATGTCAGACCAGTTGCAAGGTCTTCCTTCACTGGCTAATTGCTCCAACGTGATCACCCAACTCTGTGGGAAGCTCTCTATGCTCTCTTAGTTGTATAAGCGACATGAAAATATGACCAAGTACTGATATTCCTTCTGCAATTTCTTTGTCTTGTAAACCTGGCTGGGTGTTGTTATGAACTTGGCTCACTCTTTCTCCCATCTGTTCAAGATATCTCTTGAGTTTACACTACTGCTGGGTTTGTTGAAGGGTTTCTCCATTGTGATCACCGACTATGATATCCTAAAATTTATTTGCCCTTAAGGTATAAATATCTATCCCACTCACGCTACTTAACATAATTGTCTCAGGATCAATGTGTGAGGCGATCTAGTGGATCATGTTCGCACATGGAAATGCGGGATACATGCATGTAATCCGGTACAAGCCAGACTTGTGAATGTTGACATAAGCCCTGACGTCTTCCATATTTTCCTAAAATGTGCCTAAGAATATATCATTGATGTCCTATCGTTTCATCTTGATGTCCTTGTCTATGAACAACTTGGTTTCTTCGTAGATAGGAAAGCTCATAGACACTTGTTCAACTGCATTTCCAGCTCACTTTCGGCAGTGTCCTTTAACCATTCTCTCTTGGTGGCCATTGTACATGTATTGCTAAGAGCTAAACGAACAATTTATATACCTGGAGACATAGCAACAGTCATGGAAAGAAATCTAAGAGTTGAAACCCAAATCAAATTTGAGGACTAACATGCAACATACCTAGGTGACTGACAGTGAAGGTTGTGCAATTTTCATCAAAAGGCTGGAAGATTGACTGTCAAAAATATGCAAGGCATGGTCCAGGCTATCAGGAGGCTAACTCACTGCTTCAATTGCGTAATTCACAAACCAGCCTAGCCTTTTGAGAACTGTAACTGCGCAATGCATAGTTTCTAGGGTCGGCTGGGTACTACCTCCCAGAATTCTGCAGAACAAGCTTGGGGGTTAGTTTTGGCTAGATTTGCACATTTTCTTGAGGGAAGGTAGAGCCTTCACTCTCAAAAATGCACATTTATGTCCAGGCAAGGCAAGGCAAGGTTCGAACCAAGGTAGCCTAGACCCACCGATGGGCGACTGAAAAAATGAAAAGGTTTGAATGCACGGTGAGACTAAATGTAAGAAAGAGTGAATGATCATGCATGCAAACAGTGAGTGAAAGATTAAGAAAATAGGAAAGAATGCATGTGTGTGAAACGAGCCACCAAAACGGCAACCGTCAGTGAAAAAACAATGTCATGCATGCAACAATAGTGAAATGCAATGAAAAACTTGAAACAATGCTTCTACAAGCTAACATGCATTAAAATGACACCAGGTGCTCAAAAAAACCAACCAAACAAAATTCATAAAAAGACAAAATACAAAAAGCGATAGAAAAGCAGCGAATGACGTGAAAAACAAACTTACCTGGAAAAACTTAAGCTGAATGTGCTAAGACTCCTAGATGCGATGTGGGATGTTAGAGATCCAAGATTGATGTGAAGAATGAGCTCTGATCATCGAATAAATAAGTTTGATAAGGTTGAGGCTTATGACGTACATGCCATAAATCTAGGAAAAAGCGAAACTTGGAGGGAAGTTTCTAAACAATCTTTTCATGTAACCTCTAACTGCTAAAAATAGATCCCTAAACTCTAGGGATGCTTTTTTCTTTTTATGGAAAAGCAGCTCATGTATGAAAATCATGGTTGCTCAATCCTGGAGGGAACCAATCACCCTAAAAGAACATGCAACAGTCTACAAGCCTGGGAATGGGATTTGCGTAGATTTTGGGCTGAGAGAGGGTGGTTATCCCTCAGGCATTGCACAATTTCTGGAGTTAGTAGGTCATTGCCTCCTAGAATTGCACAATTTATGGGTTGAAGCCGAGTGTCGGGCTAAAGCCCAGTGTGGGGCTGGATTGCACAATTCTGGAGCCCAGCAGGATTGCGCAGTCTCTGGAGGGAAGTTTTGTTCCCCTCCAGAATTCTGCAATTTTCTAAGGGAGTATCTCAGCCAGAAAAATGACTAAGTTCGTAGTGATAGGCTACAGTGGGAGACAAATAAGTTGACATGCACAGGCTGGTAGGCCACTGAAACTCAGCTGAAGCCTATGTACTTGAAAGCGCAAGACATGTTACTAAGGATGGTTGATGAGGAGTCTCCAAAAAGAAGGTAAGGAAAAATTTTGGAGGGTGGTTGTAGCAACTACAACAGGTTCAAAAACTCTACATATGTGAGGCATGCAAGGTACCAACTAAAATGAAGATTTATTTTCATTGCTTCATATTTATGAACTTAAATGTAAAACTTTTCAGCATCAAACCATGCATCATGCAAAATGTATCATGTTTTATAATGTCGATTGTTGATTAAACTCACAAAATATAACTTGAAACCTTACACCAAATAAAAATATGGAAGCTAACTAGAACAACCAAGAAAATGTTGATCAATGAGAACTTTGGTGGGTAATAATGGCATCCAAAATGTGAATACATTTGTTCACAATTTTGATGCATTCTACTTATCCACATTTTAACTTCATGCATTCTACTTATGAATTAACTTGAAACATACATCACTTGAAAAGTTGGTACGGGGAAACTGTAAAAAGGGTATCAAAAGTTGGGTTCTAAAACTCTACTTATGTGATCCATACAAGGTACCCACTAAATGTAAATTTACTTTCATTGCTTCATATTCATGAACACAAATGTAATGTCTTTAAGCATAAAACCATGCATCATGAAAACTGTACCATGTTTTTTAATGTTGATTGTTGATTAAACTCACAAACTACAACTTGAAACCTTACATCAAACAAAGAGTTAGAATTTAAATAGAACAATCAAGTGAAGGTTGATCAATGAGAACTTTGGAGGGTAATAATTGCATCCAAAATGTGACTCATATGTGACTAGATTTGTTCACAATTTTGACGCATTCCACTTATCCACATTTTAACTTCATTCATTCTACTTATCATTTAACTTGAAACACATGTCACTTGAAAAGTTGGTATGGGGAAACTAAAACTATTACAAAGAGTATCAAAATTTGGGTTCTAAAAGTCTACATATGTGAACCATATGAAGTACCAACTAAATGCAAATTTACTTCCATTTCTTCATATTCATGAACTTCAATGTAAATCCTTTAAGCATCAAACTATGCATCATGCAAAATGTACCATGTTTTATAATGTTGATTTTTCATTAAACTCAGAAACTATAACTTGAAACCTTACATCAAACAAAGGGTTGGAAGCTAACTAGAACAACCAAGCAAAGGTTGATCAATGAGAATTTTGGTGGGTAGTAATGACATCCAAAATGTGACTCATAAGTGACTACATTTGTTCACAATTTTTATGCATTTTGTTTATCCACATTTTAACTTCATGAATTATACTTATCATTTAACTCAAAACATTCATCACTTGAAAAGTTGGTATGGGGAAACTATAATGATTATAAAGGGCATCAAAAGTTGGCTTCTAAAACTCTACTTATGTGAGCCATACAAAGTACCCACTAAATGTAAATTTACTTTCATTTCTTCATCATGAACTTAAATGTAAAATATTTAAGCATGAAACCATGTATCATGAAAATTGTACCATGTTTTATAATGTTGATTGTTGATTAAACTCACAAAATATAACTTGAAACCTTACATCAAAAAAAGAGTTGGAATTTAAATAGAACAACCAAGAAAAGTTCGATCAATGAGAACTTTGGAGGGTAATAATGGCATCCAAAATGTGACTTATATGTGACTATATTTGTTCACAATTTTGATGCATTCTATTTATCCACATTTTAACTTCATGGATTCTACTTATCATTTAACTTGAAACATACATCACTAGAAAAGTTGGTATGGGGAAACTTCAACTATTACAAAGAGTATCAAAATTTGGGTTCTAAAACTCTACATATTTGAGACATACAAAGTACCAACTAAATGCAAATTTTCCATTTATTCATATTCATGAACTTAAATGTAAAGCCTTTAAGCATAAAAATATGAATTATTCAAAATGTACCATGTTTTATAATGTTGATTGTTGATTAAACTCACCAACTATAACTTGAAACCTTATATCAAACAATGAATTGGAAGTTAACTAGAACAACCAAGCAAAGCTTGATCAATGAGAATTTTGGTGGGTAATAATGACATCCAAAATGTGACTCATATGTGACTATATTTGTTCACAATTTTGATGCAATCTACTTATCTACATTTTAACTTCATGCATTCTACTTATCAATTACCTTTGAAACATCCATCACTTGAAAAGTTGGTATGGGGAACTGTAACTATTAAAGAGGGTATCAAAATTTGGGTTCTAAAATTCTACATATGTGAGCCATACAAAATACCAACTAAATGCAAATTTACTTCCATTGCTTCATATTCGTGAACTTAAATGTAAAACCTTTAAGTATCAAGTCATGCATCATACAAAATGTACCATGTTTTATAATGCAATTTTGAGTAATGATTGTTTTAGACATCTACACCATGATAAGATTCATGAATACAAAATCTACCATATTTTGTAATTTCCAATTTTACTATTCATTAAACAACTTCACAAAACCTAAGAATCAACCCAAATCCATATTATATTCTACTAACATTATAAGAATCGTCATGCAAAATGTATAAACTGCAAGATTTGCATATTAAAGATCAATTTGTAATAAAGAGTTCTATTTAAAATATGTCCAAAATTTATATCATTGTAAAAGAAAATATAATAAAAAGAAGTTGTCAAATAAAAATATGCATCAAAGATATCAATTCATAATAAAGAGTTTTACTTAAAATATGTACAAAATTTATATCATGATAAAATTAAATATATTACAAACATTGTTAGATAAAAATATGCATCAAAGAGAATCTCAACACAATATATGATCTATCATCATCCTCACCCTCATGGTTGCCCTGCACAATATGTGTAATATGTATATATACATAAGATTGTGTACTTTTAAATTAAATTTTAATGTATTAAAATTAAATGCAAATTTTATCATTAAAACAAAATTATAAAAGGTTTCAAATTCCATGCAATATCGTGTGGTGTTCCCCCTCCATTGTGCCCTCATGAATCCATGTACAATAAATCCCTATATTTGTCCTAGGTTTCAAATTCCATGCAATACCTCGTGGTGTTCCCCCTGCATTGCGCCCTCATGGATTCCCTATACAACACATATACATGTATATATTAAAAATTTAAAATTTCACATGGAAATGCATAAACTCACAATATTAAAAAAACAATTAACACGTTTTTCCAATTATCTATATGATCCTATCCCCATAGATGAATCCATCATTAATGTCCTTGGAGAAGAGAAATTGTCTCTACAAACCTAAAATTTGAAAAATTTGAAATTGTAAGATATAGATCTCAATTTTTAACTAAACTTGCTTCAATTTATAACAAAACAAAATTGAAATATTCAACTTATGACAAGAAAATATTTGGCACATCTCCTAATAGGGAGGAATAGAGTTGTGTTGCATTGAAAATGCCAAATGGAATGGAAATTTGTTAACATTTAATTATGTAATTATTTATTTTACAAATATGTCTTCACAATACTGATATAATAAAAGTAAGTTAATATTATCAACATGTTCTTAAAAAAACTAACATATATCAACATATCTTCAATTGACTCTGGACCCAACAATGTCATATTATCAAAGTTTTCGTTCAACAAACAACTTAACTACAAATGGTGAACATATGATACATTCATGTTAGAATATATCTGAAATCTTTTACAAAATGTATGTGAATCAACATTAACACATAGTGGTTGCATGCCCTCTTCCTCATGACCACTTAGGTCTTGCCAACCATCATGAAAATTATTTACATACACGTTAACCTCTTCCATATTCATATTATCTATCTCCACATTTGATTTAAATACGAAATTAGCATGTGCATCATCTCGTGCTCTTTGTCGATCTAGATCAACATCATTTCCATTCAATGCAGTTTGTATATTGTCTATAATGGCAATCCTTTCTTCTCTACCAATCAGAGAAGTGGCATCTATCTCTGACCAAAAATTTACTAGACGTGGAGGTTGGGGTACCAAAGGAGGTAGAGGACGAGGCAATTCAATATCCCTTAATGCACCCTTACCTTCATATATCCAACCTTTTCTAGCACCATAAAATTCATATGGAAGGTCAATATAATTAGGTTTCATACCAAAAACAAATCTGCATAAAATAATCGAGCAAAAGAATGTTGAACCTTATCATTCCATGACATCTTTCCATAAGCTGCAAGGAACCTATCATACAAATGGTGGGTTCTTTCAAGGTTCTTGAAATATATCACCTTCAACATCTTTCTTTTCATCCCTTATTTGAAATTAAATATAGATTTGGCATGTGCTTTCGTAACTCTCCTACTTACCTCAACCCATTTATTGGGACCCATCATTGTTTCCTTTCTATGTCATCATATCTATAAAGCCATTAGTTGTTGGCCAAAGTTTCTTGTAAATATAAAGACATGTACTTAGAGAGTGCAAAACTATTTCTAAGCTTTCTCAACTCTCCGCAGGGAGCTCCAACCTCCCAAGATCATTCTTCAATTTTGAATAATGAGTTATGCACCCCTATAATGTACACTGTTGGATGTTTCTTTCCCAAGGAATCTCATCCAAAATATTAGATGTATAGGTGGTAATTCGTGTATGGTCCTCTTCTTGAATCGCCCTCCTTCTCCTGTGTCGACTTTGTTCAACATTTTCATTCCCTCCTTCAATATAATTACATAAATATTAAAACATGTCAGTGTATGTATTGATGATGATGTGAATGATGGTCCTCCGTTGATTGATTTGATACTCTCATTGACCTAGTGAGAGAGACTCCTAAAAAGATGGAATTTATTCTAGATTAATAAAGTTAAATTGACAAAAATCAATTTCAATATGTATGTACATGGTGCTACGAATATCATTTAAGTTTTCACATAAAATATATATACCATGATAATGATGTAATGAATGATGGAACTCCCTTGATTCATTGGATACTCTCCTTGATCCATGACCAATCTTGTCGACATGCATAGAAAATCTCCCTCTAGTAAATGTTGAATTTGATTATGAAGCTAAATTATCATTTCGTGAGGATTAACTTGCAAAGCCCAAGTATGGTGAAGATGAAAGTATGAAAATTTTGTTACTAATACAATAATAGGAGGAACAAAAAATATAAAGACAACAATCAAAATTGTTGAAGCTTATGAAACAATGGAAGAGAAGTTGAGATATTACAACTATCTAGAGAGTTGCAATAATTACTTCCAACAATCAGTGTGCCAAGGTGTTGTAGCATTAGCACTTAGGACATGTTATAACACCCATTCTCTAGTAATGTTACAACATTGGTAATGTTGTTGCCACAACACAAATGATGATCATTTCTCTAGTCATGTTGCAGCATCCATGTTCTGGTCATGTTGCAACATCGATAATGGTCTTACAACAACACAAAGGTATTGCAGAACTGTAATGTTGTTGTAACACTGATATGTTAGAGGTGGGATAATGGTGTAGTAACAACATAGAGGTTTTGTAGCAACACAAAGATATTGCAAACACAAAGGAGTTGCAACACTGATGTATTTGATCCTTCACCAACACCTATGAGCTTATCTTCAATATTTCTCATGCTCATTACTAGTTGGCATAAAAAGTCGATTCTTTCCTTAATGCATAATAATGAACACTAAAGATGATATAATCAAAGAAATATTATACTGTGGTAAAAAGTGCATTTTTGTGAGAAAATGGGTTAAAATATGGTATGGGGATGGGAAAAAGGTATAAAAAAAGGTAACTAATGGATGCTAAAATGATGCCAATTTAGGCACCCATGAATATGATATAGAGAGAAAGAGTAGAGGAGAATAGGAACAACGGAGGATTGACAATCCGTTCAAAAATGGACAACTGTTGTTTGATTTGATAAGTAACATTTTCATTGCCTAGAATGTATGATCCCAAGGGTTTCATATTTCCATTCCTTTCACAAAATGTCAATACAAATCATATTTCCTTCCATATTGATGTTTGGGTCATAAACTATGGTCTTGTACTATACTTGGAATAATTGACAATAGGTACTAATGAGAGACAGACACCTTAAAAACAAAGGAACCCCTTGCATAATATCTTTTATCTACAAATATGCATTGTGAATTTTAATTCCTTCATAATCTTGAAATAATAACAAAATAAATATCATTTTCTTTAACTTCAATCATCATTAGTTTTAGTAATCAATGTATTTATGTAAAGGTTGAATAATGTTAGTAAACTTGGTTTATTTTATTAATTTTCTTATTATCTTTTGAAATATCAGAAATTTCATAATATTTCAAAAATACTTTTATAAATTCTCAAAAGATATACCATTTCACATGCACCCATTTTAAACAAAATAAAGGGAAACATTTTTCAATAATCCATTTTTTTAAAATATTATACATTTCGAGCTATTTCAATTGTTTTTTTTTAATTATAAGATAGTAATTATCTCACCTATATAAAACTCTAGTAATATTCCAAAAACCTCTTCCAATAACATTAAAATAAAAAATATCAACCATTTCACAGTATTAAAAAGGATTAAAACTTTTCAATGATTACAAAAATTGAAGATATATGGAACTAGATATTGAAAGCAACCCAACAGTAAACATAATAAACTCTAAAATATGCCTAGAAATAATAACCCTAAAGTCTGGAGAATGGATCAAAATGGAGGCAAGTTAAATTTTAAAATTTTTGTTTTTTAAACCAAATTTTATGTAATCTAAATTCCATGAAGTGTTTTTTCACACATATGACTTAAAGTCACATCACCAGCCTATAAACTAGGACATGATTGTTATGAAACCAGCTCACAAAAAGATAGAAAAGATAGATCAATGCCTTAGAAATAAGCCTCTTTGAGGGGGAACCTCCTTTACATTACACAAATGAACAATTATTAGATGATACAAATGACAAGACCTCCATTTTACATATAGGGGTCTAAGGGATCATAATATAATCAGAGCCGACAAAACAATAATAATGTAAGGGCACAACGATAAAAATAGTGGGCTACTATGGGGCACAATAACAACAATATGGGTACTACATGGTCACAACAATATAATAAGGGCGTTGTACTAATAATAATAAGGGTTTACACTAGTAGTATAGGGACCTAACATGCCCCTCTCCTTCAAAAAGTGTTGTCCTCAACACTTGAGTAGTTCTCTATGCCTTTGTATAAAATTATCATCCTTCCATGTGGAATCTTTAGTAGGTAAGTTCTTCCACTTGATGAGATACTCTGAACTTGATCAATTTCATAGTTGCCGACTTCTCGTTTTTATGAATGCTTTAGGTTCCAATATTATTTTTCCTTCCTTGTCAAGTTTTGGAAATATTGTTGGAACTGGGATCTTCGACAACTTTTGAATGAGTTCCCACCTTGCTTCTCCATTCTTCCATTCATCCCTTGCTTTTTTATCAAATTTGGTTGGATAATTATACCAACATCTACCATTTCTGTAACCATATGTTCAATTTCACTCCTTTGGGCATATGGATATCTATAAGGCCTGATGTTTGGAGGAACACTTCCTGGAATCAAATGAATAGCATGATCATGATCATGAATACGTGGGAGACCTTTGGGAGTCTCGAATACCTTGGAATGATTGTCCCAGGCTTTTTGGAGATTTGGAGAAATAGATGTTTTCGATGTGGGAACCATTAGTGAACATAATTGTGCAATTACGCCTCATTGTTCTTTCTTTATAAGATTTGTCATTCCGTTAGAGCTAATTATCTTTCACTCTTTCCCTATGATACCCCTTAATTCAACTTCCTTTCCTTCCAAAGAAAATTTCATGAAAAGTTCTTGAAAATTAAAATCTATTATACCCAAGGATTGTATCCATTGGACTCCTAGTACAACATTAGCACCACCCATTGGAATGGAAAACATTGGGCTATTCAATACATATTCTCCCATGGATAGCTTGATATTATGACACTTTCGAAAGCAATTTATGGTTCCTCCACTTACAACTGTCACTTGACACTCTAGTGCTGGATATAGGAAGCAATTCAATTCCTTGGTTATCTTACAATGAATAAAATGATGGGTACTACTCGAATCAATCAACACTATTACATTTTTTGTCTTGATATGTCCTTCTATCTTTATAGTTTGACAAGTGGTAATTCCGACCAATGCATTACAAGATATGGTTGGATTCATTTCCTATTTCTTTGGGGTTGGTTCCTGGTGAGTATCCTTTTCTTTTGATGTTTCTTGATACTTTTCTTCCTGATATTTCATTGCTTGAACCTTCTTCTTCTTCATATGTCCTTCTATCTTGACAGTTTGATGAGTGATAATTCCTACCATTGCAATACAAGATATGGTCAGATTCATTTGTTCTTTCTCTAGGGTTGGTTCCTAGTGTATATCCTCTTCTTTTGACGTTTCTTGATCCTTTTCGTCATTAGGAAGCCTTTCTTGTAGCAGCTTTGTCCCACCTTCCTTCAAACCTTCCATGTCTTTCTTCAAACCTTCCATGCCTTTCTTCCAATATGCTTTCATACCATTGATATCAACTTCCATGGCATAGATAAAAATATTTTTCTTTTTCTTCTCTAGAATATCATTTACACTTATATTTAATTTTTGAAAGTCCTCAATGTGCTATGCCATTGAACCCTTTTGTTTGAAATTTATCAATTGGTTAAAGAAGGCGTTTCTCTTTGTATCCTCATAATGTGCTATCATTTCTTCCGTGAAAATTGACAACGTGACAAGTGGTTTACGAGAACAAAGCCCTTTATACCATAAAAATTGATTTGTTTATAAATAATTAGATGCAATACGTACCTTTTGTAATAGTGGTATAGCATGTAGATAAAAATATTTCTCCATCTGTAGTATCCAATTTACCGGATCCTTGCCATAAAACTTCGTCATTTCGGTTTTTCTTGATTTTAGGAGCTCGATCTTGAAATGAATGTAACTCTGTAATTTCGGATCTTTAAGTTTTAAAATTTTGGCCTATAATATCCCTCTAAATCGTATTTCTAAATCCACAAGTTGGATGGCAATTGGATTTCTGAAGAAATATTTATTCCCAATCTCTCGTGATGACCTAATTATAGACTAGTTCATTACAGTGAACCTGTACGACGTGCCCCATGTCACTGTTTCAACCTTAGGTTATGAAAATTATACCCAAACAAAATAATTTCGTCCTCTTTCTGTAATTTCTTACGAAATTTTTATCCAATGTTCAGAGAGAAGGTTATGATGATTTTCCAAGGTCACCTGTTTAGGATGTAATTCGGGAGTTTGTAAAATCCCTCAGTTCCTCAGATCATATATCCTAAAATATATTGAGGCAAGATCTAAAATTTGGACCTACAGTTCTGCACCACTTCATCTAAAATGGGTTTTATTTTTAGCTTCTAAAACGTCGTAGAAAAAAAATTATAGCGAAACTTCCATGATGACCTGTTTGCAGCAGTGAAAACCTAGAATCCAAAGCTCTGATACCAAATGTTATGAAACCAACTCACAAAAGGATAGAAAAGATAGATCAGGGCCTTAGAAATAAGCCTCTTTGAGGGGGAAACCTCCTTTACATTACACAAATGAACAATTCTTAGATGATATAAATTACAAGACCTAATTTCTATATAGGAGTCTAAGGGATCATAATATAATCAGTGCTGACATAACAATAATAATGTAAGGGCACAACAATAACAATATGGGTACTACATGGGCACAACAATATAATAAGGGGGTTGCACTAATAATAATAAGGGGTTACACTAGTAGTATAGGGACCTAACAATGACAGCCAATCCATCTTGTATACCATTTTAACCAAGCACACATGTTAACATACTATCACATCAATATCATATGTTCTAAGTTGTCACTTTACTAAAATATATTTATTAATTTGAGGTTTTATGGAAGCATTGGATAATATTGGTAATCTTGTTTAGATTAATGTGGGAATTAGATTTGCACTCGAGGTATATCATATGTTTATTATCCTCACTGTCTATTCACCATTGTATTTAGTGTACTCGTTGTCACTGATATTCTGCTAATATCATTTGCATTAACTATGCACTTATGCTTTGGTTGCTTACTTTGCAATGTACACTTAGGGACTTGGTGAGGGGCCTACGAACTTGTTATTATTATTATTATTGAATATTCAAAGGTTTTCATATGTAAATATATTTAGAAAACAACTCATTCAATGTAGTTTAGTATGCAACAAGCTATTAACTAGGTTATGGGATGGATTGTGAGGATTAAAAGTGTAGCAATGTTAAAATAAATGCATAACTTTACTGAATGGGAATTTATTTAGCAGGTGGGTGATTTTTAATTGATATTGTTACTATAGTTTGTATTTCATCAAATTATAATTTGATTATGGTATGGGCCTAAGAGTCTAAGACCAATTGAAAAAAAAAATCCTTCTTCTTTTCTTCTTTCTTCTTCTTTTTTCTTTATCTGTAATATGGAAGTATTGATGTGTTAATGGTGTTTGGTGGTTCATTTGCTTCTAGAGTTTATATCAACCTATCTGGTGCATTGTTGTGATTGGATCATTACAATTAGCAAAGGACTAGATCATGTTTGGTTACTATTTTGATACTAATATGTGTCAATTCAAATAGTTAGTTCACATTGAAGTTCTTGGTAGGTGATAAAAATATGGTGCCTACTGAATTCACTAAAATGAGGAGGCATAGGTGTATTAACATCCAATGTAAATTCTGTTTTCTAGTAAGGTGGCCATTCTCCATAGACCACTATATAGGATGACCTCCTATTATTAGCATTCATAACTAAAATTCTTATTTAAAGCTAATTTCATGACTATACAAACCATTATAGGAGATGAATGATCTCATTATTGTTATCATTCATAACGAAAAATCCTTTTTTAAAGTAAAGAATGACATTATAGTGGAGTGTTAATCTCTCATTATCATCTATATGTAAAATTGTATTATCATTCCCTACTAGCCTAGAAAATACACTTCTATATGGATCACTATGACTTGAACTATATTGTTTACATCCCTTTATTGCAAGAGAAATTGAGAAGTCAAATAAGAATTTATAGCTTTCATTAAGATAGGAAAAAATTATGTTTCTAGTTCATATGCTCATTGCACCTTACTCCATAACACCTTGACAACATCTCAATAACATCTTGAGACAAATTACACAAAAAAATCTCGTTATGTGTTTTTTCGCATATTTAAATATCATTTTTTTAGGATGTCGACAAATAATCTATCATCGGAGACACCAAAATACATTTTCTCTTTCCAATTTTTGTGGCATTTTTATCACAATCTTTAGAGCTATAGATTTGTTTAATTTTCAAATATATAATCATAGAGTCCACAAATATCGAAATATTACAATTACTAGCTGTAACCGAAAGGACACTCCAGCGCCCTAATTTACAGGCTCCAACATGAAGGATGCTCCAACACCTTGTTTACCAACTGCAAACGAAAGGATGCTCCAAATGCAAAATGGTTCATGACTATTCCAATACATTCATTGGTATATAATTAAGGAACAATGTTCTAAGGTTACACCACCATGAATTAATGGAATCTAGATGAATAATTTGAAGTGTAAGTCTTGCAAGTAGTACAATACCTATTTTTTTACTATTGTGCAGTCGGATTGGCAAGAGGATGAGGCACCCGAAAAAGGAATCTACAATGCCAACAAATTCTTCTAGTGTCAATGACGTGTAATAACTCCTCTAGCACCTGTTGCCGCTCAAACTAGAAGGGGTACTAAAGGGGGATCCTTGAAGGGTTACTACTAGGAAAAGGGAAAAAATGGAGCAATAACCCAATGTCACTTCAGCTAAGGCTCCCTTTTATTTATGGAATTTCACCCATGGGATGAGACCCATTATGATGAAGATCACTAAATGGATAGACCAATGATAGGGTGGGGGATGATCCTAGAAGCCTATTCACAAGAGAGGATAAAATATGTGGCTTGTTTTCTTTGGAGGTAAGGTTTAAAGCTCTCTAGCAAGGACTTAAGGGGAAACTCAAGGTTCTAGATTTAGGGTATGTATCTTATAATGGAGGATCCTAGGCCATGAAGTTCTTGTGAAAGCTTGGATTCCCAGTGATCCTTGAAGAATTACCCTTAATAGTGTATGGGACCACATAGGGCCAAGTGGACCAAGGGAGTAGGTCAAGGGGGTAGGGTTTAGTAACCAATGATATGCTTGACCTATTCCTAAGGGGGAAAGGGACCAAAGGCATAATGTTTAATGCAACACAATGCAAGGGTCCCAATGAGTCTTCTAGCCTAAGGAAACCAAGGGCAAGATTCAATATCAAGGCTAGGGCTTGAGATATGTCAAGATACCACTGTCATAATTTCTTCAAAATTGGAGGGCACTTAGGAGACAAAGCATCGTAGTAGGGACCAAGAGATCAAACTTTTTTATGGGTGGTTTGCAAGATAAATGATTCCCTATAAGACATAATGGGGCTAGGCCTAGAAAATGAGAGGGAGTATGATGAAAAGAGTTTAAGATGATTACCATTGGTGGACCCATGCCTAATCCTTTAGGGAGAAATAGAGTTAGGCATAATTATGAATATGCACCTTCGAATTTTCTAGGTCAAGGAGGCCTCAAAGAGAACTTCGCTTGGCACTAGGGAAGCAAAAAAAACAACTTCAAAGAATTTATACTTTGTTTTGCAAGATAAATGGATTATCGAGATGAATTTTGGTAATGAAACAGCCCTAAGAAAATTCATTCATTATACACGGGCCATACATAAACCATTCACTATCCATAAAAAATAAATTCCACAACTTCGCATAAGAGATGTAATAAATAATTCCTAGTATAGCGAAATCCCAACAACAATGTATGTGAAAAAATTAAAAAGAAAGAATAAAATTAAAATACACTTACATGTATAATAATATATCCAACCACCCAAAAAATTTCCATCAAGAAGTTCCATGACATATGAAATTTATCTAAACATCAAAATTAGTCCTCCAAAAAGCATAATGAAAATCTCTAAAGAGATACAAGTTCCAAATCCAAGTGATGAAGCTAAAATGAATCCTCATCACTTGTATTTATACACTTCTAATGAGTTTGATTTATATACTTGGGCCTACATTATCCCCTAAGATAAAATAATGCACAAAAAAACTAACGTTTGGTGACAAGCCCACCAAACTAGCTCATAAAGGGGATAATATGTCCAAGGTACATCCTTCAAAGGGTGGTGGCATGTGATAAAGAGAAGAATGGAGTAGGGAATGAAAGAGGAAATCCTTAGCCACATGTTGGGGGACCAAGGTAGCTAATAAAAGGGAAGCCCACACTTGGGTATATAATGTATAGGAGGGAGAAAGTGTGGTGCATGAGGTGCTCTGGCCTTGATTTTTCCACCCTTCTTTATATGCCTTTTTCCTTTTATGAATTTTCTTTGATTAACTGCTTGAGGCTCAAGGGATAAGAGCATGATGTGTAAGTTATAGTAGTGGATATCCCCTTTAAGGTAAGATGTTTCATTTCCCACTAGGGGTTCGGACAATCATGAGTTCCTGAATGATAAAGTAGGCTCATCTAGGGCCTATAGGAACCAGTGTGATGGCCATGATAATGGGGTAGAGATCATGTATTGGCTTTTGCACACGTGGTACATTTTCCTGTTGAATGTGGTCAAATAATATTTTTACTTTTCTTTTCAGGTGCATCAACCTCTAGGGAATCATTCTAGGACTAAACCAAGGTGTGGGAAAAGGGAGGGGGAAGGCTAACCCTATGTTGACCCAGTGAGGAATGTGGACGCGGGTGGGAAACATAATGAATGGGTTTATAATTAGTGGAAGGGGAGTGCTATGTGTGGATGAGGGTGCAGGACCACGCAACTAAATAAGGGGTTTCCCATGTAGTACCATCCCTAGAGCCAAAATGTCAATAAAAGAGATCCCACACCACTAGGGTCCAAGGCTAACATCCAAAAGAGGTCTAGGGAACAAGGGAACATAGCTAGCCCACTCTTTTTGTCGAATCTCCCCATTACTCCATGACTCGAAGTATTCATCATAATAAAACTATAATACTCAATTACCAAATGTCAAGGCATACGTTTAGGTTCAGGGGGCCCACCTTCAAACATATGATCATGAAATGTGGGTGGGGGGGAAACATGGATGGCTCTAGTGTTCAAAGAAATGTCACAACGAGCTAGTTGGTTGCTCCAAGGGGATATTGGATGTCAGTTTAGGATCATCTCAAAGAATTTTTTTCTATTAGGGATATCACCCATAGAATGGTGGGTAACATCTGGCTCCAACTGGGATGTGATCTTTGAAAAAGTGGATGAAACTACTTGAAATGGAGGTCACGATAACTCCACCAATCTCTTGGTTACAACAAATTTATTACTCGCACATATGATAGATGAAAAACATGGGGCAACATGCTTTCGTGATGTCTTAAGATCACAAATGCTTGGGTTAAACACATAAAATTGACTCATATAAATAAATTTTCAAATGCAATCTTTAAGTGTAGTTAATCTATCATTGGAAATATCATATGAAATTAGTTCTAATGCAAAAATCATAATGCAATGCATCCTACTCTAACATTCATATAGTGCAAAACTAGTACTAATTGTAATCATAAATCTAGGGAAACCAACATATCATCAAAACAACATAAATATTCCAGCCTATATGATTACTCATGTAGAAAATGCCAAAGCAAATGTGGATAGAATCACATGGATGATAAGGTTAGTGGGAGGAATGAAAATAGAATTCCAACAAATAGGTAATCATGCGAGAAGAGGTAAGAAAATGATTTAATCTAGTCCATGAGATCCTCTCTCCTAACCAAAATATAGAGATGTCAATTATTAGGCTCATAAAATTTTGATGGATGGAAACCTCGGGCATATTATTATGGTCCTTATTATTTATGACATTATTCATGGCCTCTACAGGGTTATGATTAGTAGGGAAGGGAGATTGATAAGATGGAGAGAAACAAGTAGGTTTCCCATGACGATCACACTGTAAAGGGGAGATTATAGATTGATCATGATCTTGAGGGGGAACCTAAGGACATAAATAATATTCAGCAAGTGGTTCTTCCTCGACACTACACTCAGAAAGTGGAAAGGGATCAAGGTCACTTGAGATCATATGAGAGCAAGTCTGGAATCACTCTCAAAATGATGAAGAATAAAAAAAGGAAAAGGCGAGGGTGGAGTGTTATCTCCAATAGGTTTCTCTTCCCCAAAATCATTATCTGGAGGCTTAGGTGACATTAATATGGAATCACGAGGAGGATAGGTGGGAGCCTTATTTGTTTCCTTACTATTGACATCAAAAATTTTGTTTTCCTTAAAGAGAGAATCAATTTCTTCCAACTATCCCTTTTCATGCTAGGGAAAATAATAGTTCTCCTTCACAAGGGTATCAATGGATATGTGATCCTAAATAATACCCGAGATAGAGGGAGGACCAATTTCAACCTCATCCTACTTGTCGGTGTCATAAATGGGAGCATAATCAAATTGATTAGGACCAACAATTTCCCATTTCTCCTTTTCAATATGGAATTAATCTCTAGTGTCATATTCTAACGGGAAAATGGGATCACCTTCCTCAAGGTTCTCAAAAGGATATTCATCAGTACTAATATCCTCGAGAAAGGTAATATTGGTCTCAACATCATCCTTTTTTTCATGTGGACCTGACGAGGACTCATCTTCATTACTTAGATTCTCAATGTCTTGATGATGGTCAATAAAGGCTTCCTCTTGGATACTTAATGTAGGGCATACTTGAAAATGTCTAAGAAATCCATCAATGAACTCCTTAATAGATGATATTCTCTTAGGTTCATGATCATGCATCCATGAGTTATGAACACAGAGAGATCCCATGAACAGCAACATAAGTACATCTTGGTGAACAATCCCTTCTCTTGAAGCATGTGCATTAAATATTTCTATGTAGTCAATAGAAGAGAGTGGATCAACATCAAACAAGGGCACCCCACTTACCATCCTTCTCGTGACATGATTAGGGTGCCCAGGGATGCTATCAATGTCGAAAGTTATAAATTTATCAAAGAAAGACAACCTATTTCAGATATACATGCAAAATATGTAGGAGTCGCCAGGGTAAATTTAAATATGCCTAGAAAAATTCTTGCTTCACCCTACAAGAATCAACCTTAAAGTTCAATGAAGAATTAGGGGTTCATTCTTCCAATGGATTCTCCAATAATCTTATGTCAATATTTCGTATGGGGAACAAAACACACGTTTTGTTTCCCAAACAATGACACCAAAAATGTTACCACTGAAACTAGAAGGTGTCCTAAAGGGGGTCTGTTTGAAGGGCTACAATTTCATTTGTTAACATGAAATTGTTCGGTAGGAAAATACTGTATATATTTTAGACAACATTTCAAAATGTTAACAAACTTTTTTACATTACACCTATACATCTACTATATAGTGGGCTATAGAGTGCCTCTTGGTGTAATAAGTTAATTGTGCTAACATGAAATTGTTGTTTGTGTTGCTATGAATGTTTTAACTAGTTATTAAGACATATAAGCAATTATGTTTTTTTATACACGCAGCTAAATATCTTTACCATGTCTTCTAATTGCATTTGTCAAGCTTTTATGTCTCTCATCTAGTTGTCAAATATTTTCTTGGTTAAGTATATATTATGGTCATTTTATAAAATGACTTGTTTATTGAGTGAGATGGGTATATGGTTTTGTAATTTGAATACCATTTTTTTATTATTCAATCCATGTCATAACACATGTGTCTGTAGGATATTAAAGAACACCTCTTATCTCTCAAGATATTGATAAAACCTTCAAAACAAATCCCTTTGTTAAACCCCCTTGATAATACATTTTTATAATGAAAATAACCCCCATTTTTAATTGACGTTCCCTATTTTTATAGAGTACCCCTTTTTATACTCTTAATACGTGTAAACTCTCCATACCTCGCATCTCCCCCTACCTTAATACCTAAAATATATTGAGTCTACTTTCCATAACTTTAAAATTCCATGAATCAATGTGATAAGATATTGGTTAATAATATAAAGCCCCAATGAACTTGACATACTAACAGTAGTATGTGATGCAATATATGTTTATGTGCTAAATCATACACATAATATAAACATGAGGTTTGTAAAGTGATGAATTTCGCTACCACAAAGTGAACCTTATATTGAGAAACATTGGAAATGACATCTGGTCATTTGACATCTAGGGAATTCCTATTTTGAAGATGCTCATACATAATAAAGTTTTCTCTTATGAAATTTCGGTTTACAATATTTTTTCCAACAATTATTTTAGTATTTTTGGAAATGTTTTGTTTCTTAACAATATTGTTTTTTTGTGGTTTTTAGTGAAACCCTATAGTTATCTTAGAAATTTTTTAGTAATGGATTTCTAGTCTTATCTTTCTTTTTGTTTTTTCCACAACCCCTCTATTGGTGTGTAGCATCTCTAATATTCCTAGTGCATTAATCTTATTTCCCATCATAGACCTCTTCTTTTGGACATGGATCATACATTTTCCATTGGATCCTTTTACATGAAGAATCATCCTTTCCCAATGCCATCACTCATTTTAAATGATGATTTCCCTCCTTTTCCTTCGGCACAATGATAAGAGGGAATTAAATCCTTATTTAGAGATTACAATACTCAAAGAGTTGTTACCTTTACCACATAATCCCTACAATGCAAATTCCATTTGGTTCCACACCAATCACTTGAAACCACATAACAAACCTAACCAATACTATTGCAAGTTATTTTGCTAGAGGGCCTTTTCCATATAGGTTGTCTTTTTTCATATAATTTCACAATTCTAGAAAAGAGGTAAAAGTGTGCTCAATATCTTTCTCATAGTTTAACAAGAATGATAAATGGATAAGAATGAGTTCATCATCTTTGATCATTTGGTGAACATGAGAGAAACTAAAATGTGGTTCAAATTAAATGAATGAGTGGCTTAAAGGGAATGCATATAGTTCCATGTTTGTGGGCCTAACCTATGCAAGGATAAGTAAAGAGTTTGGAAAGGTAAAACACTCATCATAGCGTTATCTCTGGGAAATGTGAGGTCACGAAATGGAGGCAAGACTAATGCAAATGGAAATGGGTAAAATGTGACTATAGTGGCAATAAGAAAATAAAACAATGGTTTAGAAGTATGAACTGACACAATAGCAATGATATGTAGATGCAACCATTAAGAATAATAAAAATTTTAGGAGCATCCTTAGGATATGGCCAAAATCTATATGAAGGAATAAAAATGAGCCTCAAATTAGTGTCTTGGTGGTTATATAGGAGATTCCTATATGTACAAAATTTCATGGCATGGGCATTAAAGCTATAAGTGGGTGCTATTGTAGGGTGTGCATGAAGTGTAAGCCTTATCGCTCATGTTACAATATGTAAAATGAGAAGGGATAATGTCTCAAAAAAGTGGGATATAACCTAAATAATATCAATTCTGGTCAATAATGAAAATAACAATGTAAGGAAAGGATTATCCTCATATGTTTAGATCAAAGATATGCACCTCAAGTTTAGTGGATGTCAACATAATATTTCCACTGTCTCGTAAATACCATCGAAAAATACTAGACCTATATTTAAATCACATAGCGAAAGAAATAATAAGCAATGGATCAGGTATAAAAAGGATCATGTTCATATTTTTCAAGATTTTGTAACTTTATTTTTGTATTTTTAGACATGATGTACTAAATATGCATGGTTTAGTTCTTACTTATTAATTCTAATAATTTGAGAAAAATGCATATTTTAATGTGAATGCATGCTTGTATTAATGTTCAATTGGTATGAAGAGTGTCAACATAGTTATAGAACTAGCGTATGTAACCTCTTGGTCTCACCATGGTTTTTCTATAACAAGCACAAGGGGATGTTCCTAACAAATGAAAGTGAATAACTAGGAATGATAAGAATCAAATAGAAATAACCCACACACAAAATAAAGGAAAATACTCGTGTCACACACCAAAATCTATAATACACAATATACAAAGTGTGAAGCCACTTGATACGTCACACAATGTATGGCTTACTGTTGAGATTAGGCTAATAATTCTTATAGTCATAGATGAACTCATGGGATGTTTTTGGAACCAAATATTTTTAAGGAACTACTTGAGAGCATAAAGAATGACATATCTTGTGAGATGATATAGCACCTTGATGATGGCCATCACGACAAAATGTACGTACAAGAAACTCATTGATTTTGAGTTTGGAGTGCGAAACTTGGTGGTAAGTTCAATTTAATAAATCTAATACTTCACTTACTTTAAGGGTGGAACTTCACTACATGACCTAGGAAATGCCCCCTGGCCTAATTCAAGATTTATGATTCTAAGATCCACTATTTCCAAACTAGGGAGAAAAGAAGCATCATGAAGTGATCATTCCTAGGATTATCATTTGAAGACATGACCTCTAGGATGGCTTCATCTCAAGGAAAAGTAATATTGAGGAATTCATGCACTATATGTGAACTAGTGGCCCATGTGGGAAAAGTAGTCTACTCATGATCCATTTCAAAAAAGAAGTTCTTAAAAACATTAATAGGTGTTGATGGGATCATTGGAGAGGAAATATACTTCATAGTAAGTGGAATTAGACTAATATTTAATAGTGATGCAATGATTTGAAAATCGACCATCCTCTAACACATTGTAAGTTTTGTAAATTTTGGGTCTTCAAAGGTTAACTTAGTTCGTAATGTGTTCAACCATGAATAGTTATATTTATCGAACTTAAATATGAAAAAAAAAAAAAATCATATGCAATACAACATGGTAAAAATGAAGAAGAGAATAACCAAGTGATAATGAAGTTCATCCAGTTTGGACTATGTTTCTGGGCCCTGCACCAATGTCTAGGTCACTTTATTGACCTTAGCAACAAAAAGAGTACATTACAAATCTTTGACTCATAGAGTAAACCTCCTTCTAGAGTGGCATTTTTTCTCCTTCAAAGAAACATTCTCCTTCAGAGAACTCTCACTCACAAGTTGACTCCTTTTAGCAAAGAAATGGTTTCAAAAAGAAAATGACTCTCTCACTAAATGTGTTAATAGGTCCTAGTACTCATTCTAAGAATAAGAAGCACAAAATCAACTGCTTCATAATGAATTCTTTAAATGGTCTTTTCTCAAAATCATACTGAGAATATACTAAAAAATGGATTCTCTAATGAAGAAACAGTTGTTTCACATGTGTCTAGAAGGCTCGAAAGCCCCCATCTAAGCTATTTTCATGCTAAAAGAGTTTCCATATTTTCTCAAAAGCCAAAACATAGAGCCTGTCTACATCAAAAAAGGACTTGGCTCTCTAAATTGTTCAATATATAATTCTCAAATAATAAAAAAAAATAGTTTCCATTGTGTTTAGAACACAAAAAAACCCTTATGTGAGCTCTTCTTGGTCTCAAAAAGACTGAAATATGAATAAGTTAAGCCTCCTGGAACATATTTCTGCTATCTATCCTACGAAATCACAAAAATTGGCTAACTAGGCAATGAACCCCTTCTTTTGGCTGACCGCTAAGAAACAAATTGGCATGGGAATGGCAGAAATATCATCGAAAAAGGTTCATATTGTCGCATCCTTAATCACACCAATAACACCTTAGCACCAATTTTCCAACCCCGATCTCAGGCACGTATTCACCATGTTTCCAGAGGTCGGGCCACATGCCCTCCCCTTCAATTTCATGCCCTCCCCTTCAATTTCATGCCCTTTGGTTCAGAGTTGGTCATATGGTTTGTTAATATGAATCGGTGTAGGGAAAAACTTCCCTCTCCTTTTTAAAATTTAAAAACTCTTGCTTGTGCTCCATTGTGGTCACGTGGTGAGTCATATGGTCATGGGTCGAACCTCACTTCAGCTCCCTTTGTCATCAACTCTAGTTTTCATCATGTGGATTACCCAAGACTGGTGGTTGGGCTAATTGCTTGCTCCTCCTACCTATCGCCTTGGTCATATGGTGTTCCACATAACCAGGGGTTAGGGCCATGTGTCATGCCCCTCTCTCAACTGCTAAAACAATTTGTCATTAAATAAAATTGTTGTTTTATATGGATAAGAACCATGATGCAGTGTAATAGTAGAGCATCTGGTTATTTGGATGGAGGTCATGGGGTCAAAATCCGTCGAGTCAATTGACCGACCAAACAAATTTAGGCCATGTGGCACCTCCTCATTGGTCCACATCAAAGCACAACCAACCAATCACAATTTGACACCTCATATTGTACGTCCATGCCACATGGTAGCATGTGATTGACCCATACTACACACTATACCTAGCCAGTCTATCTCTGTTGATATACAAGCAAAATTGATCTTCCACTTGGAAATCATGATCAACTTGATGATTTCCATGCCTTGCTTTGTACTTTGATTTTATTTTCTCAAGATACTATTGTACTCCTTGATGTACTAGCTACATTTGTTCGATTATATGCTTGGCTTTGTCCACATCGCTATGTCCATTCACTACAAAATCTTTACCAAAGATAAAATACAAAGGAGACAGTGGAAAATAACCCAAACAAGCTTCAAATAGAAATATGTGCGTAGACGAGTGCTTGACATGGTTGTAGGCATGCTTGAAGTAATGAACATGTTCATCCAAAAGTTTAGGATGCTTACCACAATATCCATGAAGGAAATGAATTTTTACAATATGTCATAAATTCGACGCTCAAATTCCGATACAAATGAACTCATCAATAAGCCAGAATAACATAAAATTCCAAAGAAGACATTGTTGCATATAAGGGATTTTTTCCCAACATCACTTTTACAAAATACCCAGCTATGGGGACATGCAACATGTGGCATCCAAAAGAAGGCAGTATTTAACTAGACAAATAGTCCAACCATTTCTTACCCAATCAGGCTAGGGAGTTTTCTTTTTTCATTTCACTTTCTTCTGGATCTGCTTCAGGGATGGTTATGGTTTTCCTTGGACATTCTTCTTCCTTCTATTTCTTAGGTAATTTCACGATCTCTTTGTCCTTATTTGGGTGAATATGTGGATGTAGCTTCCAACATTTTGTGATCCAATGCCCACTTATGTTGCAATGGGTAAAAATGTTTTTGTGAGCATTTCTTGGAAAAAATGTCTTTGAAATTGGAAGAGGATCTTCCTTCTTGGTCTCACTTCCAATCGACATATTTATTTTCTTGACTAATGATTTCCTTTTTTGGCACCTGGATACACAATGGTTAAGTGCATGACAAAAAGTGTAAGGAAACACATTCCACAATATTTGATGGGCTTCTAAATTAGACATAAATTAAGCCCCATGCCTATAATTTAAAACATAAATTAAGGCCTATGGCTATCCTTCAGCACATTAAACCTCTGTTTTGCATTAGATAATTTATTTTTAACTTTAATATTCATTAGGAAGGTTTATGAATAATTGAATATTTGTGCCTAATATTATTTATTTATTGTGGGATATTACGAGAATAAGGCAGATTATGAAGAGTTGGAGGAGGAGATAATTTAGGGGCTTATTCCCTACTACTCGAGGATTAATAATAAATAATAAGTCAACACGATATTATGGAATTATGGCACAAATTGTGGAACTCCAATGATTGAGAAAATCTAGGAATGTGTTCCACCAATCAAGGGGACTAGATCCACTATTTAAGGGATTTTGGTGGGGAAATCTTCCTCCATTCATGGGGAATGATTTCTAATAATTTTGTGTATGTACCAAGTCGAATTTGCCTCTAGGGGGATTTTTTATGAGTTTTATTATGGAGAGAACTCATATTTTTGCAGCTCCATTGTATTTTGTTGCAGGGATGTAATTGTTATGATGAAAATAATGAAGATTGGTGTCATGTTCAACTTCTAAATATTGTTCTCCTCCATCGGTCTCCGAGTTTCCTTGGGCTTGGCCATCCCAGGAGCCTCAGAGCCCTTTTGTATCATTTTATTTCCTTATTTTCATCACTTATTCACATTCATATCTAGTTTTATTTCTTTCTATTTCTGCATTTAGTATTAATGATTTCTTGTTGTAAGATTGATTTCATCCTTGGAAAAGCTTTGGAAGTTCATAATAATCATTGAGTTGCTTGGATTAGTCTTCTTATTCCCAAATCTAGATTGGTGGATCTCTCGAATTTATCTTTTCTTTAATTATAGTAATAATTAGATCACTGTATTATTTTTATACTAAGGGATGAGTGTTATTATAGATGTGTATCAGAGCTTGAGAATAGGGATTTAATGGTTGGGTGATAAAAATAGAGATTGAGCTTTCAATGCAGTAGGATAGGATTTGATTCATAAAAGAGGAAAGAATCTAATGACAGAGAGATTAGATGATCGAGAATAGAGTGAGTAAGCGATAGGTGTGACAGATATAGGGTTTGAAATTGAAACAGAGGTCAGACAAACTGTTATAATCGAGCCAAGAGGGCCAAGACTCTGTAATTTCCAGTTTGTTGAATAATTGATTGAACTGTGGTAAGGACGCTCTATTCTGGTGTAGAAATTCATTTGTATCTATGTATCGGCGTTCTGGACCCTAATTGGGTATTTTCTATTAATGTAATTTATTGGTAAAATCACAGTTGATTAGCGTTAAGAGTTAACACTGAGATTAAGTGCTAAACACTTGTTAAGTGTCTTTCTTTAAGTTTTGTATTGAGCACATGGGCAGTTTTCCAAAGATGTTAAGTGGTATCTAGCGTGCCCTAAAGGTGGGAAGTGGTATTCCTAAATTTCACATGACTACCCTTAGTGGGCGACACGTAGCACGAGAAAACAACTTTTCTCACGTGCTTTCGAAGTATTAACCGTCGTACTAGTTGGAGTGAAATATGGCATGATAGCCGTTAGATCATGCGGGATTTATTGATGGTGGAGTTCGGCCATCCTAGTTGGTGATCGGGTTATGCGATAGCCATTGGATCGGACGGGTCAGATCTGACAGTAATCTCGTCGGACGATGAACATGATTTAATCCAGATTTCAGACGCGATATTTTATGGACGATGATTTAAGCTAGTTGATTTCTAGATCAATCATAGTCATTCATTATGAAGGGAAGAGATCCGATGGTGATCACGTCGGAAGATGCATGCGATTTAACCTAAATTTCACACATGATAACGTTATGAACTGGGGTTTTAACTCTTTTTAGTTCCGTGGAAAAATTGAAGGTTTTCCATGTGTCAGGAGCGGACGACACAATATCTTTTGGATCTGGAGAAGTGAGATTAACGATGCAGATTGAAGTGCTTGATAAAAGGAGAATTCAACAAGGGACCAACAATGATTGGTTAGATAAGGGGGACCCTCAGGGTGAAAATCCACGTACAGAATCTATTTGTGCACAGCTGATTGGTTACAAATTTAACTCGTAGTCGAATTATAGATTACCACCTCATTTTCATCAAGACAAAAAGACAAAAAGAAAAACAAATTTATTTTATTCATTTACATGGACAGCCGTAGAAGGTTTAATGGTTTGAATCTCCATGCTTAGGACAGTAGGATTGCATACATGTTAACTTAGCATTCTTTTCAAGAAAAGCCTCTTAGGAGTTAGTTAGAAAATGGTGTGGTTTAGCATTTGATGTCATTCTCTTTCCTTGAACTTTATTTCTTACAATAGGTTAAGGTTCCATTTCGAGCATTTCATTTTATGTAATTAGCTTAGGATTTGACATCAGTACATGCACTCCATTACATTATGACAGCAAAGGAAGGACACACTGTATGCTGCACATATAGTGTTGATACGTCTTAAGTTTGTATGAACCCCGGGTTGATAATTAAATTCGGTAGCCTTGGAAGTTGCAGCATTCTTGTTGCAATACTGAGGCTCATCACTTTTTGGCACTGTTTCCGGGGAGGTGTCAAAGTATGCATTTTTTTCTTCCCTAGTTGATTCATTTCCTTTTAATTTTTTGCAAAAGCAAAAGAATATATACATTTTCATTACGCATATTTAATTTCAAAAGTAGAAAATTGCATTGCATTATAGTTTTCATTCATTCATAAAAAAATCAAAATTCTCCAACACCAACCCACCCCCCATTTGATCACATGGTGCAGTAAGAGCCATATCACCATCCACTTTTGCATGTATAAGAAGAAGGAGATGGCAAAGAATGTAGAAGAAATGGATGGAGATGATGACAAAGAAGAAGATCCTCTCAGGTTTCCCATTCAAGATACTGATGGTAGTGTGCACATGAAGAACATACCTCCCTCTTTTCTTCCAAAATTTTATGGTCTAAGGTCAGAGGATCTAGAAACCTTTCTCTTTGAATTTGAAATTGGTTGTAGATCTTATGGCTACTTAATAAAAACTCAAAAAATGAGATTTTTTTTGGCAACTTTGAACTATAGATCTCTTAAATGGTTCATGAGTTTAGGGACTAATTCAATAAGATCAAGGAATGATATGTAAAATATATTTATAGAAAAATAAAAATATCATGATCTTAAAGAAGAAATCTTTAGAATGAATCAAAGAGAATATGAGAGTTTAGAGGATCTAATAGAGAGGTTCATGTATAATGTTAAGAGGGGAAAACTACATCATTTAGGATCTGACACACTAAAAACCCTCTTACTTAGAACAGATAGGGATGTGTGGATTGATCTCCTTAATCTCATGAGTAGAGGTGATGTATACCAATTATCATTTGAGGAAATTTGTGAAACATGCAAACACATATCAAGGGGAAAAGAAAGGGTAGGTAAATCAACATTAAGATCGGTAAGTCAAGCTAAACTTGGAAATTTTCTTGATGATTTTAAAACAAAAATTCTTAGTAATCTAACAAAACAAGTAGAAATGTTAAGAATACAAGATGAAGGAAAAGAAAATGCTAATATTTGTGTTGCAGAATCACAGGATGTTAAACATTGTCCATCACTACCAAGGTTTAAGAAAGTTCACCAAGAGGACAATGGAGCAAGTCAATTGCCAATGCATCAATGTTATGTAGCTCCAAGAGGACCATGACAACCTATTCAGCTAGAGATGGTGCAAGAGCCTAATTCACAATTTCAATATTATGCACATCCACCTCAAAGTAATTGGAACACATCATTTCCTTGCCAACATTGGCCATCTCAACCCCAAAACCAATATTGGCAACAAGGTTGGCAAGGAACTTATGGGAGCCATCCACAATCTCCTCAGTATTTTCCTCAATATCCTCCATAGAAAACTCCATTTTATCCTTACCATTCACCTCCACCTCAACCACAACCCCATCCACATCCATCTTAAATATACACTCCCACTCAACTACCTATACCACCATTCCCAAACCCACACATTGAAGTAGCTCAACCCACTTATAATGCTGAGGCACAAAACTTCCAAACAACTCCTCTTGAGCTCAATGGTATTCACCATAGCTCAGGAAGAGTATTACAAAAAGGAGATTATATTTATATCATTGAAGGACCACATCCAGAAGAAGAAGACTCAAAAGAGAAGATCAAAGAACCATCGGCTGTGATTCCTGAAGAGTGGACATCAAAATCAGAGATTGAGAGAACTCCCTCATGGTTACCATCAAAATCTCCATGTATTCAAAAGAACAATCAACAAAAAGAGGAAGATTTGAAGGTCATGGTAGAAGAAGACATGAAGAATGATCCAAATCAACACGTGGACTAGGGGCATCACAACTATATTGAAATATGGTTCTAGACAGTCACTAAGTTGTAGCATCACTCTCTTCCTCAATTATGCTTGATCCTTTCAAAGTCAAATCATTTGGTCTCTGAAATCCAAGTACATTTCAAAGCATATATTTCAAGCCTCCACGTCATTTTGTCTATCATCTTGATGTGCACATGGCTCCACTGGAAGTATTATTATACTTGAAAGTGATTTTTTTTTCAAGTAGGGTAGGGTAGAAGAAAAAAAAAAAAAGGAAAAATAAGTGAAAAAAAAAAGTCGAAGGTGAAAACCTCCTTGGAGTCACCTTAGATTGGCTCATTGATTGAAAACCTCCATGAAGCAGTCAATGGGTTGGAAAAAAAGAAAAAACTAGAAAAAAAGAAAATATCCTAGGTCAAAACCTCTTTTGAGGCGCCTAGGTAGATCTACTAGTTGAAAACCTCATTAAGGCAGCTAGTAGGCCTAAAATAAATAAATAAATAAATCCTTGCTCCATGCATCTCTTTGATAAATGCATGTACTCCCCAACATCTATAAGCAACCAGAACAAGTTGGTCAAGCCTAGTCAAAATAAGTCAAATTTTGACTTTCTCCTCCTTTGTTCAAATGCTCCAAGAAGGCCAAGGCCATGCCAATCCATCACCCTCAGCTATTTCCACCATCCACCCAACATTCTCAAGCTTCTACCATTCAATTTTCTTGTTGTCCTAAAAAAAAAAAACTACAGGATGCTTTGTTTTACTACAGGATACAAAAATGCATAGAGCAGAAATTTATTTATGCCATAACTTGAAAACCATGCATCCATTTTCCAAGATGTTTTAGGGGAGATGCATATGGATGATGGTACCATGATCAAGCAACTTCAGCGAATTCCAGTGCATGGTTTCCAAGAGATCGACCTCCATCACCTTCAGCCATTTTTAGTTTTTGTCGAGATATGTGCATCCATTGACCAAAATGTATCTATGGGGAGGTGCATAACGATGATGGGAACATGCTCAAAAAGTTTCAGGTCAATACAGTCTACCGTTTGGGAGATATGGACAAAACAAGTCACTGTCCTGTAAACCTACAAGATACAGAACAACACCTACAGGATTGGCAGTGAGCATTTTTAAAGGAAAAAAAAAAGGTCGGCTTTATTAGAGTGTGATAAGGAGCACAATGAGGATCATGAACATCACCATACAACACCTGGACATCAACATCAACTAAGCCGCAACATGCATGTCTCTCCAACAACCATTAGGTAGGTACATGTATGCAATATTCTTGACCCCTTCTCTTGAGTATATTATAGTTAGAAATTTATTGTCAATGCATGAGAGATGAGGTTTTATAAGCTAAGGATGGGTCAGTAGTCTCATCTACCTCCAACTAGTTGATTGCATCTCACTCCTTCACTCATGCAATGTTGAAAAGTCAAATTATGAAGGGTGATGATTTCAAGGAAGGAGGATAACAGTTAAAAGAATAAATTTTTGCAAAGGCCAAGTCACCACAGCACTCCAAGGCATCCATCCACTTCATATTCACTATCTATTCATCATTCATCCATCCCATGTCATTCTTGAAAGGAAAAAACAAACATAGCATCCTCTCTATTTTCACAAACCTACACTACTCCCTTTGAGCCTGTTGAGGGCCCCGAAGTCGGGTCGACAACAAGGGGGATACCCACCCGGTCTGGAACCTGGTTGGCGGCTCCTTGCCCATTTGGAGTAGCGGGTCCGACTGGGGGTAATGGGACCAGTTTCCCAATGTGAAGGGTGTGCGTGTGTGTGTAGAGTTTGATGGTATTGATCTAAAGGTTTCTCTAAACTAGTCTTAATCTTAACTGCTAAACTAACTCTATGCTAATGTAATCTAATGAAGAGAAACAATACATCTAGTCTACACTAACCCGAGGTGTTTTCTTTTGTTATGCGATGTAGAAAGATTTCAAACAACAGCTGGTAATAAAGATCATTCAACTGTTATCAGAATATAAATCAATAAAGATAACCGTTCTGCATAAGAAGTTAGGCAGAGTAGTTGTGAACAGCATATCGCATAATCAGTTTTCTATATATAAGGCATAAATAAATGATCCCACCGTACAGAAGTGCCAAATGGTAATACAGACATTCATACAGTAACATATAAAGAACTTAGCTGCATATCACTTTAGGGATACTAGCAGAATTTAGTCAAGAGATAAAAGTACCATTTATGACTAACTTCACTAATAAACTTCAAGCAATAATGATTTATTTCTACTTGTTCTAATATCTGCTAAGAGTACAGAAGTGCAACATCAGTAACAGACATTAAAATTCAAACATAAATAAATCTCGATCCATCCATTCATCAAAAACCTCCTCTGAGGGTGCAGAAGTGCATGTTCTGAGGACAAGTTTTTTGACAGATTTCCGGACCCTTCTCCAAATGCCATGAGAAGGGTTAAATACTACTAACTAATTAATCTTAATTACACAAAATTAGGGAATCGGCTTCAAATGACCGCCCTTTACTAAAAGCAAATTTATTTCTAAAACTTTAAATCTAATTTCTGACCGTTTCTGTATATTCTCTTTAGTGCTGTCAACAACGCAACGTTTTCCTGGGAACAGTCGGCTGACCGCCTTCTTCTTTCGCTTGGGAGATAAAAGTGGAAATAACAAGAGCTGGCACTTCCTTCTGACAGACCAGAAGATATTTTCGAAAACCTTTCTCTAGCTGGGTGTATTCGCCGCGTGTATACTTAGCACAACCCAGGTTCTTCTCGAACTGATTTTGCTGTTGCTATTCTGGTTTCTGGTCGTGCGAATGACTGAGTGGGTTAGGAGTCGCGCTATATGGACAATCCCCTGTTTCGAGAATTGTTTCCGCTCTTTGTTCCAGGCTTTTCTGGAGCGTCCTCCTTCTTTTGCGTTTCTCTTTTTGCTTTACCCAGTCTGAGCTTCAAGATCTTTTGTGAACACGTTGCTTTTGTGCGCCTTTGACTCTGTGTCCTGGATAGTCTAATTTCATCAGTGTCGGTTAGCTTATAGTCTGGAATCCGCGGTCCTGCTGCATGCGGTATCCATTTGTGGAGGCATCTTCTCTCTGCTGTCTGATTGGCGCTTTCCCTTTTCCTTTAGATATTTCCTGCATATAAATTTATATTAGTTGCGTGTCTTGCAGTCTACGCAAAGAAGAAGGGAAATGAAAAGATTGACATGAAAGCATTAAACTCTAATGAATGCATAATCCTGACATTCATCATGACTTGACTCTTCGAAAAATGCGATGCAATCATTCCTTGATACTCAAGCATGCGGTCATTAATTTCCTTTAAGGCGCGCGCTCAATCTTGGGTCTATCGGGTATGTCGGAGAATTCGTGCGATGAGTCTTTTCATATCGCAGATCGCAGATTGCGGTTCGCCGATATCGCAAATCGCAGATCGCTGATTGCAGATTTTATTCAATGGTTTATGCCGCCTAGCGCGACGTTTGCGATGTGCGATGTCGCATATCGGCGATCGGCATTTCTTGAAGGTCTTCTTTTTAGAGAGCGCTTGGGATGCATGCGATGCAATGAATTTCGCATCGCTTTTTCGCAGTTTTGTTTTCCGCGCTTGGGTAATGCTTCAGCCTTCCCTTGCGATGCGATTTAAGCCTTAGGGAGAAAAATACAAAAAATTTTAGAAAAATATTTTTGGGATTTTTCTTTCAGGGTCCCCCCTTTGCTCGATGTTATTGCTAATATCGAGCAAAGAGGGGGGGTTGTTGGTGACCACAACAATGGCGATTCACTGTGAAGAACCAGTTATCTCTGCTTGTTCTATTGCATTTTGACTTCCAAAACAGAAAAAAATTTCTTATGCCTAAATTTTGTTATGGACAGATAGAGTATTACCCCTTATCCCGTCAATGATGTTTCGTCACAACTTTTATTTCATTCCGATTGTTTGCTCCCTCTGGGTTATTTCTTGTATTCACACCTAGACATTACTCAGTGCTTTTCAAAGACAAAATAAGGTCTTCTCTGCGTACTGGCTTTGTAAAATATGTTCATTTGTCGTAGGTAGAGCCTCTGCTGCCTGCAAGCGTCCATAGCCTCGACAGGGTTACCATGTTATCCAGCAATGATCATTTTTCCTGTTTAAGGTTATTTACAACATACCAGAGAAAAATCCTTTTGACACTTTTTCTTTCTTTTTTGATTTTTTATTCTCTAAAGAACAGTGTCTTGGTTTGGTGGCCAAATTATGACACAGTCATTCACTTGATTTACACTTTTGTTGAACAAGCTGGCTCGTGATGAGACCCCTTGTCTTTTGATTGCAACAATCTTGAGTCGTTGCCCTGTTTTGGTAGACAATAGTGGCAAAGTCAGCAAGTTATAATATATGTGATCATGATAAGCCGTCTCGTGATGAGACCTCTCATTCTTTGAGATATAGTGTTTTCTTGGATTGTTTCTCTGGATGCTGCGATTTCTTTAACAGGGAGGAAGTCATTGTTTTTCCTTAAGAAAGCTCTGGACGACAATAATAGAGTTTAAGAACAACAGTTTTGCAGAGAATAATTATTTTGCTATTGATGATACTTTTCATTGCGTTGACATAAAACAATTTTTTTCCAAAAGTTACTTTCATCCCAGATTTCTTCGTGAAGTTGAAACTAACATCATATTCAGGCTTAAAGTTAACTCTATCTGTCAATAATAAAAGTCAGATTTTTTTCGAAAAGTTTTACTATTTATACAAGTCAAATCAAAATCTGATAGAGAAATGGTATGTTTCTTCATGAATATAATTTATGATCATTCACAACCAACCTTATTTATAAGAAATAAAAACTAAAATAAAAAAAATAAAAAATAAAAACTAAAATTATCCTACAAAAATAGAAGGATGACCTTCTATGGAAAATACATTTTGAGGATTTGTCCATTCACAGGCAGAGAATCTCTCCTGCCTGTCAAGTCCTGCAACACAAACATCGACGGGCCTATGACCTCTACGATCTGAAAAGGACCAAGCCATAGCTTCTGTAATTTCGTATGTTTGCCCTTTTCTTCGTGAGCCTTATCCCATTTGAAAACTAAATCTCCCATCTGAAAGTTTTTTCTGGTCATTATCTTCGAATCAAAAGAGGATTTTATCAGCGCTTGGTGGTGAGCATGGGTTTTCTTGGCCTGTTCTCGTTGTTCTTCTAGCTTGATTATTTCCATTTGCCTTAGCTATAAGGGAGAAGTAGATACTTCATCAATGTATTGTACTAAGGACAAGGAGGGAATGACTAAGTGAGTAGGAAGAACTGCTTCTCTCCCGTAAACTAAATTAAAGGGAGAAGTGCCGATAGAGGCTTTCTTTGTAATTCTATCTGCCCATAAGGCGTTTACCAGCGCTTTATGCCAATTCTTTTGGTTTTGGTCGACTGTCTTTTTGATAATCCTGATTAGGTTCTTGTTTGTTGATTCAGCCAGCCCATTACCTTGCGGGTAGTAGTTGGCAGAATACTTCAGTTTGAACCCTCTTTTGAGCGCGAACTCAGTCATGGTATTTCCAGAAAAATATGAAGCATTATCAAATATTAAGGCCGTTGGCAATCCAAACCTAGTAATGATAAACTGATCTATGAATTCAATAATGTTTTCAGAATTAGCTGCCTTGAGAGGAACTGCCTCTACCCATTTAGTAAAATAGTCAGTTGCCGTGAGGATATACCTATGCTGTTTAGAGGAGTGAGGAACGATCTCACCTATTATGTCCAGGCCCCATTGGCTGAACGGCTGTTCGATGTTAACCGGCTGTAGTGGCATGGATGACTTCTTTTTTTTTCCTGCAGCAGTTTGGCAGACTTGGCATTTCCTTACGTGATTGTACGAGTCTTTGAACAGCGTGGGCCAGTAGTATCTTGCACGTAAGATTTTGTGTGCGGTGGCTTCTCCAGCATAGTGTCCACCTGCTAGTCCATCATGGAGTTCCTGCAAAACCTTTTCGGCTTCAGTTTTCTCAAGACATATAAGAAGCACAGAATCATAATTTCTTTTAAATAGGACATCATTTACGAGCTGGTATTGTCTAGCTTTTAATCTCAGGGCTCTCTTCTTGATGTGATCCAGGTGAAATGGAGCATGCCCGTTTTTTAGGAAATAAATGGTGTCAGCATATAATGATTGTGTGCCGTTTAGGCTTACCTCATACGCGTGTACCTCTTCAGATGATTTTTCAGGGATTTGCGATGCTCCAGCTAACATCTTGCAGAAGCCTTGGCCTCTTACGATGTGTGTCGGTTTGATCTCCAGGTCGTATTCTTGCAAGGTGGTGATCCAATTCGCTCTCTTTTCGCCCACATCTTTCTGTATTAGGAGGTTTCTTACCGCTGGGAATGGTACTATGACCTTGGTATGGGCCTTTAGCAAGAAAGGTCTGAAATATTTAATTGCTTTGAAAACGGCGTATGCCTGTTTCTCTACGTCCGAATATTTCAGCTCAGCACCTTGTAAGTTGGAGCTAAAGAATGCGATCGGAGCTTCTACCTTTTCTTGATTTGCTTGAGTCAAGATCGCAGCATAAGAATTCTCTGAGGCAAACGTGTATAAGACAAAGGGCTCTGAAAAATTTGGGGTTGCTATAGATGGAGCGTTGATGATGGCTTGTTTGATTAAGTTAAATGCTTCGTGCTCGTCTAGACCCCATTTAAAGTTTGAATTCTTTTTTATCATTTTTTGTAAAGGAGAAATAATACGTGAAAAATCTGGGACAAATCTTTTCACAAAATTGATCTGTCCTAGGAAAGATTGCATGGTCTTTTTGTTATGAGGCATGGATATCTCGGAAATTTCTTTGATTCTGTCAGGTTCAATGTGAATGCCAGATTTAGACACTATGAATCCTAGCAATTTTCCTTCACTTAACGCGAAAAAAGATTTCTTCGGGTTAAGCGAGATCCCATACCTTAAACATCTTTGAAAGATTTGCTTCAAATCTTTGAGGTGGTCATTAAGGTTCTTGGAGTATACAGTTATATCATCCAGGTAGATCACTACCGATTTATTGACTAAACCTTTAAACACAATGTCCATGGCTCTTTGAAAAGTAGCGCCGGCGTTGATCAGACCGAACGGCATTTTCCGATACGCGTAGGTACCCCATTTAATTAGGAAGGTGGTTTTTAACTGATCATCTGGGTGTACCAACACTTGATTATATCCTGAAAATCCGCCTAGGAAAGACATTAACTCTGAGCCTCCGACTGCCTATAATATTTGCTCCATAGGTGGGAGGGGAAAATTGTCTTTCTGACAGGCTTTGTTGAGATTCCGGAAGTCGATGCAGATTCTAATATCTCCGTTTTTCTTCCTAACAGGTACCATGTTGGATACCCATTTGGAATGTCTGACCGGAAAGATTATTCTGGCTCTCAACAATTTATTCAGCTCAGTTTTTATCTGATTTTCCAAGTTGGGGTGGATTTTTCTGAGCTTCAGTTGGACAGGTTTCTCGTTGTCAATCATAGGGATAGTGTGTTGAATGATAGAAGTGTTGTAAGTCTTCAGCTCATCGTAATTCCAGGAAAATACGTTTTTGTACTGTCGTAGAAGACGGATATATGCTGATTTTTCTTCAGGAGCTAAGCCTTGACCTAGATTAACGTTTTGCGGCTTCTCATCGGTTCCTAGGTTCACTGATTCATAGTTCAGAGTTGAACTGTAAAGTTTGGCGTTAGATGACCTTTTGAACCGACTTTTCAAGTCGTATAAGTCTTCTAGTTTGACCACCGATTTGGGTATAGCATTATCAGTGCTATTTTGTTGTATCTGGTGATCATGACAGTCTTCGTCGATTATCTGGTTTGAGTAGGATCCTTCGGAGGTGAGGAAACTTACGATGTTTGGGTCGTCGTTGAATACTCTCCAGTTGGTGATGTTGTCAGGGATAGATGGTTTAAAAATCAATTCTATCGAAAACCTATCTGGACTAAAGTCTTCGGAGGGGATGAGTCTGGAGGCTACGTTAGCTAATAGGTCTGCGTTTGCATTGTGAAGTCTCGGGATTGACGAAATATTGAACGCTGTAAAATGTGCAGTGAGATCTTGTACTAAAGATTGATAGTGCTTTAAATGATTAGACAGGCAGTGTATGGTGTTACGTACCTGTTTGACGACGATATCAGAATCTCCAAAGACTTGAAGATATTTGACGTTGCAGCCGATTGCTTTGTATAGGCCTTGCACCAAGGTTTCGTATTCCGCTGTGTTGTTCGTGCAATCGAACTCCAGTCTGCATGTGAGCATGGTCTTATTTTCGTCTGGGCTGATCAAAACGCATCCTGCTCCCGCTCCCTCGTTGGATTTAGAGCCATCAAAATATAATTTCCAAAATAAAGAAGTATTTACAGGGTTATCTAAGAAACTAACACATTTTGAATCATCAGCCTGGGAAAAGTTTTCAACTTGGGACAAAACTGAATTTTCTAAATATGGTGATATGTGAGCATTGAAATTTCCGAGGAAAGAGTCTACCGAGTAGTTGCCTATGATGTTGTTTTTGTATGCTATGGCTTCGTTCTCTCCTTCCAAATCCGTCACTATGTATTTTTGGTGCAATTCCCATTCAATCTTTATTTGATTTGGTTTCCCGTTGAAGGGTAACCACATGTGCGACCAGTCGGTTGAAAAGTATCCGTGGAGTTTCTCGGACCAGTCCCTGCTAAGAATCAGACCATAAAATTCAGGGATGTCAGCCACTAGAATGTCGATAACCTGACATACCTTGGGGTTAGACGACAGTCTTATGGTCACTTGATTAAGTTCGCCTATCACTTCGACTTGCGATCGATCAAGTTGAACTATGCGCACTGCGGATTTTTGCGGTTGAACATTAAGTTTGGCACATATTGACTTGGGTAGAATATTGGTTGAAGCACCAGAATCGACCAAGCAGTTGTGCACGTTTCTGTTAAAGATTTCATAGGTGAGGAGGAAAGGAGGAGTATGAGATCTAGATCTCCCTCCAATCAAAGCGATGTTATTTGGATCGATTTTATTGATCGTGTTGATTGGAGGTCTTCCTATATTATGGGAAGCTACGGCTGTAGGTAAAGGTGTAGTAGGTACGGCGTGTAACTCTTTCATCATGATTTTCTGTTGGTGTTTCAATTTGCTCAACTCGTACAGAGTGATATTAGCCCTAGTCTTTTTCATGTCATCGATGATGTTATACTCCATTTCATCCGACACTATTAGTGGCTTTAATGGAGGTGATTGCTCTGATTGGACTGGGCTAAATGAGGTCATTTTAGCAATTGTTTTCTTTGGTGCAACCTTTTCTTTTGCTGCAGGGCTTGCACCCTTCTGTTTTGGGGTATTCTGGGGAGGATCAAGTTTATTTCTGCTTCGTGTGCTAACCGGAAGTGCTTCTTGATCTTCCTCTTGTGGGAGGATGAAATCCCACATTCCTTGCAGTTCCACCACTTCTTCATCGTCGGTCTACGTTTCGATGATGCTCTCCTCTTCTTCTTCTTCTTCAGATTCCACATTTGAGACCACATTGGGTGGCTTCGTCTCCATGGGAGGGTTTCTTTTGAAATTCCTAAAAGGCTTTCTTGGGGACGATTCTACTACTTGTTTTCTTATGTCAATCATCTCATTAGACATGGCCTTTAATACCTTTTGTAGTCCTTCCATGTCGAAAGGATTTTTCGTTTGCTTCTTCTTGGTGTCTTCTTTGAAAGAGATTTTCTTAGATTTACGCTCTTCGATTGTAGATCTCTTTTCTAGGGCTAGTACGCGTCTTTCAACTACTAACGCCTCAGCCAAATTTTCGACTAAGGTTGTCTTGCTCGCCCTATCTACGAAGATGGCCAAGTTTGAAGGTAAGGCCGTGATGTACCACTCACATCTTACTTCCTCACTGGGTTGAGAAGCAGCGGGGATTTTGTTGAGGATCTTGTTGAATCGTAAGTTAAAATCCTTAATGGGTTCCCTATCCTCAGCTTTAAGATTGGATAAATCGTTGATCAGTGTCGCTGTCGATCTATCATCGCCGAATTTGGTGAGAAATTGATTTTGCAAAATGTCCCAGATGGTGATAGATCCGGAGGGCAGCGAAAAGTACCATGACCCGGCTGTCCCTTGCATTGTATAGGGGAAAAGTCGAACCACGGCATCTTCGTTGGTAACTCCATTGAGATTAACCGAAAGCATGAAATTATTGATATGTTCTTCAGCTAGCATTCCTGTTTCTAGATTGAACTTTGGTAGCCATTTCTCGGGATGGGGAGGTATTGGACTTAGGGGTGGAGGCATTAAAACCGCCCCAGGATTGTTCCATGGAGATTGGGCCATCGCTGAGTTGCTAGTCAACAAAAGTGTAGGAGATGGTCTTTGATGTTGAGAAGATGGAGGTGTTATGATCTTCGACGATTGCGGAGGAAGGGTTGTGGAAGATGGATGAGTGACTTGAGGTGGAGATGTGGGTGGTTGACTTCGCAAAGAGGGAGTTGAAATGGACGAAGTGGATGAAAGAGTCTCTCTGTCAGACTTTGGGAGTGCTTTCCTTGCTCTTTTCCTAGTGGGGAGAGGGATTTCAATTGGCTGGACGCCAAACTTTTCACTCTTCAATCGGGTCAGGGGATGAGCAGGATTGTACTGCGAAGTCAGGCTGCCTTTAGATTTATCAGATTTCTGGGTAAAAATAGAGAATCCCTGGAGTTTACGGATCAAAGTTTGAACTTCAGGGGGATCGATAATAAGTTGGTCTGATGTATCAGTAAGTATAGCAGCGGTAGATGTCCGAGCGGCTTCTAGTTCCGAGATTAGTCGTACTGGGGAAGTCTGGGAAGTTGGTGAGGGTGATTTGCTCTCAGAATGGTATTTGGATTTTGAATTATGCGCCATTCATAGCTCGGCCCTCCTTCTAGCGCCAGAAATGCTGAGGGCCCCGAAGTCGGGTCGACAACAAGGAGGATACCCACCCGGTCTGGAACCTGGTTGGCGGCTCCTTGCCCGTTTGGAGTAGCGGGTCCGACTGGGGGTAATGGGACCAGTTTCCCAATGTGAAGGGTGTGCGTGTGTGTGTAGAGTTTGATGGTATTGATCTAAAGGTTTCTCTAAACTAGTCTTAATCTTAACTGCTAAACTAACTCTATGCTAATGTAATCTAATGAAGAGAAACAGTACATCTAGTCTACACTAACCCGGGGTGTTTTCTTTTGTTATGCGATCTAGAAAGATTTCAAAAAACAACTGGTAATAAAGATCATTCAACTGTTATCAGAATATAAATCAATAAAGATAACCGTTCTGCATAAGAAGTTAGGCAGAGCAGTTGTGAACAGCATATCGCATAATCAGTTTTCTATATATCAAGCATAAATAAATGATCCCACCGTACAGAAGTGCCAAATGGTAATACAGACATTCATACAGTAACATATAAAGAACTTAGATGCATATCACTTTAGGGATACTAGCAGAATTTAGTCAAGAGATAAAAGTACCATTTATGACTAACTTCACTAATAAACTTCAAGCAATAATGATTTATTTCTACTTGTTCTAATATCTGCTAAGAGTACAGAAGTGCAACATCAGTAACAGACATTAAAATGCAAACATAAATAAATCTCGATCCATCCATTCATCAAAAACCTCCTCTGAGGGTGCAGAAGTGCATGTTCTGAGGACAAGTTTTTTGACAGATTTCCGGACCCTTCTCCAAATGCCATGAGAAGGGTTAAATACTACTAACTAATTAATCTTAATTACACGAAATTAGGGAATCGGCTTCAAATGACCGCCCTTTACTAAAAGCAAATTTATTTCTAAAACTTTAAATCTAATTTCTGACCGTTTCTTTATATTCTCTTTAGTGTTGTCAACAGCGCAACGTTTTCCTGGGAACAGTCGGCTGGCCGCCTTCTTCTTTCGCTCGGGAGATAAAAGTGGAAATAACAAGAGCTGGCACTTCCTTCTGACAGACCAGAAGATATTTTCGAAAACCTTTCTATAGCTGGGTGTATTCGCCGCGTGTATACTTAGCACAACCCAGGTTCTTCTCGAACTGATTTTGTTGTTGCTATTCCGGTTTCCGGTCGTGCGAATGACTGAGTGGGTTAGGAGTCGTGCTGTATGGACAATCCCCTGTTTCGAGAATTGTTTCCGCTCTTTGTTCCAGGCTTTTCTGGAGCGTCCTCCTTCTTTTGCGTTTCTCTTTTTGCTTTACCCAGTCTGAGCTTCAAGATCTTTTGTGAACACGCTGCTTTTGTGCGCCTTTGACTCTAAGTCCTGGATAGTCTAATTTCATCAGTGCCGGTTAGCTTATAGTCTGGAATACGCGGTCCTGCTGCATGCGGCATCCATTTGTGGAGGCATCTTCTCTCTCCTGTCTGATTGGCGCTTTCCCTTTTCCTTTAGATATTTCCTGCATATAAAATTATATTAGTTGCGTGTCTTGCAGTCTACGCAAAGAAGAAGGGAAATGAAAAGATTGACATGAAAGCATTAAACTCTAATGAATATATAATCCTGACATTCATCATGACTTGACTCTTCGAAAAATGCGATGCAATCATTCCTTGATACTCAAGCATGCGGTCATTAATTTCCTTTAAGGCGCACGCTCAATCTTGGATCTATCGGGTATGTCGGAGAATTCGTGAGATGAGTCTTTTCATATCGCAGATCGCAGATCGCGGTTCGCCGATATCGCAAATCGCAGATCGCTGTCATCGCAGATTTTATTCAATGGTTTATGCCGCCTAGCGCGACGTTTGCGATGTGCGATGTCGCATATCGGCGATCGGCATTTCTTGAAGGTCTTCTTTTTAGAGAGCGCTTGGGATGCATGCGATGCGATGAATTTCGCATCGCTCTTTCGCAGTTTTGTTTTCCGCGCTTGGGTAATGCTTCAGCCTTCCCTTGCGATGCGATTTAAGTCTGAGGGAGAAAAATACAAAAAAATTTAGAAAAATATTTTTGGGATTTTTCTTTCAGGGTCCCCCCTTTGCTCGATGTTATTGCTAATATCGAGCAAAGAGGGGGGGTTGTTGGTGACCACAACAGAGCCCTAATTTCATCCAATCGCTCTTCATCATTTATCATCACTCCCATACAGTTAGAAGACTCTGAAGGAAGAAGGAATGACTATTACAAGAAGGCAAAATGATGCTACAAGAAGGAAGAAAAGAAAAAACTGCTCTAAAACCCAAAATGACATGGCCTAAGAGAGACCTAATCAAAACAAAGAACTCCAAGGCCATTAGGCAATCATCTAGGCCACAAGGGAGAAGAAGAAGGCAACAAAAAGAAATAAGGCATTCACCATCAAAATATAAATCAAACTGTAGTGATGAAAAGAGGTGTTCCAAAAGGTCTCCAATATCTTTCTAGCTTTTGTCCAAGGCCTAAAAATGGGAGAAATGCATGGGAGTCAAGTTGAGGGCCTGCCCTAACCCCAGTTTATCATTTATGCTCAAAACTGGTTTCCTGTAGTTTTGACAGGAATTCCTACAAGATGTCCTAGTTCTCATCTAAATGCATTTTGAGGGTGTTAGAGGTGTTCAAATGGCAGAACAAGGTAGTAGAAGGTTGATAAGGGTGTGGAAGACCTTGCCAAATTGAAAAATATTCAAGAACCAATCTTGAATAAGGGGAAGAAGGCAAGCTAACGGTCTCAAGAAAAAATGATTTTTTTGTGCACAAATATGTTTTTGGGCTTGTCCTTGCAGAACTGGCAGCCAATATTCTTAATGCAAAAGAGAGAGGCCATCAGGGCCATGGATGAGGCACAATGAGGGCACTAAGTTGCTGAGAGGATGAGTAACACTTTCAGTAGGGGGGTATGACAAGCCTCTAAATTAGACATAAATTAAGGCCCATGCCTCTAATTTAAAACATAAATTAAGGCTTATGACCATCCTTAATCACATTAAACCTCTTTTTTTGCATTAGATAATTTATTTTTAACTTTAATATATTCATTAGGAAGGTTGATGAATAATTGAATATTTGTGCCTAATATTATTTATTTTTTGTGGAATATTATGAGAATATTGGGCAAATTATGAAGAGTTGGAGGAGGAGATAATTTAGGGACTTGTTCCCTACTACTGGAGGATCAATAATAAATAATAAGTCAACAAGATATTATGGAATTATGGCACAAATTGTGGAACTCCAATTATTGACAAAATATAGGAATGTGTTCCACCAATCAAGGGGACTAGATCCCCTAATCAAGCGATTTTGGTGGGGAAAGTGATCCAGGTGGATGCTGGTGGCCACCCACCTATCCCCTTTGGACCCCCACAACTATCTCTTACAGTTTTCCAGTTTCCTTAATTATAGCGCAGTTTACTATTTTTAGCAGTTTTTCGGGTCCTAAACTTCCGGAGCCGTTTTGAGTATATTATAGTTAGAAATTTATTGTCAATGCATGAGAGATGAGGTTTTATAAGCTAAGGATGGGTCAGTAGTCTCATCTGCCTCCAACTAGTTGATTACAGCTCACTCCTTCACTCATGCAATGTTGAAAAGTCAAATTATGAAGGGTGATGATTTCAAGGAAGGAGGATAACAGTTAAAAGAATAAATTTTTGCAAAGGCCAAGTCACCACAGCACTCCAAGGCATCCATCCACTTCATATTCACTATCTATTCATCATTCATCCATCCCATGTCATTCTTGAAAGGAAAAAACAAACATAGCATCCTCTCTATTTTCACAAACCTACACTACTCCCTTTGAGCCCTAATTTCATCCAATCGCTCTTCATCATTTATCATCACTCCCATACAGTTAGAAGACTTTGAAGGAAGAAGGAATGACTACTACAAGAAGGCAAAATGATGCTACAAGAAGGAAGAAAATAAAAAACTGCTCTAAAACCCAAAATGACATGGCCTAAGAGAGACCTAATCAAAACAAAGAACTCCAAGGCCATTAGGCAATCATCTAGGCCACAAGGGAGAAGAAGAAGGCAAAAAAAGGAAATAAGGCATTCACCATCAAAATATAAATCAAACTGTAGTGATGAAAAGAGGTGTTCCAAAAGGTCTCCAATATCTTCTAGCTTTTCTCCAAGGCCTAAAAATGGGAGAAATGCATGGGAGTCAAGTTGAGGGCCTGCCCTAACACCAGTTTATCATTTATGCTCAAAACTGGTTTCCTGTAGTTTTGACAGGAATTCCTACAAGATGTCCTAGTTCTCATCTAAATGCATTTTGAGGGTGTTAGAGGTGTTAAAATGGCAGAACAAGGTAGTAGAAGGTTGATAAGGGTGTGGAAGACCTTGCCAAATTGAAAAATATTCAAGAACAAACCTTGAATAAGGGGAAGAAGGCAAGCTAACGGTCTCAAGAAAAAATGATTTTTTTGTGCACAAATATGTTTTTGGGCTTGTCCTTGCAAAACTGGCAGCCAATATTCTTAATGCACAAGAGAGAGGCCATCAGGGCCATGGATGAGGCACAATGAGGGCACTAAGTTGCTGAGAGGATGAGTAACACTTTCAGCAGGGGGTTATGACAAGCCTCTAAATTAGACATAAATTAAGGCCCATGCCTCTAATTTAAAACATAAATTAAGGCTTATGACCATCCTTAATCACATTAAACCTCTTTTTTTGCATTAGATAATTTATTTTTAACTTTAATATATTCATTAGGAAGGTTTATGAATAATTGAATATTTGTGCCTAATATTATTTATTTTTTGTGGAATATTATGAGAATATTGGGCAAATTATGAAGAGTTGGAGGAGGAGATAATTTAGGGACTTGTTCCCTACTACTAGAGGATCAATAATAAATAATAAGTCAACAAGATATTATGGAATTATGGCACAAATTGTGGAACTCCAATGAATGACAAAATATAGGAATGTGTTCCACCAATCAAGGGGACTAGATCCCCTAATCAAGGGATTTTGGTGGGGAAAGTGATCCAGGTGGATGCTGGTGGCCACCCACCTATCCCATTTGGACCCCCACAACTATCTCTTACAGTTTTTCAGTTTCCTTAATTATAGCGCAGTTTACTATTTTTAGCAGTTTTTCGGGTCCTAAACTTCCGGAGCCGTTTTTAGTATATTATAGTTAGAAATTTATTGTCAATGCATGAGAGATGAGGTTTTATAAGCTAAGGATGGGTTAGTAGTCTCATCTGCCTCCAACTAGTTGATTGCAGCTCACTCCTTCACTCATGCAATGTTGAAAAGTCAAATTATGAAGGGTGGTGATTTCAAGGAAGGAGGATAACAATTAAAAGAATAAATTTTTGCAAAGGCCAAGTCACCACAGCACTCCAAGGCATCCATCCACTTCATATTCACTATCTATTCATCGTTCATCCATCCCATGTCATTCTTGAAAGGAAAAAACAAACATAGCATCCTCTCTATTTTCACAAACCTACACTACTCCCTTTGAGCCCTAATATCATCCAATCGCTCTTCATCATTTATCATCACTCCCATACAATTAGAAGACTCTGAAGGAAGAAGGAATGACTACTACAAGAAGGAAAAATGATGCTACAAGAAGGAAGAAAAGAAAAAACCGCTCTAAAACCCAAAATGACATGGCCTAAGAGAGACCTAATCAAAACAAAGAACTCTGAGGCCATTAGGCAATCATATAGTCCAAAAAGGAGAAGAAGAAGGCAACAAAAAGAAATAAGCCGTTCACCATCAAAATATAAATCAAACTATAGTGATGAAAAGAGGTGTTCCAAAAGGTCTACAATATCTTTCTAGCTTTTCTCCGAGGTCTAAAAATGGGAGAAATGCATGGGAGTCAATTTGAGGGCCTGCCCTAACACCAGTTTATCATTTATGCTCAAAACTGGTTTCCTGTAGTTTTGACAGGAATTCCTACAAGATGTCCTAGTTCTCATCTAAATTCATTTTGAGGGTGTTAGAGGTGTTCAAATGGCAGAACAAGGTAGCAGAAGGTTGATAAGGGTGTGGAAGACCTTGCCAAATTGAAAAATATTCAAGAACGAATCTTGAATAAGGGGAAGAAGGCAAGCTAACGGTCTCAAGAAAAAATGATTTTTTTGTGCACAAATATGTTTTTGGGCTTGTCCTTGCAGAACTGGCAGCCAATATTCTTAATGCACAAGAGAGAGGCCATCAGGGCCATGGATGAGGTACAATGAGGACACTAAGTTGCTGAGAGGATGAGTAACACTTTCAGCAGGGGGGTATGACAGGCCTCTAAATTAGACATAAATTAAGGCCTGTGCCTCTAATTTAAAACATAAATTAAGGCTTATGACCGTCCTTAATCACATTAAACCTCTTTTTTTGCATTAGATAATTTATTTTTAACTTTAATATATTCATTAGGAAGGTTTATGAATAATTGAATATTTGTGCCTAATATTATTTATTTTTTGTTGAATATTATGAGAATAATGGGCAAATTATGAAGAGTTGGAGGAGGATATAATTTACGGACTTGTTCCCTACTACTGGAGGATCAATAATAAATAATAAGTCAACAAGATATTATGGAATTATGGCACAAATTGTGGCACTCCAATGATTGACAAAATATAGAATCTATTCCACCAATCAAGGGGACTAGATCCACTAATCAAGGGATTTTGGTTGGGAAAGTGATCCAGGTGGATGCTGGTGGCCACCCACCTATCCCATTTGGACCCCCACAACTGTCTCTTTCAGTTTTTCAGTTTCCTTGATTATAGCGCAGTTTACTATTTTTAGCAGTTTTTCGGGTCCTAAACTTCCGGAGCCGTTTTGAGGCCCTAAACGACATTTTTTGGGAAATCTACCTCCACGATTTTTTAGGTAAAAAATAATCTTTTCCGTCGTATTCCTCGGAGAAATATTTCCAACGGCCTATCATGCACGTCAAACGAAGATCGTATGCCAAAGTTACGACCCCGGGAAGTTGATGTACCAATTTACCCAAACGGGGCCCATAGTTTGGTGTTTCATCTTGTAGGGTTAGGTTTTGGAATGTTAAGGGTTTTCCATTGTTTCTCAATAATAAATAGGCCTTCGAGCCTCATTGTAAACAGTACACATCTCTTCTCAGAGATAAGCTACCATCACCCTAGCTAGGTTATTTCTATTTGTAAGCATATTTCAGTATTCTCCATTAATGAAATGAAGTATTATTTCCGTTGCATCTCTGTTTTTATGGTTATTGCATCTCTGTATTTATGGTTATCTCTGTAATCTATTGCATTCCTACTTAAATCCGGATCAGAAAGCTTCCTCCAGTTATGGGAATGATTCCTAATCATTTTTCATAAGCACCGAGTCAAATTTGCCTCTAGGGGGATTTTTATGAGTGTTCTTGTGGAGAGAACTCATATTTTTGGAGCTCCATTGTATTGCAGAGATGTAATTGTTTTGATGAAAATAATGAAGATTGGTGTCATGTTCAACTTCTAAATCTTTTTCTCCTCCATACGTCTCTGTGTTTCCTTGGGCTTGGCCATCCCAGGAGACTCAGAGCCCTTTTGTATCATTTTCTTTCCTTCTTTTCATGGCTTATTCACATGCATATCTAGTTTTTATTTCTTTCTATTTCTACATTTAGTATTCATGATTTCTTGTTGTAAGATTGATTTCATCCTTGGAAAAGCTTTGTAAGTTCATAATAATCATTGAGTTGCTTGGATTAGTCTTCTTATTCCCAAATCTAGATTGGTGGATCTCTCAAATTTATCTTTGCTTTAATTATAGTAATAATTAGATCACTATATTATTTTTAGACTAAGGGATGAGTGTTAGTATAGATGTGTATCAGAGCTTGAGAATAGGGATTTAATGGTTGAGTGATAAAAATAGAGATTGAGTTGTCAATGCAGTAGGATAGGATTTGATTCATAAAAGAGGAAAGAATGTAATGACAGAGAGATTAGATGATCGAGAATAGAGTGAGTAAGAAAGAGGTGTGACAGAGATAGGGTTTGAGATTGAAACAAAGGTCAGACAAACTATTGTAATCGAGCCGAGAGGGCCAAGACTTTGTAATTTCCATTTTGTTGAATAATTGATTGAAGTGTGGTAAGGACACACTGTTCTGGTGTAGAAATTCATTTGTATCTATGTATCAGCATTCTGGACCCTAATCGGGTATTTTTCTCTGTTTATGTATTTTATTGGTAAAATCACAGTCGATTAGCATTAAGAGTTAACACTGAGATTAAGCACTAAACCCTTGGTTAAATGTCTTTCTTTAAGTTCTGTATTGAGCACATGGGTAGTTTTCCAAAGATGGTAAGTGGTATCTTGCACGCCCTAAAGGTGGGAAGCGGTATTCCCAATTTTCACACGATTACCCTCAGCAGGCAACATGTAGCACGAGAAAACAACTTTTCTCACATGCTTTCAGAGTATTAACTGTTGTGCTAGTTGGAGCGCGATATGGCGCGATATCCATTGGATCATGCGGGATTGATCGACGGTGGAGATCGACAATGCTAGTTGGCGAGTGGGTTACGCGATAGCCATTGGATCGGCTGAGTCAGATTTGACGGTAATTGTGTCGGAAGATGCACTTGATTTAATCCATATTTCGGACGCGATTTTTTATGGACAATGATTTAATCCAGTTGAATTCCAGATCAATCATAGTTGTTTATTATGAAGGGATGAGATCCAACGGTGATCACATCAGAAGATTCATGTGATTTAACCTAAATTTTGAACGCGATAAGGTTATGAATTGGGGTTTTATTTACTTTTGGTTCCGTGGAAAAATTGAAGGTTTCCCAAATGTTGGGAGCAGATGATATGATATCCGTTGGATCTGGAGAAGTGAGATCAACAACGCAGATTGAAGCACTTGATAAAAGGAGAGGTCAACGAGGGACTGACAATGATTGGTCAGATAAGAAAGACCTTGAGGGTGAAAATCCACGTACAGAATATGTTTATGCGCCGCTGATTAGTTACAAAGTTAACCTATAGTCGAATTATAGACTACCACCTCATTTTCGTCAAGACAAAAAGACAAAAAGAGAAACAAATTTATTTTTTTCATTTACATGCAAATTCATAGAAGGCTTGATGGTTTGAATTTGCATGCTTAGGACAGTAGGATTGCATACATGTTAACTTAGAATTCTTTTGAAGCAAAGCCTCTTAGCAGTTAGTTATAAAATGGTGTGTTTTACCATTTGATTTCATTCTCTTTCCTTGTACTTTATTTCTTACAATAGGTTAAGGTTCCATTTCGAGCATTTCATTTTATGCAATTAGCTTAGGATTTGACTTCAGTACATGCATTCCATTACTTCATGACAGAAAAGGAAGGACACATTGTATGTTGCACATATAGTGTCGATACCTCTTAAGTTTGTATGAACCCCAGGTTGATAATTAATGTCGATAGCCTTGGGAGTTGCAGCATTCTTGTTGCAACACCAAGGCTCATCAATATTTTATTCAAATCATCATGATGCTTATATTCATAGAAAGCCTTTGAATAATCAGGATGTTTATACCTTTTATGATTGTCCTTTTTATTATCAGTATGGCGAGGAAAATTTGATTGACGAGAAGAACATGACTGAGTTCTTCCTTTGAAGTGATCATCTCTCTTTGGAGATACTTTTGTAGCATTCTCCAACTTCCTCTTGAACATATCCAAATCCTTCATGCCGAGTTTTTACTCTCACCTCAATAGGATTTATGATTATGTGATTATGGATTCCAATACTCTTACCATTTTATCCCATTTTAGTCAATAATTTCATACGAATACCCTTGGTATGTTTCTCAAATGATGCAAAAGAAGCATTTTCATTGTTAAGAGAATGAATTTAATATGAAGTATATTTTACCTCATTTTCTGCTTGCGACTCTTGGCCCTCTTCCTAAAGCATAGCCATCTCCTCTATCTTCTCTTTTGTAGAATAAGTGGTGGATGAAGAATCAAGAAAACCACTCTTGTTATTTAACATATAAGCATTGTTCTTCATCTGAAAAATGGTACAAACATTAGTCATCCCATGACCACAAACTTGTCACACTTTGGGGAAAGCTTCGGTAGCTGAACATTTCCCAGTTTGATCTTCAATGATATTTTGCAATGTCAGGTGCAATTTATTCTTATCATCATTTTCTACCTCGAACAATCTTCTCAATTCCATGTTGTACATTTGGAGAGAATAATTCATTTCTTTCAGTTCTAGGAGCCTTTCTTGTTGCAAAGTTTCTCCCTTGATTGCAATATTGGAGGAACCTGCTCTGATACCAGTGATCTAAAAATTGATCATCCTTCGATAGTTTGCATGTTTTGAAAACTTTGGGTCTTCAATGGTTAAAATATTCCGTAATTTGTTCAACGATGAATAGTTATTTTTAAATGAACTTAAAGATGAAACAAAATCATATGCAATCCAACATGGTAAAAATAAAGAAGAGAACAACTAAGTGATAATGTTGTTCATCTAGTGTGGAATATGTCTCCAGGCCCTACACCAATGCCTAGGCCAATTTATTGATCTCAACAACAAAAAGAGTGCATTATAAATCTTTCACTCATAGAGTATACCTCCTTCTAGAGTGGCATTGTTTCTCCTTCAAAGAAGTGTTCCCCTTTAGAGAATTCTCAATCACAAGTTGACTTCCTTTAGCAAAGAAAAGATGGTGTCAAAAGAATATGACTCTCTCACTGAACGTATTAACATGTCGTTGTACTCATTTTGAGATCTAGAAGCACAAAATCAATTGCTTCATAATGAAGTGTTGAAATGGTCCTTTCCCACATTCATGTTGAGAATAGACTCAAAAATCCAAAACACAATCTTTGTCTACAACACAAAATCACTTGGAACTAAAATCATTTCAACACATAATGCTAAAATCATAAAAATAATATTTCCATTATGCCTAGAACACCCAAAAACACATGTGTAGGCTCTTTTGGTGGTCATGTGGGTTACCTGGGACTGGGTGTTAGACTAACCATGCACCCCTCCCTCCTAGCACCTTGTTCATATGGTATGTTGCATAGCCAGGGGTTGAGGCCATGTGCCCCACCCCTCCCCCCAATCACTGAAATTGTTTTTCGTTAAATAAAATGCCTAGGTTATATGGTTAAGAACCATGATGCAATGTAACGATAGAGAAACTGGTTAGTTGGATGGAGGTCATGGGATCGAACCTCGCCGGGTTGGTCGACCGACCAAAGAAAACTTGGCATGATTTATGAGAACCACATGATTCCCTTCCATTGGGCCATGTGGCACCTCCTCATTGGCCCACATCCAAACACAACCAACCAATCACAATTCGACACCTCATCTTGTATGAACATGCCACATGGAAGCATGTGATTGGGTTGTAACGCACACTATACTTGCCCAATTAGTTGTTGACATCAGTATATGACATGCCCAGTGAGCAGCCCATTCAACCTTGCAAGTTAACTTTTTTTTATGGGAAAAATCTTCACAACTCAATAACTTTCACATATAATGTCAAATTGAGGTAATTCAAGCATCGTTGGAATCATAACAAAGAGATCTATGCTTTGGCACTAGTTTTGGGCGATTTCAAGTACTTTGATTTTTGAGAATATTTTGATCCCTTGGATCATGCAGTGTTATAGACATTTTTGGGCCCTACAACCCCAAGCATGAAATGTCCATAAACCAAGGGCTCCTAAGTCCCTAAAAGTGTTGTTCTAACCCCTAAAGGAACAAGGTCAACAGACTACAGCTTCTCCCAGAAGTTCTCCATGAGAAACTGCTCAGAATTGGTCAAAACAGGATCATTGCAGCTGCTCCACTGGCTAAGTGCGTTTCATCTCACCCAAATACACTGTGAGGGTGTGTTGCATTTCAAAAGTCCCTTCTGTGGGGTGCGATGGGCGAGAAATGACAAATGGTAGTGTCATTCCACGAGGTGGAGAGGCAATGGAAGATTCCAAAATCTTCTCCTGTGACACTTGCCTCACTGAATTCAACCAAGGATGAGTAAGAGGCCATCAGTCTCCAAGTGGAAGCAAGAACTATCAGAGAGAAGACACTAATCAAATCACAAGCTGACTCATCCCTCTTACAGATATCTATATATGGATCCCTCATCCTAGAGATCCGGAGGCTGGAATTTTGCATATTGTAAGGAATTGCTGTTGGTTTCTTGAGACAAACATCAAATTGTTGGGTGATCTAAGCTTTGTTTGAGGTGAAGAGGGGCTTCTTTGCTGGGAGGTTGATGCTGGGTCAGAACAACTGGTTGTAACTCCTCTTGGCTCTTTTCTTGTTTATCAATAAAAGCTATTTGAGTTTTCCTCCATGCTTTTGTGTCATTGATACTTGTTACATTTGTATGGTCAATTTACATCTGATCCTAGATTGTTTATGATTATAGATCCATTTCTTTGTATAGTGTTATGCTTCTGTGATCTTACAGGCACTTTGTGAAGCTGGGCATGCAAGGGAGCAGGTAGCTGAGGACTATCAAAGAAGAGAGGGATCAAATCAGGAGATTAGCGCAAGACAGAGGTTGGTCTTTCTGTTCCTCTCTATCTATAATTCATAAAGGAAAAACAAAAGTAGCTTTTCTTTGTTTGTTTCTAAGGCAGCTGTCACACCTTAGTGGGATAAAGAAGTTCTATATAGACACTTTTCCCTGTAACAAAATGGCGACTCCACTGGGGAAGTATGTTAGTTTGTTTGTTTATCATTCTTTGTTGTTTGTTTCATAAACTTACAAGTAGCATTCGAATTGCATTTGCCATAACAAATGCAAAGTAGACAACTGCCACTTCAGTCCATCTACTGGATCTGTTTATGATTTAAACAACTGATTCACAAACTATCTGATTGCCCTTGTGATAGGTCTTAGATCCTCCTTAGATCTACCCCTGATTGTTGCATTACTGATTGCTTTTTGCTCGGCCAAAACCCAAGAACTGAATTGCAAAATGTGACCCGAAACCCAAACAGAGTATCGTTTCTGGCCCAGCGCAGGTACTGTTCAGAGATTCTGAATTTCAGCACACTTCCCGAGTGGACAACCTATGCTGCATTTCAGGTTCTCTGTGTTACAGGTGCACTGATCAGACTAGCTCTGTGCAGTTGTGGCTTCTGTGGTTCATTCTTTCCAGTTCTATTCCTGAATTTTGCTGCCTGTGATCAGTATATGTCTGTTTGAAACCCTTTTTCCTTACTGTTATTCCACCTCCTTTGTACAAAAGAACTGTAGATGTTTTTTGTGTGTTTGTTGAGTCATTTACAGTTCTCCTTTGCAAAAGTAGCGTAATCGTACTGTCGTCCTTTGATTTGAAACTGTCGCAAGTGTCGATTTCAATCATAGGAAAGAGTTTAATTGCTGTTGATGGTCGATTATCCTGTTACTATTGCTTTTGGTCTGAATTTGTAATTTTCTAGTATCAAGAACAAGTATTCAGTTCAAAATCGTAAAGTGTTGTGATCATCTCCATTTTTTTTATTTCGAAAAGAAACTTGTTGATATTTGTCGCTTGAAAAGAAATTCATATTTTTGCATCAACTTTCTTTTTAGCATTCATATACTAAGAAAGTAAAAAAAAAACACATGCATTTGCATTTGCATATAGACAGTCTGATTGACTTGATTTAGGAAAGTGCATTTAGAGTGTGCTCTTTGCTCTTTGTGAAAAGATTCTGTCTTTCTTTTCCCTAGTAGCTAGGATTTTCATTGCATAAAGGAGATAAAAATTTTGCTTATCATCTTAGATTGCATTTTAGGAATTACATCTACATCTCGTGGTGAACCCGAAAGGCAAACTTCATAAACAAGATCAGCTTAAAATAAATTCAGTGAATCTAACAATGCTTTGGAACTTAACGCACAACATTTAGAAGTCTAGGCTAGAAACATATTCCGGCGTCGTAAAGCCTGGTAACTATTGTTCTCACTGATGGTTGGGTGATTCCTCCACTTTGAGACGATAAGTGCCAGTACAAAATTGTCCTCCCACGTACCGTCGAGTATATTTTGGGAGACCCCAATAGGCTTAATCCTTTATCCATAGGAAGTCGTGTCTGCCGCCCTATCGATCGCAATGCACTGAACACAGCATTCCGGAAGATTGACTGTCGTACCATAAAAAGTATTCTGCATTTTTGCGATTGGTTTGGTAATCCCTCTACCTAGATTTCCAGAGCAGTCCCTTTCGTTCCTTTTCAAACTCCTTAACGTAAAATGTCCATTTGAGCACTTGTCACTTCAGGCTCATCAAAATTGAAGGAGACTAGAGTCATCTTTTGTTTTTTCTCAACTCTTAAAAATCGAAAAAACAAGTTGTGTCAAAGCATCTAAAATCTATTTTAAACGGAATATTCATTACCCTTTCCTACGTTGATCTTGGGCTGAGAAAATGGAATCCACCAACCAAGGAATTCCCCTTGGAGGAAATCCTAGTCCCTTCCCCTCTTGGGGAGATGTTGGTGCACCCCATATGGCCACATTGTCACTTCCAGGACTGACAATTGGTTTACCTGTATGGCTCTTCTCAACCTCTGTCATTCAGAACACCACAATTCCTGAACAATTGAATCAGCAACTAGACGAGTCCAGAGTTACCCACCAAACTTCTACTTCCTCTAATTCTTCCTCTCCTCCTTCCTCTTCGCTTGATGGGGCTGGTAAAGCCAAAATTCAAGTACCTAAGGAGAAGAAGGAAAAGAAGAAGAAAGAGAAGAAGAAGAAGGAGCCAAAAGCGAGTGGGGGAAAATGAGTGTCGTCCAGCGAAAATCCACACACTGCACCGACCAGGCCTAAATCGCCATGTGTCATTTGCAAAGGAGACCACTATCACAGAGATTGTCCTTGCATCTTGTTGTGGCCAACAACAGCCCCCCCTGTTCATTTAAGTGTTGTCGAAAATACTAAATGAATGGGGACCCTTAGTTAAATTTTAGAAAAAGAGCAAGAGTTTCCTTTCTTCAAAATAAGGTTACCATCGTAAGCTTAGAAAGGTCCTTTGAATATTTTTTAACCTAAGTCTATGATAAGGGAAATATCTTTAAAGCCGCGTTGCAAAAAAGATAGGAAATGCCTCCATTTCTCTATAATATCGGTATGCGCAAGACTCTCGTGTTAAGCATAATATCGCATCGCAATAAAGTAATACTCATAAGAAGAAAACTTCAAGATTTACCGATCTGCGATAACACCGATCGCAAGATCGCACATCGCAGAAATGAGCTGACAAGGTTTGGCAAACATTAAACTTCAGTGACCTGCGATATTGCGATTGTTACGGTATTATATTCGTATGTTTGTGCGATCTGCGATGGCGCGATCTGCGATGTTACGTAAGCAAATCATAAATCACTTCATCACGAATCCTTCGGGCATGCTATTCAAAGAAAAGCCACTTACCATAATCTGACTCAAGATCATGCGCTTTTAATGATAGTAAAGGAATTAGTTGTCAGCTATTAAATGAAATGAAGACGCGTGCTTTTGTAAAGAATTACTTCACATAAGGTGGCATATTTGATATATCTGTTGCATTTAAAACTCTCCCATCACCTTTCTTGATCAATCATTTCCATTTCACTCGTAAGCTACAGGAACGAAGAACTAAAGATGATTCAAAGCCAAACGCAGGAAGAAATGGGAAAGAAAAATAAAGCTCAAGGCTCTGAGGCGAAGGAAAAGACGAAGGAGATGGCGCCTTTGTATACAGACACAGCCTGTAATAGAGACGCAGGGATATCGACATGGGAAAGCCTGTACAGACTGCTCGAAGAAGAGAATCCCAGAATAATGAAGATTGCTGTTGTCGCAAGCTCACAACGCTCTTCCGAGGCGTCCTTAGAGGAGCTAGCATGTTCATTTCTTCATCGGATAGCAGCAAGGCCCAAAATTCTACCATATACGGATATGATCAAGTGGATACTTGACAATGCAGAGATGAACAAGAGCCAATTCAAGATTCAAGGACATGGGCTCATCGGATCATTCGCTACACAAGATTTAAAGCTTATGTATCATCTTCCTGAACCACAGACGACTTACAATGCACAATTCGTTAAGAATTTGTGGCAGAGAACCCAAACCTAGCAGAGACCACCAAAGATTGGTCCAGAAAAGAGGAGCCGCTCAAAAAAGACAAAAACGGTATGTACAACACTGATTCCCTCACCTCTCCATATTGTTTTGTTGCGGCCATGCTTTGTAGATTATTTGGGATGCCGGATATCAATAAGTTTTCGTCTGAATGGCTACCATTAATAGATGTTGCCACAAATGTTGATATTATGGATTGGTCCAAGACCTTTTCTGATAATCTATACATGGCTATTATCAATTACCAGTCTAAAAGATCCTTGTCTCAAAGGATCTATCCTCCTTTTTATCTGTTCGCATATGTTATGGATTCTATTTGTTTTGTGTCTAAATTTCCCACTATGGGTTGGAAATGGTCTACTCAGGACCCATTGCCTATCCATGTTTATCATAAGGTGTTATGGGATTCTCAGTTCGTCCCACACTTCTACCAGATTTGTCACGAGCTTATCTTACCCTTGTATAAAATGATATGTGATGAAGATCCCCCAAGGTGCTCACCCGAGGCACAGATAGATATCATCGCCATCACAAGATGGTTCGGGGAAGAATGGTTCACCTATATTAGAGTGTTTGGAAGCACTGTACCTCCTCATGTCCTGCCTCTGTATATCCCCGATAAACTTTTGGCTCGGGAAATTGCATATCAAACATGTTCAGAAGGCAGCCTGCCCAAAGACCTAAAAGACAAAAAGAAGGCCATATGGCCTCAGTTTCCTGTAGCTTGTGGGGCCTTTTCATTGTTCGATGTAGGACACGCTTTCACCGAAGTGGAGAATGTGAAGTGTCTACAATTATTTAAATTCCCAGCAAGGCCATTCGACCTAAATGATGTTGCCCAAGATTTCACAACGAACGTCAAAATAAAAGTATTCGTTGGAAAGAAAGATTTGTTCGATGATTTATTTCAGAATAAAGGCTCACTCCAGGAAATTTTGCGGGAAGCTCAGTCAAAGTTGTCTCCAGATGACCTCCAAAGATTCATGTTATACAAGGAAAGAGACTGTGTAAATGAGAATTTACACAGTGCCAATTTAATCGAAGAGACCACCCCGGGGTACCTACCAAATAAACTATGACTGGGAACAGAATGGAAGCAGAAGGTGCAGGAAAAGGGAAAGGCGATCCAAGCATTAAACAGGTTAAATTGGGTGTGTTACTGGGCATACTTGGTCAAGCCGCATAGTCAATGGATGACTGTGTAATGCATCATAAACGTAGCCAAAAAAGTAGTGCCAGCTCTCATAGATTCTGTTTTCGCAGCCCAGCTCAGCGCAGAAGTTAGCCAGCCGACTCTCCTCAAGCCCATGATGAACACTTGCAGCTTTAAAGACCAAGTTCAGAAGTAGCCTTATTTTAGAATGTTGTTTTTTTCTTTAAAATTAGATTAGAAAAAGGACGGTCATTTGAAAACTGCATCCTAAATTTTGTAAATACACTATTATTAGAATTAGGAAGTAGTATTTTAACCCTTCTCATGCATTCAGAGAAGGGTCCAGAAATTTGTCAAAAACTTGTCCTTAGAACATGCACTTCTGCACCCTCAGAGGAGGTTTTGATGAATGGATGGATCGAGATTTATTAATGTTTGCATTTGATGTCTGCTACTGATGTTGCACTTTTGTACTCTTATTAGATGTTAGAACAAGTAGAGATAAATCGTTTTTGCTTGAAGCTTATGAGTAGGATTAGTCATAAATGGTAATTTTATCTCTTGGCCATTTCTGCTTATATTCTTAAAGTGATATATAGTTTTCAGTTGTTTATATGTTAATGCATGAATGTATGAGTTACCATTTGGCACTTTTGTACGGTGGAGTCATTTGTTTATGTTTGATATATGAATAACTTATTATGCGATATGTTGTTCACAACTATTTTGCCTAACTTTTTATGCAAAGTGGTTTATCTTAATTGATTTCTATTCTTATGATAGCTGAATGATCTTTATTACCAGTTATTGTTTGAAATCTCTTTAGATCGCATAATAGAAGAAATACACCCCGGGTTAGCATCGCTTAGATGTGTTGTTTCTCATTAGATTACAATAGCATAGAGTTAGTTTAAAAGTTTGAATTAAATTAGCTTTAAGTATTCTTAGATCAACAACATCCAACTCTGCACACACACACATACACTCTTAGATTGGGAAACTGGTCCCATTATCCCCAGTCGGACCCGCTATACCAAATGGATAAGGAGCTGCCAACCAAGGTCCGGACCGGGTGGGTATCCCCCTTGTTTTCGACCCGATTTTCGGGGCTTCAACACATCCCTCGGATCTTAAGGGACTGGTCTCCTCGTTTTCACAACCCGGTGTCATCAACCTCTGATGATCATGTTGAAAACACACCGTCAACTAGTGAAAGTGAAGCCCCAGGACAAAAAGGAAAATATAGATTTCCTTGTAAACTGTGCGAAGGCGATCATGCTGTCCACCATTGTCCCTTTTGAGACGAAGCTAAAAGAGTTTTGGACGATCGTCCAGTTTCACCGTTACGACTTCCTCCTGGATATAAAAAACTCTTGTCGAGTAATCTGGCTGGCCCACTCAAGTGGTCGGCCGAAGCATCTATCATTGAAGATAAACCATCTGAACCCATACCAGACAAAAGTCAAAAGGTCGAGGCAGCAGTTGACCCGGTCTTGCCTTCAGAGGTTCCATCTCCAGATGATACAATCACTGAAGAGAACAAGGATGACACCGTCCAAATTCTTTTCATAAGCATAGACTCCAACGAACATGGGGGCAATTTACCCGTTCCTTTACCGCAGGAAGGAAGTTTGTCAGAGTCGTACCTGGCCGTCTATTCGGTCCCACCTCCAAGCAACCTAATTGTCTCCTTCGACTGGAATCAACTAGGCAGAACCCGTTTACCAGCTAGTATACCATTCTGAATCATCGTTCAAATATATAGAATGGTTATGGTTGGTACCATCATAGATGAGGGGGCTTCTGTGAGTATCCTTTCCTCGACTGCTTGGAAAGCGCTTGGTTCACCATCGCTTTTGACTGAGATGAGAAATCTAACAGGTTTTGATAAAGGAACCAGTCGACCATTAGGGATCCTTCCCAATGCGCCCATAACATTGAGAGGGAAAACCGTTCACATGAATGTCATGGTAGTTCAAGGACCCCTGGATTACAATCTACTCCTTGGACGAGACTATATTTATTGCATGAGGGCCATTATCTCATCACTCTTTAGAGTGATGTGTTTTTCGCACGAAGGAAGAGTGGTCAAGCTCGTAGACCAGCTTTCATTTCCCGGATCACACATAGCAAATAGTCATATACCATCCCTGAATGGTCTTTTCACGCAAGAAATGTCTCAACCCACAGTCCGTCCACCCAATGAGCACGAGTGATTCGAGGGACATGACTAAAACCCAGGGGGCATGCACCCTGGTCTGCTTCGGCAGGAAAACCTCGGGTATAGGGTAGGTTTCCACGAGAGTATATGACCTCCGTACTCACATCCGTGATTGGAAGAGTGAGTTGGACTGGAATAAGATCCTCTTGTCAAAGTTATGTGAGTTGGCGGGCATCGCCACCCACCTTTGTTTATCTCGGTAGACATCGCCGAAGAGGTGTTTTGTTTATGCCGTAAATAGAACTATCTTTGGTAACCTGTAAGAGGTAGGCCTCTCTCGGTAAAACAAATGTTTAACAGACTAAAGAAGGGGTAACCTTGAAACTCTGTTTTATACGTGGGGGCATGCAAGCCTTTTGGTGTGCAAGCGAAGAGCGACTATTTATTTTTTAAATTTATAGGACCTCTAACCCTTTAAACTCGTAGGATTGGTCATCTCCTAACTTGCATAAAGAAAGGATGTGGGGCAAAACCCTAAAATTTGTCGTTTTATATGAGGCATTCTTATCACACGACTGGATTAATCGAGCAGTTTTAGCACATAGTTCAAGCTCGTTAAAAAATAAACATAAGCCATGAGCAAATGTTTCCCCCCGCGTTTAAGCTCGTTAAAAAATGAACTATTCCCTGGTAAATAACCATTGTGGATGTAGTACTTCAGCCATTAAAGCCTTGGTCGTGTTTGCACTGTCACCTCCACTTTTTCATTGGCCGATCATTCACCCCCATTTGATTGTTTACCCATTTTGAGGAACAGCTACGAAGAGTGATTTCACTAGCCATCCTTGTAACACTGTCGTGATTGGAAAATTCCAAACCTTACCTGGAATCAGCTACTACCCATTTTATCACTCGTTCCTCAAAAGGCGAGTCTCCTTTAAGCTCTTTTCAACTGACTCGTAAAATATGAAAATATTGCCGAGCCATTGGCCTCTCCAGCTCGTTAAAGGGACAGGGAGTGATATCCCTCCTCTAGATTTTAATCTTTTTGGACCTGAGGGATTATTACACAAAAAGATCGAGCGCTTGTTTTGTTCGGCTCGTTAAAAGTATTGAAAATTCATCCCTTCTGTATTGTTTTATACTTTTTCGGACTTAAGGGATTAGATGACGAAAAAGGAATTTTGGAGTTACCTTTACGTTCCTTTTAAGACTCTCTAAAATTGAGAAGGACCAAGTTATCTTTGTCATTAAACTCGTTAAAAAGATTAATAGCGACAAACTTGTCTATAGACGAGAACGAGTTTCACTGTCGCTAGGCTCGTTAAAACATAGCGATGGGTTTGCCCGAAGGGCAAATTATAGAACAAGCATATGTTATCCTCCTCAAGCTTGACAAAAATAAAAAGGTACTGGTCAGCAATGACTGGGGAAAATTGGGAAGAAAACTTGAAGAAACTTTGTTGGTAGCAAGTCGCTCTTGAACATGACACTTCCACTCCGTGTCCGAGTCGGGTTGGGTTGTTTCATTCACCGGTCACATTACCATGGTCACTCCATACCATCCACATTTGGGGTTAATGCTACCAATCCATCACATCAGTGTCACCGATATGTTCAAGAGAAGTCATTCAGTGAATTCACTTGTGTCTCACCCACTACCATACATTATATTCCATTCTTTCATGACCGCCACCCTGAACCTTATATCACCAGATCATTTTCACCTACATTAAAATCATTTGCTCCGTTCCGTGTCATTGATGTGGGATTCATTAAGGCCCTCCTGTGACAAATCACTTCTTGTCGACATCAGCTCATTATCCAAGAAGTTGATCTAGGAACACCCCATTCAGTACTTTGAAGCTTGCATGCCTCAATGGAAAGTTTCTCACTTCCGACGACAGGTTTACATCAATGGCCTTCGACCGAAAGATTTTGCATGGTGTTCGATGCCAAGTCCTTTATTCAAACCACATGAATTGTACTGCAGTACCTTGAGGGTCATTATCATTATCGGTGATTCCTCTCGCGCTTGTTAACAGTTTACATCATTGACTGGTAATCAAGCGATGTCTTTCCATGTTTGACTTCAGAGCATTTCTCACATGGATCGACTTGTACTTCGAGTGAATATCGGGCGAGATTGAAGACCCCGGATCTAGTTTCATCCATCCGGGCTGCGATATATATTCAGGGAAATAAAGACATTAAATATACATCATTGCTGCATAGATTATCATCCACTCAAAAGGATGATGGCTCTATCAGAATCATCAGTCTACACTCAGACGATTGTCTGTCCTATGTACATGAAAATGGATTTATAAAGCTAAGCATGGGAATTCCGACCTCAGCCAGATCATGAAAATACTATGAAGATAATGTATTGTATTGTATCTTATTCCAGGTCTCCTCCCAGCATTGAAAGAACTTCGGATCCTCACAATAAATCATTTCACCCGACATCAAAATATTAACGACCTCATGCTTTAGGGGGCAACTGTTATAGACATTTTTGGGCCCTACAATCCCAAGCATGAAATGTCCATAAACCAAGGGCTCCTAAGTCCCTAAAAGTGTTGTTCTAACCCCTAAAGGAACAAGGTCAATAGATTACAGCTTCTCCCAGAAGTTCTCCATGAGAAACTTCTCAGAATTGGTCAAAACAGGATCATTGCAGCTGCTCCACTGGCTAAGTGCGTTGCATCTCACCCAAATACACTGTGAGGGTGCGTTGCATTTCAAAATTCCCTTCTGTGGGGTGTGATGGGTGAGAAATGACAAATGGAAGTGTCATTCGGCGAGGTGGAGAGGCAATGGAAGCTTCCAGAATCTTCTCCTGTGAGACTTGCCTCACTGAATTCGACCAAGGATGAGTAAGAGGCCATCAGTCTCCAAGTGGAAGCAAGAACTATCAGAGAGAAGACACTAATCAAATCACAAGCTGACTCATCCCCCTTACAGATATCTATATATGGATCCCTCATACCAGAGATCCGAAGGCTAGAATTTTGCATATTGTAAGGAATTGTTGTTGGTTTCTTGAGACAAACATCAGATTGTTGGGTGATCTAAGCTTTGTTTGAGGTGAAGAGGGGCTTCTTTGCTGGGAGGTTGATGCTGGGTCAGAACAACTGGTTGTAACTCCTCTTGGCCCTTTTCTTGTTTATCAATAAAAGTTATTTGAGTTTTCCTCCATGCTTTTGTGTCATTGATGCTTGTTACATTTGTATGGTCAATTTACATCTGATCTTAGATTGTTTATGATTATAGATCCATTTCTTTGTATAGTGTTATGCTTCTGTGATCTTACAGGCACTTTGTGAAGCTGGACGTGCAAGGGAGAAGGTAGCTGAGGACTATCAAAGAAGAGAGGGATCAAATCAGGAGATTAGCACAAGATAGAGGTTGGTCTTTTTGTTACTCTCTATCTATAATTCATAAAGGAAAAACAAAATTAGCCTTTCTCTTTGTGTTTCTAAGGCAACTGTCACACCTTAGTGGGATAGAGCAGTTCTATATAGACACTTTTCCCTGTAACATGCAGGGGAATAGATCCCACCCCAAACCAAAATTGATTCCCAAAAGCCTCTAGAAGGAGCCACATCCAAATTATAGGAGGAAACAATTTCGTCTCATTTTTGTAATATTGTAAACACATATTTTCATGAAAGCTTCCAAGAAGATTAGCGTGGTAAGATTATTCATTTATTTTAGGGTTTTATTTATTTTATATGAGAATTTTGTGATGTCAAAGGGGCATCCAGTACAATGTAAAACTAGACCAAGGAAGTGGTCCAGTACAATGTAGGAATCAAGTTAGGGAAGGTGGTTGGGTTCTCAGAGGTCATGCCATGTAATCTTGTTATTCTTAGTCCATGTTCTTGGTGTGTTTCAAACCTACATGTGTTTCCTTTTATTTTATTTATGTGTGTTATGTTTGATTATCTTGCAATCATATAAACCTTAGAATACCAAAGGGAGGGAGGCGAGAGTGAGATAATCATTGGTGGTTACAAGTAGTTGTAGTCCTAGCTCGTTTGGTTCAACAACCGATGCATTTGATGCCTAGTTTAACCAAGGCATAAGGTAAATTTGAACCATAATGCATGGAATAAAAAATAAGAGTGAAAAACAACATCGATCACGACATCTGACTTGAGGTAGCGAAAACAAGGAGGACCCCGAATAGTCGAACCATTCAACCCTTTTCAAAAGTGGCCATCAAATATATTGTTTTAACCCCTGAAAAAGGTTAAGTCCCCGACTAGGAGTGCTATCCAATTAGCTTATTCAATCCTTGATTTATTTGGCAGTTAGGGAGAAATTAAAAACGAAACTTGACTAGATGACCCCCAAACTTCATAGTGGGTCCCTTTTTCAATCAACGTCTGGCCAAGTGGAGCGAAGCGTTATGGAAATGGTCAATGTTGGATTTGAGTCAATGTAGCCATAGGTTGGAAGATATTGGGATTCAGAATTAGCTCAAGGACTCAATCAAGAAGTTTGTGCCAAGTAGTTAGGAGGTTTTGATCTACGACATCTACCAATCTTGGAACGTTGAAGGTTTGGGGATTTAAGGAGGCAATAGTCCATTGCTGCAAATTAATGTGAGAAAGTTGAATATTATGGGCCCATAACCAACAATATCATGATATTTGAGCCATCCTAAGGTTGAAATGTGCAGACACTGGAATCATTATTCATCAAGTGGTAAGAGAGTGGGGGAAATATTTCCTGTAGAAGAACAACTTCTGGCTACGGTTTGGTAGAAGTTGTTGGGGCAATTCCACAACTGCAGTTCTGGGTAGAATTATCGAGGGATTTGAGAAATTATACAATATCCAAAGGAGCAGAAGGAGCTCCTAAAGGTTCCAAAGCAGATGAACCCATGATTCCAATATACTGAGTAGAGGAGAGAGCTTGGTGCGATGTTAGTGAGGCTTGGTTGCAACTCACTCAATGACACACAGAGAGAGAAAGAATACTAACATGGAGATAGACAAGATGCAGCAATGAAGAATATGATCATGAGATCATGGATATTTTCAACTATGGGAGTATGATACAGGCGCCTAAACTCCACCCCAAACCGAAATTGATTCCCATAATCCTCTAGAAGGATCCATGTGGAAATTGTAGAAACAGAAGATGATTTCATCTCATTTTTGTAATATTGTAAACAAATATTTGTCTAAAAGTTTCTAGAAGGCATAAAATGGAAATATTTGTATTGTTTATTAGGGTTTTGTTTCTTTTATATGGGCACCCTATGATGCCATAGGGGCAACCAGTGCAATGTAAAAATAGGCTAAGAAAGGGGGCCAATACAACGTAAAAATTACGTCGAGGAAGGCAGCCCGGCTCTAAGAGGTTGCACCATGTAATCTTATTTTTTTTAATCCAATTTTTTAGTGTGTTTGAAACCTACAGGTGTCTCATTTTATGTGATCTATGTGTGTTGTGTTTGATTAGCTACCGGTTACCTAAGCCTTGGAAGACCTAAGTGAGGTCGGAAAGAGTGAGAAAATTGTTGGTGGTTACGGGTAGTTGGATCAGCAAGGTCAACAACACATACATTTGATGTCTTCTTTAACCAAGGCATAAGGATGAGTTGAACCAAAATGCATGAAAGAAAAATTGAGAATGAGAAAAACAGGGTCAAACCATTCAACCCTTCTTAAAAGTGGCAATTACGATATTTTCCCAACCCTTGAACAAGGTTAAGACATTGAATTGGGGTGGCATCCATTCTACTTATTTGGGCCTTGAGTTAGTCAGTAGTCAGGGAGTAAATAAAAATGGAACCTGACCAGCTGAACCCTCAACTTTGTAGTGAGCCCCACTACCAAGAAAGGTCCGTCTAGGTGGAGTGAAGCACTATGTAAAATTGTTTGTGATGTGTTTGAGTCAATGTAGCCACAAACCAATGGAGATTGGGAGTCGAACCTAGCTCTAGGTCCATCAAGAAGTTTGTGCCATGCTATTAAGATGTTTTGGTCTACAGCACCAACCAATCCAAGAATGTCAAGGGTTTTGGTATTTAAGGAGGCACAAGTCCATTGCTACAAATTAAACTGAGAAAGACAAATATTGTGGACCAATAATTGACAGGCTCATGACATTTGAGCGACCCAAAAGTTTAAATGTGTAAACCCTAGAATCAGTATTCATCACATAGAAACCAATTGGGGAATTTTTTGTAATATAGTTATCGCCTTCTATAATTATAATCTAGGGGGAAAGGTACATCATGCTCAAAATAACCACATATATCACGTCATGTGATGGCTATAATGCATAGGTAACTATGGTTAAAATATTTTCTAGAAAGTATGATCACCACATTCTTGGAGCATGGTGCTAGATTGTACGAGTGCTAAAAAACCAAGATCTCTTCAACATGATTTGGACATTTTACAAGTAGATGCTCCTTTTTCAACAAGTAGGTGATGGACATTATTCCCAAGAACCATGACTTGGATTTGGAAAGAAGTTTGGTTGGGAAAACTATGTTGACTTGTGTCCATGTAAAATGTAATGAGATACATATCTAGTTCATCCACCACCTTTATCACACTCAACAAGGATTTGCACTATGTAGGTCAACTTTGAAAAATATCCAAGGAAAACATGGAAAATGGTGTATGATCCAAGTCCCACACATTACTTCAATTATGGGTAGGTTTGCATTGGGATTATGGGTTGATCAATGGAGAACACCCTTTCGAGGGTGTATCATAATCTTCGATGACTAACCTATGAGAGAGGTCCATTGGGCTATGATGGGATAATGGGGATCTTAGAAGAAGAACCACTTTTAGGATTAAAAAAACTATTATATATAATTTTTTGGGATTCAACTGTGTTAAGAAAGTCATTCATATATGACCATTTCCATACCTCTCATGGAAATGGTCATAGATGAATGACTTTCTTGATGGAGTTGAATCCAAAAAAATGATATCTAATATAATGCACTGCGAAAGACTCTCGATACTTAAGTATAATAAATTTTAACTCATGTATATAATAACACCACCTCTTTCCACATGAAAATACTATGTCTGTATACATGGATTTCCTACCATGTCCCCCTGTGGATGAGTAGGATGTTGAAAAAACATTTTCATTTGTTGGGAGTGGAAAGAATTTAGTAAAACATTAGGATTCTATCTAGTCCAATTTTTGGTAAAGTAGCAATGAATCTAATCCATCCATGGTTACTGATGTATGAGATAGTATTCTTTAAAAATATTGCATGGAAAACAATTTTCCTCCTTTTTATTGATGGTACCCAAAACCACACTAGCTTGGGCTTATTTATTCCATTGCACATATTTTAAAATATTTCTCTATTTATTCTTCCTTCTTTGTTCCCAAGTTGTTGAGAATTCTGAAATGACATGAACTATATCAAATTCAACTTAGATGTATGTGAAGGGACAATGGAATTTTGAATAGTGATGTAGTAGCTGGGGGGTTTTATAAGAAAATCATTTGACATTATTATATAGCTAAAGAGCTCACAATTACACTGAATGTGTAACTAACCACAAGGGGAAAACAAGAATATGGGTTACACCTTTGTGAGAATCGCTTGCAAAAAAACATTTATTGCACCTTTTCAACGGAACTAAAATATTTTTTGGTCAAAATAGATCCTTTTCAGCCGAACAGTAAAACTTAACTCTCAGTCAAAAATTTGACCATTTAAATTAACGACAACCTTTCAATGAATTTTTTGGAAGTGGGAAAAAATCATGCCACTATGTTTTTCTGTGGAAAACTTTTTTCCACTTGATTTTTTTATATATATATGTAGTCTATGAGACCGTTGCAAATTTTTGGCAGTGTTGTTTCGTCTGCATGTTTTGATAGTGTTGTGTTTAGATGTGTGTTTGGCAGTGTTGTTCCATCTACATGTTTTGGGAGTGTTGTGTTCGACTGCATTTTTTGGAACTATTGTGTTCATATGCATGTTTTCGCACTATTGTGTTCATATGCATGTTTTGGCATTGTGGTGTGGGTTTGAGATCAGAGGTTCTCTCCATTTTTCTGAAATTATATTATATTTTTATAAAATTTCGTAAATGATGTGAACTCCATATTTGGGATGTTTTTTAGTTTTTACAGGTTGGGTGTTATTAGCCACCATTTTGTGGGTGATATCCATAGGAGAAAAAAATTCTCTGAGATGGTCCTCAGCTGGAAGCCAACAACCCCTTCCAACCACCAACTAGCTCATTGTGCCATTTCTCCGACGCTTGAGCCAACCATGTGGTCCCTCATCCATATGTGATGATCGTATGTTTGAAGGTTGGCCTCCTGAACCTAAAGGTATGCCTTGTCATTTGGTAATTGAGTATTGTAGTTTTCTTATCATGGATAGTTCTTGGCATGGATTAATGGGTGGATTTGATGGAAAGAGTGGTCTAGTTCTATGTTCTTGTCCCCTAGATCTATTTTGGATGTTAACCTTGGACTGTAGTCACGTGGGATATATTTTATTTACCTTTGGGCTCTAGGGACAACATGGGAAACCCTGATTTTGGTTGTGTGGTCCCACTCCCTCATCCACACATATCACTCCCCTTCAATTCATTATAACCCCATTCATCAATTTTCCCACCTGGGTCAACATTCTTCCACTGGGTCCACATAGGGTTAGCCTTCCCCCACCCCTTTCCCACACCTTGGGTCAGGCCTAGAATGATGCCCAAGAGGTTGATGAAGTTGAAAATAAAAGTAAAAAACATAATTGGCCACATTCAACAGGAAAATGTACCACAAAATGAAAAATATGGCTAGGACAAAAACATTTATCACATGGGAAAATCCAATACATGAGCTCTACCCCATTTTCATGGCCATCACCCTCATTCCTATAGGCCCTAGATGAGCCTCCTTTATCATTCAAGAACCCATGATTGTCCAAACACATGGTGAGTAATGAATTTCCCTACCTTAAATGGGATATCCACTGCTATATCTTACACATCATGCTCTTATCCCTTGAGCCCCGAACAGTTAATCAAATAAAAATCATAAAATGAAAAAGGAATATAAAGAAGGGTACAAAAATCAAGGCCAGGGAACCTCATGCACCATGATTGCTCCATACTATACATTATATACCCAAGTGTAGGATTCCATGTTATTAGTTACCCTTGTACCACAACATGTGGCCGAGGGTTTCCCCTTTCATTCACTACTCCATTCATCTCTTTATCACTTTTCACCACCCTTTGAAGGATGTAACTTAGACATACTATCCCCTTTTAAGGTATAAATCACCTAATAAGATACTTGGTTAACCCCATTTGGAACTTGGAGACATTAGCGCATGCCAAACCCCATTATGGAAGGGCATTCCATTATGAAGTTCCCACCTATTGTTTATGGTTTGTAATATCTTGAACTCGATTTCATTTGATGAATTGTTGTATTAGAAGTTGAGGGGATGTATTGAATCTTATGCAAGATTGCATATGGTCTCCATTTTTGGTTTGGTATCCCTATACGAGGTCCTAGCCCTCCATAGGGATATATTAGCACATGTAGGGCGTATTTAGAGAGTCATGGGACTCCATTATGTTATACAACACTGCATGGAACCACAAATGTGTTTGGAGATTACTCGCGATTCACCTATTGGACATGGAAGATGCACTTGGTTAACCATGCCCAGCTAACCCCACAGTTGTACCATGCACTTGACGGATGACCCGGGACTTGTATGTTGATGTGGCATCACTTACACCATCATCTGAGCCCTTAGAGATGGTCTAAAGGCATCTTCGATCTACTTGGAGACCCATGAGGTTACTTGTGTTCCCTCACACCCATTGTTAGCACCAAAAGTTTATTATTTGGAGAACAAGGGGATAACCCCTTGTCCACTACTTTTGGGAGTCCTATTCATCATTTTGGCACTTCTTGAGAAGCTTATTCTTTTGTTTATGAGCTATTTTGGTGGGCTTCTCACCAATAGTTAGTTGTTTTGCAAATTATTTTTATCTTAGAGGCTAATGTAGGCCCAAGTAGCTAAATCAAACTCATTAGAAGCATATAAATAGAAGTGTTGAGGATTCAATTTAGGATAATCACTTCGATTTGGAACTTGTATCGCTTTAGATATTTTCGCTATCCCTCTCGGAGGACTAATTTTTAGAGCATGGAATGAATTTTGATGTTTGGGTAATTTTCATATGCCTTGGAGCTTCTTGATGGAAATATTTTGGATGGTTGGATATATTCTTATACATGTAAGTAAATTTTAATTATTTTCTTTCTTTCTAATTTTGTCACATACATTGTTGTTGGTATTTCGCTATACTAGGTCTTATTTGTTGCATCTCTTATGCGAAGTTGTGGAAAATTTGTTTTTGGAGAGTGAATGCTTCATGTATGGGCCATGTATAATGAATGAATGTTCCTAGGGATATTTCATTACTGAAATTCATCTTGATAAGCCACTTATCTTGAAAAATGAAGTATAAATTATTTGAAGTTGTTTTTGCTAGTGCCCTAGTGCCAAGCGAAGTTGTCTTTGATGCATCCTTGACCTAGAAAATTTGAAGTTCCATAGTCATAATTCTACCTAAATCAATTTATCCCCAAATTATTTGGCACTAGTACACCCTAAGGCGATCACCTTAAACCCTTTCAATCCTACTCCCTCTCTTTTCTTAGGACTAGCCCCGTTAGGTCTCCTACGTCATTATTTATTTTTCAAACCACCCATAAAAGAAGTTTGATCTCTTGGTTCCTAATGTGCTGGTGTGTCTCCTAGATTCCCTCCAATTTTGAAGAAATTTTGATGCTGGTATATTGAGATATCTCAATCCCTAGAATCGAGATTGAATCTTGCCCTTGGTTTACTTAGGCTAGAAGCCTCATTGGGACCCTCACATTGTCTTGCATTAAAAAATATTTCTTTGGTCACTTTCCTCGTCAAGAGTAGGTCAAGCATATCATTGGTTGCTAAACCCTAGCCCCTTGACCTACTCCCTAGGTCTACTTGGCTTCGTGTGGTCCCATACACTATTAAGGGTAATTATTCATGGATCACCGAGAATCCAAGATTTGACAAGAATTTGAAGGCCTAGGAACCTTCAATATAAGATACATACCTGTTATCGGGAAATCTAGTGTCCACTCGGAGCTGCTAGTCCCACTAAGACTGGTAGCTATCTTAGAAACAAACAAACTAAAACCACTTTTGTTTTCCTTTATGAGAAATAGATAAGAGGGGAATGAAGGACACCAACCTCAGTCTTGCGCTTGGTTGCTTTCTCAGTTCCTCTCCCTTCTGACAGATCCTTGCCGCTTCTCCTTCGTCTACCCAGCTTCAAAGAGAACCTGTGGAATCAAAGCAGCATAATACTATCGAAGAACAGAGATCTACAATCATAAACAATATAGGACCAAATATATATTGACCACACAAATGCATATATCATCAAACATACAAGAATGTGGAGGAAAACTTGAATAGCTTTATTAATATCAAGAATAGAAAAGAGGATTACAACCAATTATTCTGACCCAGCGTCATCATCCAGCATGAAAGCCCTTCTTTCACCTCATGAAAAGCTTAGATCACCCAACACTATGATATTCCAACAAGAAACCAACAACACTTCCTTACAAGATACAAATTCCAGCCTCTGGATCTCTGGGATGAGTGATCCATATATAGATGATTGCAAGGGGGTGACTCAGCTTGTGGGATTTTGATTAGTGTCCTCTCTCTGATAGTTCTTGATTCCACTTGGAGATTGATGATCTCCTACTCATCCTTGGGTGAATTCAGAGAGGCAAGTGTCATAGGAGAAGTTTCTAGAAGATTCTATGATCATCCACCTCGCAAACTGTCTCTGCCATTTGTCCACTCTCACCCATCGCACCCTATAGAAGGGCTTTTCAGTATGCATCGCACCCTTTTCACTAGGCAGGTGGGATGCATCTCACCCTTAGCACTGAGCAACCTCTATGGTCCAGTTTTGACCAGTTCTGAGCAGTTTCCTATGGAGAACTTCTGGGAGATGATGTAATCAGTTGACCTTGTTCCTTTAGGGTATGAAACAACACTTTTAGGGACTTAGGAGCCCTTGGTTTATGGACATGTATGATTGGGGTTGCAGTGACCAAAAATGTCTATAATAGTTTCCCCCTAAAGCATGAGTTCGTTAATCTTTTGATGTCGGGTGAAATGCTTTATCATGAGGATCCAAAGTTTTTTTCAAGCTGGAAGGTGACCTGTAATAATATACAATACATTACATTATCTTCATAATATTTTTCATGATATAGCTGAGGCAGGCATTCCCATGCTCAGCTTTATAAATTCATTTTCATGTATATAAGACAGACAACCGTCTATGTGGCAGACTGATGATTCTGATAGAGTCATCATCCTTTGGCTCAGATGATCATCTGTGTAGCAACAATGTACATTTGATGTTTTTATTTTCCTAAATATATCGCAGCCTGGATGGATGAAACTAGATCTGGGGTCTTCAAACTCGTTCAGTCTTCACTCAGAGTACAAGTCGATCCATGTGAAAGATGTTCTGGAGTCGAACATGGAAAGACATCACCTGATTACCAGCCAATGATGTAAGCTGTTAACAAGCACGAGAGGAATCACTGATAATGATGATGACCCTCAAGGTACTACAGTACAATTCGCATGGTGTGAAAAAGGACTTGGCATCGAACACCATGCAAAATCGTTCGGTCGAAGGCCAATGATGTAAACCTGTCGCCGGAAGTGAGAAACTTGCCATTGAGGCATGCAAGCTTCAAAGTACTGAAGGGTTGTTCCTAAGTCGACTTCTTGGATAATGAGTTGATGTCGACAAGAAGAGACCCGTCATAGGAGGGCCTTAATGAATCCCACATCTATGACACAGAATGGAGTAAATGATTTTGGAGGTGAAAACGATCTGCTGATACAGGGTTCAGGGTGGTGGTTATGAAAGAATGGAGTGTGAATGTATTACAACGGATGAGACACAAGTGAATTCTCTGAGCGACTTCTCTTGAACATACCGGTGACACTGACATGGATTGGTAGTGTTAACCCTAGATATGGATGGTGTGATGGACCAATGGTGATATGAGCGGTGAACGGAACAACCCAACCCAACTCGGATGCGGAGCGAAAGTGTCATGTTCAAGAGCGACTTGCTACCAATAAAGCTTCTTCAAGTTTTCTTCCCAATTTTTCCCCAGTCATTGCTGACCAGTACCTATTTATTTTTTATCAAGCTTGAGGAGGATAACATATGATTGTTCTATAATTTTCCCTTCGGCCAAACCCGTCGCTATGTTTTAACGAGCCTAGTGAGAGTGAAACTCGTTCTTGTCTGTACGGACAAGTTTGTCACTATTCGGTTTTAACGAGTTTAATGACAAAGATAACTCGGTCCTTTTCAATTTTAGAGAGTCTGAAAGGGACGTAAAAGAAACTCCAATAATCCTTTTTCGTCATATAATCCCTTAAGTTCGAAAAAGTATAAAATAATACAAAAGGGATGAATTTTCGTTAATTTTAACGAGCCGAACAAAACAAGCACTTGATCTTTTTGTGTAATAATCCCTCGGGTCCAAAAATATTAAAATCTAGAGGAGGGATAGCACTTCCAGTCGCTTTAACGAGCTGGAGAGGCCAATTTCGTGGCAATCTTTTCATATTTTTCGAGTCAGGTGAAAATAGCTTAAAGGACACTCGTTTTTTGAGGAACGAGTGATAATTTCATGTAGCAGCTGATTCCAAGTAAGGTTTGGAATTTTCTAATCACGGCAGTGTCACAAGGATGGCTAATAGGATCACTCTTTGTAGTTGTTCCTCAAAAGGGGTAAACAATCAAATGGAGGTGAATGATCAGCTAAAATAGAGTGGAGGTGATGATGAGAACATAACCAGGGCTCAAAAGCTGACGATAATGCATTCACAATGGTTATTTACCAGAAATTGGTTCATTTTTTAATGAGCTTAAACTCTGGGGGAAACATTTTCCATTGCTTAGGTTTAATTTTTAACTAGCTTGAACTCCACATAAAAATTGCTTGTGCTAGTCGTATAATAAGGATATCTCATCTGAGATGCCATTTTTATGGAGCTTGCACCTTTCAAAGCTTTGCCCTAGATCCTTTCTTTATGCAAGTTAGGAAAGACCAATCTTACAAGTTTAAAGGGTTGAGAAACTACAAACTACCAAAATAAATGGTCAATCTTCGCTTGCATGCAAAAAGGTTTGCATGCCCCCAGGTATAGCGAAAAGTTTCCAGGTTACCATATGAAAGCTCTCCGTCCACATTGCAGACAAAATGCTTCCTTGGCGATGTCTACCGAAATAGACAAAGGTGAGTGGCGCGGTCGCCTCCACTCACATAACTTTGACGAGGGAATCTTATTCCAGTCTAATCCCATTTTCCTAAACGGACGGGTGTGTCAAACTAGTCATATATCCTCCGCGGAAACCTACTCTATACCCAAGGTTTTCCTATCGAAACAGACCAGGGTGCATGCCCTCTGGGTTTCAGTCATGTCCTTCCAAATCACTCGCGCTCTTCAGGTGGACGGACTGGAGATTGATGAGACATTCCTTGCGTGAAAAGACCATTTAGGGATGGTATTTGACTATTTGTTATGTGTGAGTTGGGGAACGAAAGTTGGTCTACGAGCTTAACCACTCGTCCTTCATGCGGAAAACACATTACTCTAAAGAGCGAGGAGACAATGGCTCCCATGCAATAAATATAGTCACACCCAAGGAGTAGATTATAATCCAGAGGTCCTTAGACTACCATTACATTCATGTGAATGGTTTTCCTTCTCAATGTTATCGGCACATTGGGAAGGATCCCTAACGGTCGACTAGTTCCTTTGTCAAAGCCTGTCATATTTCTCATCTCAGGCAAAATCGATGGCGAACCAAGCGCTTTCCAAGGAGTTGAGGAAAGGATACTCACAGAAGCCCCTTCATCTATGATGGTACTGGCCATGATCATTCTGTATACTTGTGCAATGATTCGGAATGGTACAATAGCCGGTAAACGGGGTTTGCCTAGTAGGTTCCAATCGAAGGAAACAACTAGGTTGGTTGGAGGTGGGACCAAATAGACGGCCAGATATGACTCTGACAAACTTCCTTCCTACGGTAAAGGAACGGGTAGACTTCCCCCATGTTCATCGGAGTCGGTGTTTATGAAAAGAATTTGAACAGTGTCGTTCTTATTCTCTTTAGTGATTGTGTCATCTGAAGATGGATCTTCCGAAGGCAAGATCGGGTCGACTGCCGCCTCAACCTTTTGACTTTCATCTGGTATGGATTCAGTGGGTTTGTCTTCAATGACAGATGCTTCGACTGACCATAATGGCGTGTTAGTCAGATTTTAAACTAGCGACGGACTCAGCAAGAGTTTCTTATATCTAGGAGGAAGCCGTAGCGGTGAAGCCGAACAGTCATCCAAAACTCTTTTAGCTTTGTCTAAGAAGGGACAACGGTGGACGGCGTGATCGCCTTCACACAGTTTACAAGGAAATTTACATTTCCTTTTTTGTCCAAAGGCTTCGCCTTCACTAGTTGATGGCGTACTTTCAACATGGTCTTCAGAGGTTGATGACACCAGGTTGTGGAAACGAGGAGACCAGTCCCTTAAGATCCGAGGGATGCAGGGACAATCTCGGTGATAGTGGTCTCCTTTCCAAATGACACATGGAGATTTAGGCTTAGATGGTGCAGTGTGTGGATTTTCACTAGACGATGCCTGGTTACCCCTTTTTGCCTTTGGCTCCTTCTTCTTCTTCTCTTTCTTCTCCTTCTTAGTTACTTGATTTTTGGCCTTACCAGCTTTATCAAGTGAAGAGGAAGGAGGAGAGGGAGAATCAGATGAAGTAGAAGGTTGGGGGGTAGCTTTGGTATCATCTAGTTGCTGACTTTATTGCTCAGGAATCACGGTGTTCTGAACAACAGAGGTCGAGAAGAGCCATACAGGCGAGCCAATTGTCAATCCTGGAACTGACAATGTGGCCATATGGGGTGCACCAACATCTCCCCAAGAGGAGAAAGGACTAGGATTTCCTCCAAGGGGAAATCCTTGGTTGGTGGACTCCATTTTTCTGAACCTAAGACCAATGCGGGAAAGGTGGTGTTATTCGGATTAAAATAAATTTTAGATGCTTTAACACAACTTGTTTTTTCAATTTTTAAGAGTCGAGAAAAAACAGAAGATGACTCTAGTCGCCTTTGATATTTAATAAGCCTGAAGTGACAAGTGCTCAAATGGACCTTTTCCTTTAAGGAATTTGAAAAGGAATTAAAGAGACTACTCTGGAGACCTAGATAGAGGGATTACCAAACCAATCGCAAAATTGCATAATACTTTTTACGGTACGGTAGTCAATCTTCCCGAATGCTATGTTTAGTGCATTGCGATCAATAGGGCGGCAGACACGACTTCCTATGGATAAAGGATATAGCCTATTTTGGTCTCCCAATATATAATCGACAGTATGTGGGAGCACAAGTCCATAGTGGAACTTGTCGTCTCAAAGAGGAGGAATCACCCAACCAACAGTGAAAGCGACAGTTACCAGGCTTTACGATGTCGGAATACGTCTCTAGCCTAGACTTCTAGATGTTGTGCGTTAGGTTCGAAAGCGTTTTTAGGTTCATTAAATTTATTTTACAGTTGATCTTTCTTAATAAATTTGCCTTTCAGGTACACTGCGTGATGTAGATATACAATTCCTAAAATGCAATCTAAGATGATAAACAATCGTTTAATATTCTTTTTGCAATGAAAATCCTAGCTACTAAAGAAAGAGAGACGGTATTCTTTCAACATAGAGCAAAGAGCACACACTAGATGCATTGTTCTAAATCAAACCAACAAGCAGTCTAAATGCAAATGCACATACATGTATTTGTTTTCAACCTTCTTAATGTGTGAATGACAAGAAGAATGCTAAGTACAAATCTGAATTATCTTTTCAAAGCGACAGTACTAACAAATTTCTCTTCAAAAATGAAAGGACGATAATGATGACACTTTGCTATTTTGAATTGAAAACTGCTTTCGACACTTGAAAAAACTACTAATTCAAATCAAATACAAGAGTAACTATATAATCGACCATCAAGAATAATAGAATTCTTTTCTTTGACTGAAAACGACACTTGCGACACTTCCAAATCAAAAGACGACAGTTTGATTATGCTACTTCTTTGTAAAAGAGAACTGAAAATGGCGCAAAATACATAAAAACATTTATAGTTCTTTGCACAATGGAGGTGGAATAATGGAAAGGAAGGGGGTTTCCACAGTGGTATACTAATCACAAACAACAAAACTCCTGAATAGAGCTGAAAAAAGTGAAGAAAAGCGAAAACCTGGAGGAAAAATTAGCCTTTTCTGATCATCGCACCTGTTACATAGGGAATCCAGTATGCATCCCACCTACTGCACATGGGAGGTGCGATGCATACTGATTTCATTGAAGAGAGGGTGTGATGGTGTCTGGACGAGAATTTACTTGGTTCTTGGTCACAGTTTGCAGCTCAGTTCAGGGATTTAGGCCGAGCAACTGATGTTCAGTAAATATAAATCACAGGGGCTGATCTAAATAGGTTACTAGAGCCACCACTAGGGCTATTAGAAAGTTTACAAATCGATTGTTTAGTTTATAAACAAAACCTAGGGATGGACTGAAGTAGCATTGATCTACTTTTCACTTGCATAGAAAATGCAGTTCGAAGACTAGTTGGCTTAACTTCAGGCTCCATCTGTAAGTTTATAAAACAAATGAATATAGACAAGTAGGCAATCTATTTGCTCCCCAGTGAGGTCGCCATTTTTTTATCGGGAAATCTAGTGTCCACTCGGAGCTGCTAGTCCCACTAAGACTGGTAGCTATCTTAGAAACAAACAAACTAAAACCACTTTCGTTTTCCTTTATGAGAAGTAGATAAGAGGGGAATGAAGGACACCAACCTTAGTCTTGCGCTTGGTTCCTTGCTCAATTACTCTCCCTTCTGACAAATCCTTGCCGCTTCTCCTTCATCTACCCAGCTTCAAAGAGCACCTGTGGAATCAAAGCAACATAATACTATCAAAGAATAGAGATCTACAATAATAAACAATATAGGACCAGATATATATTGACCACACAAATGCATATATCATCAAATATACAAGAATGTGGAGGAAAACTTGAATAGCTTTATTAATATCAAGAATAGCAAAGAGGATTACAACCAATTGTTCTGACCCAGCGTCATCCTCCAGCATGAAAGCCCTTCTTTCACCTCATGAAAAGCTTAGATCAACCAACAATATGATATTCCAACAAGAAACCAACAACACTTCCTTACAAGATACAAAATTCCAGCCTCTGGATCTATGGGATGGGGGATCCATATACACATGATTACAGGGGGGTGAGTCGGCTTTTGGGATTTTGATTAGTGTCCTCTCTTTGATAGTTCTTGATTCCACTTGGAGATTGATGATCTCCTAGTCATCCTTGGGTGAATTCAGAGAGGCAAGTGTCATAGGAGAAGTTTCTAGAAGATTCTATGATCATCCACCTCGCAAACTGTCTCTGCCATTTGTCCACTCTCACCCATCACACCCTATAGAAGGGATTTTCAGTATGCATCGCACCCTTTCCACTGGGTAGCTGGGATGCATCGCACCCTTAGCACTGAGAAACCTGTATGGTCCAGTTTTGACCAGTTCTGAGCAGTTTCCTGTGGAGAACTTCTGGGAGATTATGTAATCAGTTGACCTTGTTCCTTTAGGGTATGAAACAACACTTTTAGGGACTTAGGAGCCCTTCGTTTATGGACATGTATGATTGGGGTTGCAGTGCCCAAAAATTTCTATAACAATACCCTAAGCCTAAAACCTTGAATTGCCCCTTAAGACATTCCTAGAGAGATTTAAAACTTGCTCCAAAGAAAGAAAACCACACATTTGAGCCTTTCTTGTGAATAGGCTTCTAGGATCACCCCTCACTCTATCATTGGTCTATCAATTTATTGATCCTCATCATAATGAGTCTCCTCCCATCGGTGAAAGTTCATAAAGAGAAGGGAGCCTTAGCCGAGGTGACAATGGCCTATTGCTCCATTTTTTCCCTTAGCCTAGTAATATCCCTTCAAGGGTCCCCCTTTAGAACACCTGCTAGTTTGAGGAGAAACATTTCTGGCACCATTTTGAGGGAAACAAAATGCGTGTTTTTTTCCCCATACGATGTATTGACATAACATTATTGGTGACTCCATTAGAAGAACGAAGTTGTAGTTCTTCATTGAACTTTAAGGTCGATGCTTATAGGGTGAAGCAATCATTTTTCTATGCATCTTTAAATTCACCCTGGAGACTCCTACATATTTTTCATGTATATCTCAAAAAGGTTGTATTTCTTTGATAAATTTCTCACTTTGGACATTTTTCGCACCCCTGGGCACCCTAATCATTTCACGAGAAGGAAGGTACGTGGGGTGCCCATCTTTGATGGTGATCCACTCTCCACAATTGACCACGTAGAAATATTTAATGCACATGCTTCAAGAAAGGGTATTGTTCACCAATATTTCCTTCTGTTGTTGTTCATGCGATCTCTCAGTGGTCATAGCTCATGGTTGCATGATCATGAACCTAAGAGCATCTCATCTATTGAGGAGTTCATTGATGGATTTATTATACATTTTCAAGTATGCCCCACCTTAAGCATCCAAGGGGAAGCCTGCATTGACCATCATCAAGACATTGATAATCTAAGTAATGAAGACGAGTCCTGCTCGGGTTCACTTGACAAAAAGGATGAAGTTGAGACAAAACTTACCCTTCTCAAGGATATTACCCTTGATGACTCTCCATTTTAGAAGCTTATGGAAGGTGATCCAATTTTCCCCTTAGAAGATGACTTTGGATATTACTTCCACATTGAAAAGGAGAAATGGTAAATTATTGGTCATCAATTTGATTGTGCTCCCGTTTACGACACCGACAAGGAGGATGAGGCTGAACTTGGTCCTCCCTTTCTCTCGAATATTATTTATGATGACATATCCATCGATACCCTTTGGAAGGAGAATTATTATTTTCCTTGGCATGAAAAGGGGCAGTTGGTAGTAATTGATTCTCATTCTACAGAAAACCAATTTTTTTATGCCAATAGTAAGGAAACCGATAAGGCTCCTACCTATCCTCCTCATGATTCTATATTCCAATCACCTGAGCCTTTAGATGATGAGTTTGTGGAAGAGAAACATATTGGATATAATACTCCACCCTCCCCTTTTTACTTTTTCTCTTTATCACCATTTTGAGAGTGATTCCCGCACTTGTCCTCATATGATCTCAAGTAACCTTGATCCATTTCCCCTTTCTGAGGGTAGTGTGAAGAAAGAACCCCTCATTGAATATTCTTTATCTCCTTGGGTACCCCCTTAGGATCTTGATAAATTTATAATCTCCCATTTCTAGTGCAATCATCACAGGAAACCTGATTGTTCCTATCCATGTCATCAATCTCCCTTCCCTACTAATCATAACCTTGTAGAGGCCATGAAATATGACACAAATAATAAGAAACATAATAATATTCTCGAGGTTTCCATCCATCAAAATCTTATGAGACTAATCATTGAATTATCTATATTTTGGTTAGAAGAGAGGATATCATGGACTATATTACATCATTTTCTTACCTCTTCTTGCATGATTACCCATGTGTTGGAATTATATTTTCCTACCTCCCACCGACCTTTTCATCCATGTGATTCTATCCACATTTTCTTTGGAATTTGCTACAAGTAATCATGTAGGTCGACATACTTATATTTTTTGGATGATATGTTGGTTGCATTGGCTTTATTATTACATTTAGTATTAGTTTTTTGCCATATGCATGTTAGAGTAGGATGCATTACATGTTGTTTTTGCATTAGAACTAATGTCATATGATATTTCTCATGATACATTAGTTTCATTTTAAGTCTGCATTTGAAATCTTATTTATACGAGTCAGCTTTATGGGTCTAATCCAAGCATGTGCGATCATAAGACGTCTCGAAATCATGTCGCCTCATGTTTTTCATATGTTATATGTGTAGGTAACAGGTCTGTGGTAACCAAGGATTGTTGGAGTTCTCATGACCTCCCATTCAAGTAGCTTCATCCAATTTTTTGAGAGTTCGCATACTATTTGGAACTAGATATTACCTACCATGTTGTGGGTGATATCCCTAAAAGAAAAAATTCTCTGAGATGGTCCTCACCCGACAACCAACAACCCCTTGTAGCCAACATCTAGCTTGTTGTGTCATTTCTCTACCACCTAAGCAAACCATGTGGTCCCTCACCCATCTGTCATGATTGTAAGTTTGAAGATGTGCCTCATGAACCTAAAGGTATGCCTTGTCATTTGGTAATTGAGTATTGTAGTTTGATTATCATGGATACTTCTGGGCATGGATTAACAAAAGGATTCAGCAGAAAGAGTGGGTTGGGCCTATGCTATTATCCCCTAGACCTTTTTTGGATGCTAACCTTGGACCTTAGTCCCATGAGATCTCTTTTACTGACATTTGGGCTCTAGGGATGGTACTAAATGGGAAACACTCATCCACAGATATCAATCCCCTTCCACTCATTATAAACCCATTCGTCATTTATACCACCTGGGTCCACATAGGGTTAGGCTTCTCCCTCCCATTTCCCACACCTTGGGTAAGGCCTGGAATGATGCCCCAATGGTTGATGCAGCTAAAAAGAAAATTAAAATCATAATGGGCCAAACTCAATAGGAAAATGTACCACAAAATGAAAAAGTTGGTCGAGACAAACACATTTAGTACATTGGAAAAATCCAATACATGAGCTCTACCCCATTATCATGGCCATCACCCTAGTTCCTATAGGCCCTAGATGAGCCTCCTTTATCTTTCAAGAACCCATGATTATCCGAACTCCTGGTGGGTAATGAACAACCCTAACTTAAAGGGGATATCCACTACTATACCTTCCACATCATGCTCTTATCCCTTGAGCTCCGAGCAGTTAATCAAAAAAAAATCGTAAAAGTCAAAAGGCATATAAAAATGGTGGAAAATCAAGGTCAGGGAACCTCATGAACCATGATTTCTCTCTCCTATACGTTATATACCCAATTGTGGGATTCCCTTTTATTATCTACCCTTGTACCTGAGCATGTAGAAACCCTTATTCCCTTTAAAGATAGAAACCACCTAGTAGGATACTTGGTGAATCCCATTTGGAGGTTGGAGAAATTAGCGCATGCGAAAGCCCATTATGGAAGGGCATGCCATTATGATGTGCCCACCTATTTTTCATGGTTTTGTAAGCTCTTTAGCTCAATTTCATTTGATGACTTGTTTTACTTGAAGGCTAGGGTATGCATTCGATCTTATGCAGGATTGTAGATGGTCTCCCTATACGAGGTCCTAACCCTCTAGAGGGCTACATTGGAACATGTAGGGTGTGTTTAGAGACACTGGTCTTCATAGTAGCAGACAATACTCCATGAACCCCCAGAGATGTTAAAATATTTTTCTAGATTCACATATTGGACGAGGAAGATGTGCTTGGTTCACCATCGTGAGTCAACCCCACAGTTGTACCATACACTTGGAAGATCACCCAGGACTTGTATGCTGATTAGAAAACACTTACACCATCATCTGGCACCTTACAAATGGTCTACAGGCATCTTCGATATACATGGAGACCCATGAGGTTACTTGTGTGCACTCACACCCATTGGGAGCACCATAAGTTTATTATTTAGAGAACAAGGCACCAACCACTTGTCCACTACTTTTTGGAGTCTTGCTCATCATTGTGGCACTTGTGGACTTTATCAGGCTTCTTAAAAGGCCCAACGACATGTATTATTGATCAGTCGACTCCTTAAGAGGCTTATTCTTTTTTTTTTGATGTTCTATTTTAGTGGGCTTGCCACCAAAAGTTATTTGCTTTGCACATTATTTTATCTTAGGGGCTAATGTAGTCCCAAGTAGCTAAATCAAACTCATTATAAGTGTATAAATAGAAGTGATGAGGATTCATTTTAGCATAATCACTTGGATTTGGAACTTGTATCTCTTTAGAGATTTTCGCTATCTTTCTTGGAGGAATAGTTTTTGGAGAATGGTATGAATTTTGATGTTTGGATAATTTTCATATGTCTTCAAGCTTGTTGATGGAAATTTTTTATATGGTTGGATATATTCTTATACATGTACATACATTTTAATGCTATTCGTTCTTTCTAATTTTGTTACATACATTGTTGTTGGGATTTCACTATACTAGGGATTATTTGTTGCATCTCTTATGCGAAGTTGTGGAAATCTTGTTTCTGGATAGTTAATTCTTCATGTATGGGCCATATATAATGAATGCATGTTCCTATGGATGTTTCATTACTGAAATTCATCTTCATAAGCCATTTATATTGCAAAACAAAGTATAAAGTCTTTGAAGTTACTTTTGTTGCTACCCTAGTGCTAAGCGAAGCTGTTTTTGAGGCCTCCTTGACCTAGAAAATTCGAAGGTCAATAGTCATAATTCTACCTAACCCAATTTCTCCCTAACTTATTAGGCACTAGTCCACCCAAAGGTGATCACCTTAAACCATTTTCATCCTACTCCCTCTCCTTTTCTAGGCCTAGCCCCATTAGGTCTCTTAGGGCATCATTTATCTTACAAACCACCCACCAAAATATTTCAATCTCTTGGCCCCTTATTGGGCCACTGCGTCTCATAGGTACCCTTCAATTTTGAAGTAATTCCGACATTGGGATCTTGAGATATCTCAAGCCTTAGCCTCAACATTGAATCTTGCCCTTGGTCTCCTTAGGCTAGAAGCCTCATTGGGACCCTCACATTGTCTTTCATAAAAAATTATTTCTTTGGTCGCTTTTCTACTTCGGAATAGGTCAAGCATATCATTGGTTGATAAACCCTACCCCTTTGACTTACCGTGTGGGTCCACTTGGCCTTGTGTGGTCTGTTACACATCAATTTGTCATTGTTTGTCACCGTCCCTATTACCCCTCACCTATACACTGGAGGACTCATTCCGGGACCTGTGAAAAGTGACATGACCTGAAACCACTTGCATTATATTCCTCTGAGTATGAGCTTCATTTGCCTTGAAGACATCTCCTCCAAAATACTCATGAAAATAGCTCTTTTTGCATTAGCGCAGGTCCACAGTTCACTGCCCGCGCCAATGAGGGAAATCCTCTAAAAAGGGCGTGCCATTGGCGCTCTGTCTCAGAGTCGCACTCGCGCCAACCGAATTGAGTAAAGTTTTCAACCACCAAACTCCCAAAGGTTCTCTTCAACCCATTCACCAACTGAATCTATGTTGAGCTAGGATGGTTTGGCTTCGAATCTCCATAGAAGGGAAAGTGGTTTGCCACCTTTCATGGAAGTTTCCAAGTGATAAAACCAATCCCATGAATAATGTGGTTGATCCTATCTTTTCCCTCTCTATCTATAAAAGCTTGTCTCTATGCCTTGAGCAAGCTAGTTAGAATTACAGTAGTTCCAGGAGTTTAAGAGTTTGAAGCTGCAAGAGCCTTCTTTGCACCCATAAGGCCAAATCTAAGTAAGGATATTATTGTCACCCAAAGAGAGAGAGGCTTGTTCCTTATCCCAACAAGCTTTGCAAGACTTGTGTAGCTTACTACCCAGCCAAAGGAGGATTTGACGTCAGAACAATGGTTGTATTCTTATTTGTTATTTATTAATAATAGATGACTATCATTATGGTTCCACTCTCATTGTATTATGTTTGATGTTGAGTTATATCTTTTCTGACTGATATATAATTGCATCTACTAGATTTTATGCTTGTTTTCGTGTTGTTCTTTGCATGTGCAGGTGTCCAATCACGGAGATCGTGAGGATCGTGACCGGCCAAGGCAAAGGAACGAGGGCGACATCTCTTTGACGAACACTAGCATTGGAATCAAAGTAGGTTCTCACCATCTACTTTGTATTTCCAATTAGGAACTTGCATGGTAGCATTGTGTGATTCTTGCTAGACCTGGTTTGGGCTAGTAGGGATCGTCTCTGTCCGCAGAGAGGATTTACCTCCACAACAATTTGGCGACTCCGCTGGGGAGATCTTGTTGTTTGATTTGTAAAATTTAGACGGAGCCTGAAGTACGGCCAGGTAGCCTTCGAAACGCTATTGCTTTGCATTAGCGAAGTAGATCAACGCCACTTCAGTCAATCTCCGGTTTGGTTTACGGACTAAACAACTTGGAGTTCGTCTTATCTCTTTGGTTTTTTCTTGCTTTGATTGCTTAGATAGCTTTTTGGGTCGAACTTCTTGCTGTTTCTTACTTCCTGGTTTTCTTAGATACTCTTCTCAAGCCCTGGGTTGCTTGCTTTTGTTTTTGATTTAGTTAACTTGATTAGCGTGCTTTTTAGCCTTACAGTCGCGCTATTGGCGCAAGTTTCTCAAAGACAACCCGCGCCAATCCGATAAAAGCACGAGTTGCAGCCTGACAGTCACGCCAGGTCTGTCAACTTTTCAAGTTCGCTTGTCCTTAAGCCCTCTGAGCTTGGATTTGTGTCTTGCTGTGCCTTTTTCAATTACTGGAGTGTGTTTGATCCTGGTTTGACTGGTTTTAGACCTTCATCATTCGGGTGTTTGCCTTTTTCTATCGATTTCACATTTTAGCCCTAGGGCATCTAGTGGCTTTGTGCATCGAGCCTCCTGTAGGTGTCTTGTGTTCTTTGATCATCCGGTCAACATTGTGATTATCTTTTTGCATTCGCTCAGTAGTTGTTAAAGTTTTTTTTCTTGTTATTCAAGTGACTTGCTTCTTTTTCACTTGGGTTTTACTTGGCTTCGTTTGGGCTTGGATCACATAGCTCATAAGAGGTCTTTGTGCTTTCTTCTTGGTTTGAAGGACTGTTTTGGTGTTTTTGGGATTCGATTGTGTTCTCATTGAGTGAAATTGATCTTTTGCTCGGTGTTACTGTCTCTCAAAATTTATTTAGTACGCTTTGCCATTGAAAAAGAAAAACGAATAATCTCTTTTGCGTTGCATTAGTTAGTTGAAATTAGAAGCTTTTCATTGATTAAGTGATTTGAAACAAAAGAAAAGTTTCGTTTATTTGTCATTAGATGCATCAGATTGATTCTTGCTTGTTTGTGGTCATTTTGTTTGAAAAATCCTTAACTCTCTCGTAGTTAGCATTCATCGAACGAAATGATATTCTTTGGCATATAGTTTGCATTTAAGGAATTGTGAGAGATTACATATGGTAGGACCTGAAACTTAACTAAAGATCAACCATAAAATGAATTGAATGAACTTAAAAACACATTGGAACATAATGCTCACTAATTAGAGGTCTAGGCTAGAGACGTGCTCCGGCGTCGTTAAACCTAGTCACTGTCGTTTCACACTACGGTTGGGTGATTCCTCCTTTTGTGACTTGATAGTGGTCTAGCACGGAATTGAGCTCCCACGTACCGTCGCATATATAGGGGAGACCCCACTAGGTGTTATAGACATTTTTGTGCCTTACAACTATAAGCATGAAACGTCCATAAATCAAGGGATCCTAAGTCCCTAAAGATGTTGTTACAGCTCCTAAAGGAACAAGGTCAACCAATGACAGCTTCTCCCAAAAGTTCTCCACCAAAAACCACTCAGAACTAGTCAAATCAGGATCAATTCAGAAGCTCCACTAGCTACCTGCGTTGCAAAGCACACAAATACATTGGCTAGGTGCGTTGCAACGCACTTGAATGCACTACCCAGGTGCGTTGAGCGGGAAATGACAAGTGGCAGAGTCATTCAACGAGGTGGAAAGACCATGGAAGCTTCCAGAATCTTCTCCAATGACACTTGCCTCACTGAATTCGACCAAGTGATGAGTAAGAGGCTCTCAGTCTCCAAGTGGAAGCAATAACTGACAGAGAGAAGCCACAAGTCAAAACATAAGCTGACTCATCCTCTCTGCTTACATCTATATATGGATCCCTCATCCCAGAGATCCAGAGGCTGGAATTTTGTACTTTGCAGAGAATTGCTGTTGGTTTGAGATTGAGATTAGTACATTGGGTGATTTATGCTTTGTTGGAGGAGAGGAAGGGATTCCTTTGCTGGGAGGTAGATGCTGGATCGGGACTCATTTGGTTGTATCTCCTCTTGGACTTTCTTATCATATCAATAAAATTATTTGAGTTTCTCCTACATGCTGTGTATCAATGATGTTTTGTTATATTTGCATGTTTAGCTTAATCTGATCCTGAGCTTTTTATGAATGTATATCTATATCTTCATGTAGTTTCTCTCTCTTGTGATCTTGCAAGAATTCGGTGAAGCTGGGCCGGTAAGGGAGCAGGGAGCTGGGAGCTATTGAAGAGAGGAGCGATTGGATCAACAAACTAGCGAAAGACACAGGTTAGTTACATCCTTTCTCCTCATTTACATTTCATAAAGAAGAATACTCAAGTAGTTTTCCCTGTTTGTTGCTAAGGCACTATCACACCTTAGAGTGGGATAGGGGCATTCTGAATAGATACTTTTCCCAACAACAAATTGGCGGCTCCACTGGGGATCGTATCTAGTTAGTTTATTTGTGTTTCTATTGTTGCTCTTCTCATAAACTTAGGAGTGCTGAATCGAACTGCATTTTCCATTTACAAATGCAAAGTAGAGATCTGCTACTCTAGTCCATTCACTGGGCCTGTTTATGATCTGAACAAGCTGATCCAAAAATTCTCTAACTGCCCTTTGTGATAGCTCTTAGTCCTCCTTTAAATCATCCTTCTAATTGTACCTTGTTGATAGCTTTTATCCGGCCAAAATCCATAGATTAAACTGCAAACCGTGACCCAGAACCCAGAGACAATTCTTGTTTCTGCTTCAGCGCAGTCTCTGTGAAGAGACTCTACATTTCAACGCAGGTCCCGAGAGGGATACCTGCACTGAAATTCAGTTTCTCTGTGCAACAGGTGCGCTGATCAGCCTTTGCCCTGTGCAGCTGTGGTTCTTTGCATCCTTGTGTTCAGGTTTATCTCTGTTTTTTGCAGCCTGTTATCAGTGTGTGTACCTCTCTGAAAACCCCTTTTCTTTGCCTTAATTCTGCCTTAGTTGTATAAAAGAAATTGTATTTGTTCTTGTGTATTTGTTACATCATTTGCAGTTTCCCATTACAAAAGTAAACTAGTCATATTGTCACCCTTAGATCTAGACCTGTCATAAGTGTCGTTTTGATCTTAGGAGTAAATTTGTTTGCTGTTGACAGTTGATTGCGCTTTTACTTTTGACTTTTGGTTTGAATTTGTGAATTTCTAGTGTCGAAACAAGCGTTTACTTCAAAATCATAAAGTGTTGTAATCGTCTTTTTGATTTCAAAAAGAAACTTGTTTGTGTTTTCACTTGAAATTGAATTCAAATTTGTACAACAACTTTCTTTTTAGGCATCAATATTAAGAAAGTGAAAACAAATACATGCATTTGTGCATTTGCATTTTGATAGTTTGTATGGTTTGATTTAGGAAAATTTCATTTACAGTCTGCTCTATGCTCTTTGAGAAAAGTTTGTGTCTTTCTTTTCCCCTTGTAGCTAGGATTTTCATTGTTGAAAAGAGATAAAAGCTTGCTTATCATCTTTAGATTGCATTTAGGAATTGTATCTACATCTCGTGGTGATCCAAAAAGGCAAACTTCTAAGAAAGATCAACCTAAAATAAATTGAATGAACTTAACAACACTTTGCAACTTAACGCACAACATAGAGGTCTAGGCTAGAGACGTGTTCCGGCGTCGTAAAACCTGGTGACTGTCGGCCTCACTGATGGTTGGGTGATTCCTCCGGAGAGACGATAAGTGCCAGTATGGATTGTGCTCCCATGTACCGTCGAGTATATATTGGGAGACCCCTATAGGCATAAAACCTTTATCCATAGGAAGCCGTGTCGGACGCCCTACTGATCGCAATGCACTGAACACAGCATTCGGGAAGATTGACCGCCCGTACCTTAAAAAGTATTCTACGGTTTTGCGAAAGGTTTGGCACACCCTCTACCTAGAACTCCAGAGCAGTCCCTTTCGTTCCTTTTCAGACTCCTTAACGGAAAAGGTCCATCTGAGCACTTGTCACTTCAGGCTCATTAAAAATCGAAGGAGACTAGAGTCATCTTTTTCTTTTTCTCGACTCTTAAAAACTAAAAAAGCAAGTTGTGTCCAAGCGTCGTTAAAATTGATTTTAAATGGAATATTCATACCCTTTTTCCTGCGTTGATCTTTAGGTTGAGAAAATGGAGCCTACGAACCAAGGAATTCCCCTTGGTGGAAATCCTAGTCCCTTCTCCTCTTGGGGAGATGTTGGTGCACCCCATATGGCCACATTGTCGCTTCCAGGACTGACAATTGGCTTGCCGGTCTGGCTCTTCTCAACCAATGTCGTTCGAAACACCACTATTCCTGAGCAGTCGAATCAGCAGTTAGACCAGTCCAGAGTTACCCACCAGCCTTCTACTTCCTCTAATTCTTTCTCTCCTCCTTCCTCTTCGCTTGATGAGGCTGGCAAAGCCAAAAGTCAAGTTCCTAAGGAGAAGAAGTAAAAGAAGAAGAAAGAGAAGAAGAAGAAGGAGCCAAAAGTGACTGGGGGCAAACGAGTGTCGTCTAATGAAAATCCACACACTGCACTGACCAGGCCTAAATCGCCATGTGTCATTTGCAAGGGAGACCACTTTCACAGAGATTGTCCTTGCATCCCTCGGATACTAAGGGACTGGTCTCCCCGTTTGCACAATCCGGTGGCGTCAACCTCTGGTAGCCATGTTGAAAGCACACCGTCAACTAGCGAAAGTGAAGTCCCAGGACAAAAAGGGAGAGCTAGATCTCCCTGTAGACTGTGCGAAGGCAACCATGCCATCCACCGTTGTCCCTTCTTAGACGAAGCGAAAAGAGTTTTGGATGATCGTCCGGTTTCACCGTTACGACTTCCTCCTAGATATAAAAAACTCTTGTCGAGTCCTTCGTTAGTTGAAAATCTAGCTGGCCCGCTCAAGTGGTCAGCTGAAGCGTCGGTCATTGAAGATGAACCAGCTGAATCCATACCCGACGAAAGTCAAAAGGTCGAGGCGGCAGTTGACCCGGTCTTGCCTTCAGAGGTTTTATCTTCGAATGATACAATCACTGAGGAGAATAAGGATGACACCGTCCAAATTCTCTTCATCAACACAGACTCCGACGAACACGGGGGCAATCCACCCATTCCTTTATCACAGGAAGGAAGTGTGTCAGAGCGATACCCGGTCGTTTACTCGGTCCCACCACCAAGCAACCTAGTTGTATCCTTCGACTAGAACCAACTAGGCAGACCCCGTTTGCCAACAAGCATACCATTCCGAATTATCGTCCAAATATACAGAATGGTCATGGCTGGCACCATCATTGATGAGGGGGCATCTGTGAGTATCCTTTCCTCTACTACTTGGAAAGCGCTTGGTTCGCCATCGCTTTTGCCTGAAATGAGAAATCTGACAGGCTTTGATAAAGGAACCAGTCGACCTTTGGGGATCCTCCCGAATGTACCCATAACATTGAAAGGGAAGACCGTTCAAATGAACGTGATGGTCGTTCAAGGACCCTTGGATTATAACCTACTCCTTGGACGAGACTATATTTATTGCATGGGAGCCATCGTCTCCTCACTCTTTAGAGTAATGTGTTTTCCGCATGAAGGAAGAGTGGTCAAGCTCGTGGACCAGCTTTCATTTCCCAGATCATGCATCGCAAATAGTCATATACCATCCCTAAATGGTCTCTTCACGCAAGAAATGTCTCAACCCACGGTCCGTCCTCTCGATGAGCGCGAGTAATTTAGAAGGATATGACTGGAACCCAGGGGGCATGTGTCCTGGTCTGCTTCGGCAGGAAAACTTTGGGTATAGGGTAGGTTTCCGCGGAAGAATATGACTAGTCCGTACCCCGTCCGTGATTGGAAGAGGGGTTGTTCTAGAATAAGATTCTTTTGTCAAAGTTATGTGAATCGGCGGGCGTCGTCATTCACCTTTGTTTATCTCGGTAGACATCGCCGAAGAAGTGTTTTGTTTGCTGCGCAAATGAGACAATCTTTGGTAACCTGAAAGAGGTAGGCATTTCCTGGTAGAACAAATTTTTTATCTGCAAATTGAGGGGTAACCTTGAAATCATACTTTATACCTGGGGGCATGCAAACCTTTTGGAGTGCAAGCAAGGGGCAGCTATTTATTTTTTTAAATTTTTAGGTCCTCCCTTTAAACCCGTAGGTCTAACCCTTTAAACTCGTAGGATTAGTCGTTTCCAAACTTGCATAACGAAAGGATGTGGGGCATAGCTTTGTAAGGCGCAAGCTCCGTAAAAAATGGCATCTTGCATGAGACATTCTTATCATATGACTGGATTAATCGAGCAGTTTTAGCACATAGTTCATGCTCGTTAAAAAAAAAACATAAGATCGAGCAAGTGTTTCAACCCGCGTTTAAGCTCGTTAAAAAATGAACTACCCTCCGGTAAATAACCACCGTGAATGTAACATTATCAGCCATTAAAGCCTTGGTCGTGTTTGCACCGTCACCTCCACTTTTCCATTGGCCGATCATTCACCTCCATTTGATTGTTTACCCATTTTGAGGAACAGCTGCGAAGAGTGATTTCACTAGCCATCCTTGTGACGCTGCCATGCTTGGAAAATTCCAACCCTTACCTGGAATCAACTGCTACCCATTTTATCACTCGTTCCTCAAAAGACGAGTCTTCTTTAAGCTCTTTTCAACTGACTCGTAAAATATGAAAAGATTTCCGAGTTTTGGCCTTCCAGCTCGTTAAAGCGACTGGAAGAGCTATCCCTCCTCTAGATTTTAATCTTTTTGGACCTGAGGGATTATTGCACAAAAAGATCGAGCGCTTGTTTTGTTCGGCTCGTTAAAACTATCGAAAATTCATCCCTTCTGTATTGTTTTATACTTTTTCGGACTTAAGGGATTAGATGACGAAAAAGGACTTCCGGAGTTAACTTTACGTACCTTTTCAGACTCTCTAAAAATGAAAAGGACCGAGTTATCTTTGTCGTTAGACTCGTTAAAAACATTAATAGCGACAAACTTGTCTTTAGACGAGAACGAGTTTCACTATCGCTAGGCTCGTTAAAACATAGCGATGGGTTTGCCCGAAGGGCAAATTATAGAACAAGCATATGTTGTCCTCCTCAAGCTTGACAAAAATAAAGAGGTACTGGTCAGCAATGACTGGGGAAAAATTGGTAAGAAACTCAAAGAACCTTTATTGGTAGCAAGTCGCTCTTGAACATGACACTTCCACTCTGTGCCTGAGTCGGGTTGGGTTGTTTCATTCACCAGTCACATCACCATGGTCTCGCCATACCATCCACCTTTGGCGTAAATGCTACCAATCCATCATATAAGTGTCACCGATATGTTCAAGAGAAGTCATCCAGAGAAGTCAATCGTGTCCCATCCACTACCATACATTATACTTCATTATTTCATGACCGCCACCCTGAACCATATATCCTCAGATCGTTTTCACCTCCATCAAAATCATTTGCTCCATTCCGTGTCACTGATGTGGGATACATCAAGGCCTTCCTTTGACGGATCGCTTCTTGTCGACATCAGCTCATTATCCAAGAAGTTGATCTAGGAACACCCCCTTCAGTACTTTGAAGCTTGCATGCCTCAATGGCAAGTTTCTCACTTCCGGCGACAGGTATACATCAATGACCTTCGACCGAACGATTTTGCATGGTGTTCGACGCCAAGTCCTTTATTCACACCACGTGAATTGTACTGCAGTACCTTGAGGGTCATTATCATTATCGGTGATTCCTCTCGCGCTTGTTAACAGTTTACATCATTGACTAGTAATCAAGCGATGTCTTTCCATGTTCGACTTCAAAACATTTCTCACATGGATCGACTTGTACTTAGAGTGAAGATCGGACGAGATTGAAGACCCCGGATCTAATTTCATCCATCTGAGCTGCGATATATATTCAGGAAAAATAAAGACATTGACATGTACAGCATTGCAGAACAGATAATCATCCTACCAAAAGGATGATGATTTCATCAGAATCATCAGTCTACCATCAGACGATTTTCTGTCCTATGTACATAAAAATGAATTTATAAAGTTGAGCATGGGAATGCCTGCGTCAGCTAGATCATGAAAACAGTATGAAAACTAATGTATTGTATTGTATCTTATTACAGGTCTCCTCCCAGCATTGAAAGAACTTCGGATCCTCCTAATAAAGCATTTCACCCGATAAACGGCCTCATACTTTAGGGGGCAACTATTAGAGACATTTTTGTGCCTTACAGCTATAAGCATGAAATGTCCATAAATCAAGGGATCCTAAGTCCCTAAAGATGTTTTTATAGCTCCTAAAGGAACAAGGTCAACCAATGACAGTTTCTCCCAAAAGTTCTCCACCAAAAACCACTCAGAACTAGTCAAATCAGGATCAATTCAGAAGCTCCACTAGCTGCCTGCGTTGCAAAGCACCCAAATACACTGGCTAGGTGTGTTGCAACACACTTGAATGCACTACCCAGGTGCGTTGAGCGGGAAATGACAAGTGGCAGAGTCATTCAACGAGGTGGAAAGAGCATGGAAGCTTCCAGAATCTTCTCCAATGACACTTGCCTCACTGAATTCGACCAAGTGATGAGTAAGAGGCTCTCAGTCTCCAAGTGGAAGCAAGAACTGACAGAGAGAAGCCACAAGTCAAAACATAATCTGACTCATCCTCTCTGCTTACATCTATATATGGATCCCTCATCCCAGAGATCCAGAGGCTGGAATTTTGTACTTTGCAGAGAATTGCTGTTGGTTTGAGATTGAGATTAGTACATTGGGTGGTTTATGCTTTGTTGGAGGAGAGGAAGGGATTCCTTTGCTGGGAGGTAGATGTTGGATCGGGACTCACTTGGTTGTATCTCCTCTTAGACTTTCTTATCATATCAATAAAATTATTTGAGTTTCTCCTACATGCTGTGTATCAATGATGTTTTGTTATATTTGCATGTTTAGCTTAATCTGATCCTGAGCTTTTTATGAATGTATATCTATATCTTCGTGTAGTTTCTCTCTCTTGTGATCTTGCAGGAATTCGGTGAAGCTGGGCCGGTAAGGGAGCAGGGAGCTGGGAGCTACTAAAGAGAGGAGCGATTGGATCAACAAACTAGCGAAGGACACAGGTTAGTTACATCCTTTCTCCTCATTTACATTTCATAAAGAAGAATACTCAAGTAGTTTTCCTTGTTTATTGCTAAGGCACTATCACACCTTAGAGTGGGATAGGGGCGTTCTGAATAGATACTTTTCCCAACAACACTAGGTTATCATCCTTTATCCACAGGAAGCTGTGTCTTCCGCCTTACGAACCGTAACGCACCGAACACAGCATTCGGGAAGATTGACTGCCGTACGGGAAGTCCTTGGTTTTCATATGACTGCCAAGGTGTATATGCAGTTTTACGAATTTTTTTGGTAAACCCTTTGCCTAGTCTCTCCAGAGTAGTAACTTTTGATCCTTTTCAGACTCCTTAAAAGAAAAGGCTCACTTGAGAAGTTTGTCACTTCGGGCTCACAAAACATTCGAAGGCGACTAGAGTCACCTTTTTGTCCTTTTCTCGACTCTTAAAACATGAAAAGGTCAAGTTGTGTCCTTGCGTCTTAAAATTCATTTGGCCACGATAAACATTACCTGGTTAGATCTTGTGTTCGTTAGTTTGAGTAGGGTCCTATATCGTTAGATTCCCTTAGGTTTGTTTGAGGTTTGTCATCCTGGTTGAACCATCAACTCCAGTTCCAAGTGATCAAGGCTCTCCGTCTTCCACTGCTCCTGGGGTACCGGTTGTAAGTGACACTCTTCCTGTTATCCCGAGTATCCAACCGATCAACTCCCGTGCCCCGAGCGACGAAGATTACGAAGTCGATTGGAACCCCATTTGGGAGCCTGATGAGGACGATATTCCCATTACCCCCCCTGGTGTTTCGTCTCCAATGTCTACCTCTCACATGGATGAGACATCTCCTAGAGTGAGTGAGACACCTGTGGTGTTGAATATCGACACTCCCATCCCAGCTACTTCTCTGCTCCCCCCACGCTATCAGTCGTTGAGGGATAGGGTAAGTGCCAGGACCCCTGCTTCGACCATGTGGGATCCCCGTATCATTCCCACCACGGGATCTTTTGTTTCACAAGTCCACACTACACCTGTCACTTCAGTTCCGACGAATCCAACTGTTTTTGTAGCACATTCAACTTCGGTTGTTAGTGCCGTAACAACGTCCTCAGCTTTGAACACTGGTGCTGGTCCCCCTCACGGCCAAGTGAGTAGTGGCCAGCTGGCACTCTCGCCTAAAGTTGTCCACCCTGCACAAAGTGCTCCACCCTCTTCTGGTCCCGTTCCAGGAGGGGGGCCATATGATGCCTCTGGACAAGCTGTTCAGGATCCGAATGCGCAGGGTCCATTCTTTTATTATGATTCTACCAGTCAATACCTTCAACTCTCTCAACCCTTGCCTACTCAAGCTGTTGTTGAGGTTTCGGTACCATTATCCATTGCTTGGAACCCTGGTACCACCTCTTTCAATGGGGGCCAAGCAATGCCTGCACAGCTTCAGGGACCACCTAACTAAGGCCAGCCATCTTATGTGCAAACCCCCTAGGGGCAGCAATATTATGGCTAGTCTTACCCAGGACAACCTGGGGGCCTACAAGGACAACCCTATCAAGGACAACCTTTGGCCAATGGCGGTCCATATTTTACCTATCTGACTCAACCTTCTGGTTATCCAGGGCAACCTGGTACCCAGCAAGGTTATCCTTCTGGACAACCAGGACAACCTTACGTCCAACAAGGCCAACCTGGTATTCAGCAGGGTTATCCCTCTGGACAAACCGGACAGACTTACATTCCACAAGGTCAACCGGCAGTCCAACAGGGGTATCCTTCTAGGCAAGGGGGGAAGCCTTACATATAGCAGGGCCAACCCACTGCCTAGTCTAGTCATCCTTCTGGGCAAACGGGCCAGCTCTCTGCACAGCAAGGCCAACCCACTGCCCAGCTTAGTCATCCTTCTGGACAGGCTAGCCAACCTCAAGGTCAACCGGTCGTCCAGCCCACCCAACCATATGCTCCGCAAGGACAACCCTTGGTTGCTCAAGGACAACCTGGTACCCAGCAGACACATCCTTCTGGGCAGACAGGCCCGTCCCAAACCCAACCAGGTCAACCTTCTGGCCAGATGGTCCAAGCCTAACCTGTTCAAGGACATTCTTCTGGGACCCAGACTCAACTCGGTTATCAAATGCAAGGTGGGCCACGACCCCAACCTTCCTACCAAGCGCAGCCTTCTTATCAGGCTCAGTATAGAGCTCAGCAAATGTATGGCTACCAGCAACCCCAAGGGCAAATTCAATTCACTGCTTACCAAAATTATCAACAAATGCAGGTTACTCTTTATCAAAATTATCAGCAACAGTACGTTGCACCTGCAGGTCAAGTTGCTAATCCATGGGGTGCTGGGGGGCAGACCCAGGGTCAACTGTCCACTTATGGACAAAATCCTTATGGACAGAACCCCTATGGGCAAAATCCGTATGGGCAGAACCCTTATGGGCCAGGCCCATCTGGACAAAGTCCATGGGGGCAACCACCACCTGGTTGGAACCCTGGTACTACCTCTCTTCCATAGCCACAAATGTCCTTTAATCCTCAGTTGCCTTTCTTAGCGACGTTGGAACCTCCAGACGTGTCCAAGTTGACAAAAGATCCCATTCTTCATAATCCACATTGGCCACCAGTTCCAACTAAAATACCTAGTGATTTCCCAAAATTCGATGGCAAAGCTGGTGAAGATCCTCAAGCCCATGTCATGAGCTATCACCTTCGGTGCTCATCCAACTCGTGGCTTGATGACTCCATCTGGCTCCACCTCTTCCAAAGGACTCTCACCGACTCAGCCGCTAAGTGGTATATTGAATTGAATCGCGGAATATTTCAAGATTTCAACTCGCTGGCTATGGCATTCCTAACTCATTTTCAGTTACCCATTCGGTATGAGACAGGGACACATCTCCTTACGTCTCTCAAACAGGACATGGCCGTGCATATATCCGATCATATACATGAATGGAGACGGCGTCGTCGCTTGATCAAATTTTGGATTCTTGATCAGCTCCTGACCGATTGGTTCACGACTTCCTTTGTCCCTACAATCGCGCAAGACATTGCCATGGGAGCTTGTGTAACTTAAGAGCAAGCTATCGTGCGTGCTCAGTACCTCGACTTAGTATACTCTCAGTCAGGTATTTTATATGATTATTTGCCAGATGCTCCGAGGCCCGGAACATCCAAAGCTCCACCAAAACCATCTGTTGACGGAGTTATTGGCTCTATAAACACATCATCAAAGAAATCAACCGCAAACCCTGGGAAGCCAAAACAGAACGCTTCTAATGGAAACACTTCTCATGGTCAATCTAATTCTTGAAGTACCTCCGAGGTTAACACCGTTCAGTCCACCGCGGCGGATAAATCCTTGAAAGGGAAAAAGAAAGGGAAAGCTAAGAATAAAACCGAACAGCCCAAACAGGACTCCCATAAAAATCCACCCGAGGAAGGAGCCAAACGAAAACCTAAGTATCCTTGTCTTATCTGTGATGAGGATCGCTACACTAAAGACTGCCCCAGGCGGTCCGAAGTTAGTCGATTATTGAAAGGTGCTCCTGGGACTCCTCCTGTGCTTAAGTAACCTTTCCCTTCTCAGCAAACTCAAATGGTGGCAGACCCATCGCAATCCTCTTCTTCATTTGGCTCTCAAGTATTTATGGCTGGGACAATTCCCATCCATGTCGCTACTCGAGCAAAAGAATATCCATCTCCCGCCGGGAAAGAGCCAGAGGTACCCTCCAGCGCTCCTCCGTCCAGTTCTAGTCCTCTCCACATCGAAAGACCCAGCACTGAGACGATTCCCTGACCCCCTCCGAAAGGTGTACTCCGGAAGTCTTCTTATAACCCTAATGCTCGTGTTGCCCAGCACTACAACATTGTTGAGGACTTAGCTCAGGCTCCGTTTGCTATGTCCGCTCTAGAAGTCCTCCAGAGATGCCCCTCCCAGAGGAAGTCCTTGCTATCGGCCATCGGTGGCATAGACTCGGCTGACTCAGATTTGATTTCTTTTGATCTTGAAGGCTATACGCCGAGACTGCCCCACCAAATCGCTTTCCTTATACAGGTCGTCATCAATGGAAAAACGATCCATCGTACAGTCATTGATGAAGGTGCCTCAACTTGCATCATGTCTGTTGCTTGCTGGAAAGCTATTGGTTCTCCTACATTGAGCCAGTCTCCTACGACGTTAGAAGCCTTTGATGGAAGAGAGTCTCGTCCTTACAGTATCCTCCAACGCTTTCCCATATCCTTGGAAGGAAAGACGGTAGAAGTGGAGGTCAAAGTTGTCGATGCTAATCTTACCTACAACCTCCTCCTTGGACGTAGCTGGACATACGCCATGCAAGCCGTGGCTTCCTCCCTTTTCCGTGTCATTCGTTTCCCTCACCAAGGGAAGATTGTCACGGTGGACCAGCTCTCCTTCTTCACCTCTTCTTCCGAAGGTAATGTGCCATTCGTGGAACATACCTCTAAATCATTCGAGAGTGTGGGAGCCGTACTCTTTAAGGATCCCCCTCTAATGGGTGTCTTTCCCCTTCCACCTCCGAATCTCACCCCATTAACATGATTTCCGTGCGTTCTGATCCGTGGGTCCTTCCTCCCGTTAATCAAGAAGAATCATGGGGTGATATGATGCCGTTGAGTCCTGCCGAGCTCAACTACATCAAAATCGTTGCTGTATCGGCTCCTTCCCCCAAACCTGCTCTTTTAAGCGGTGTTCCCGATTCGTATGTTCATTTCCCTTGGCTTGGAGATGATGCTACTTCGGATCCATTAAAGGAAATATTTCCTTTCGATGAATCCATCATAGAGACCATGTCTCTTGAAGAGCCCCCTTGGTCAGATCATCACCACCGCTCTTCGTTTCTCCCTGCCCATCAGGAAATGATCACATGTCTCGAACGGTTTGCTTCATGTATCCCATCCTCGCCCCTCCAAACACCTATTCAAATCTACCAAATATCTTTTGAGGGAAATATGGGAAACATCACACAAACCCAACCCATCGACATCTCTGTGAAATCAGGGATTGTCGAGCATATTTACATAGGATTCACTTGCACTCTAGAGGAAGTTCAACTCTACACTGACCTATTTCGTGAATTTCGTGATGTTTTTGCTTGGTCCTATGAAGAGATGCCTGGCATCGACCCTAGTATAGTGGTGCACGAGATACCCACGTATCCAGGAGCCAAGCCTGTTCGTCAGCGCCTACGCCCTGTGCACCCCTGAAAGGCCACAGCCATCAAAGCAGAAGTTGAAAAGCTTCTCAAGGCTAGTTTCATTTACCCCATTCCACTGACGGATTGGGTTTCTAATATAGTTCTTGTGAACAAAAAGCAGGGTACTATTCGGGTCTGTGTTGATTACCGTGATATCAATCGCGCCTGTCCTAAGGATAACTTCCCTACACCCTTCATCGATCAGCTTATTGATGAGTGTGCAGGAAGCGAAATTTACTCGTTTATGGACGGTTTTTCTGGATACAACCAGATCAACATCGCACCTGTTGATCAGCATAAGATGGCTTTTATCTGTCCTTGGGGCACTTTTGCCTATAAGAAGATCCCTTTCGGTTTAAAGAATGTCGGCGCTACCTTCTAATGTGCAATGTCCTATGCCTTTCACGATATTCGTCACATTGTACAGCCATACCTAGATGATCTTCCAGCTCATTCAGTCAAGCGTCAGGACCATCCTTCCCATCTTCACGAAAGTTTTCTCCGCTGTCGACACTACCGTATTAGGCTTAATCCTCATAAATGTGTCTTCTGCATTGAATCAGGCCGACTACTCGGGTTTATCATCTCCCGAGAAGGCATCCATCTGGATCCCCTCAAAGTCGAGGCCATCTTGAATCTTCCTCCCCCTGCTTCTTTGCAGCAGTTGCAGAGCTTGCAGGGCAAAGCAAATTTTCTCAGACGATTCATTCCGAATTATGCCGAGGTGGCTAAGGGTTTTACACGATTACTAAAGTGAGACACACCCTTTCATTGGGATGTTACCGCTCAGGAGTCTTTCGAGTGTCTCAAGGGTCTCCTTGTTTCGGCTCCATTATTGAGACCTCCGAACTACCATCGTGATTATACTCTCTATCTGGCCGCCGTCGATACCACTATCGGCATGGTTCTCATGTAGGATGATGATGATGGCAATGAGCATGTTATCTATTACCTTAGCCGCAACCTCCTGGATACGGAAACTCGCTACGCTTACGTTGAGAAATTAGCATTAGCTGCTGTGTGCGCCATCCAATGTTTCCGGCACTATATCCTGTTGCGCACCACAACCGTGATTTCTGATTGCAACCCGATGATGTACATTTTGTCGCGTCAGTTGCCGAGGGGCAAATACTCTAAATGGATCATAATCCTCCAAGAGTTTGACTTGAAATTTACTACTGCCAAGTCTAAGAAGTCTCTGGTCTTTGCTGAATTGCTCTGTTCTTTGCCATCTCCTTCTGTACCCTCTCTTTCAAAAGATCATATCCCGGACGAAACTCTTTTTTTTTATCAGCACCCTCGATCCTTGGTACGGGGATATTATTGTTTATTTACAAACCTCCTCGTTCCGCCCCGCTCTATCCAAATATGCTTGTCGGCGGATCCGCCATCAATCTCAACCATATCGGATCATAGGGGACACCCTGTACCGCCTCGGCATTGACTCCGTTCTCTGCCGATGTCTTACCCTCGAGGAAGCTGAGAGAGTCCTCAATGACTGCCACTCTGGCGCCTGAGAGAGTCCTCAATGGCTGCCACTCTAGCGCCTGTGGTGGCCACATGTCCGGATATGCCACCGCTCAAAAAATCCTTCGCGCCGGTTATTTTTGGCCCTCCATTTTTAAGGATTGCATTCTTGTTGTCTGCTCGTGTCATGCATGCCAGATATACCAGCGGAAGATGCGTGCGCCACCGGCCCCACTGCACCCTGTAGTGACCGTAGGCCCTTTTGCAAAATAGGGCATTGATTATACAACCTGTAAGCCTCGCTTGGCCGGGGGGCATGGGTTTATTATCGTTGCCGTCGATTACTTTACAAAATGGGCTAAGGCGATGCCCACATTAAATGAAGACGGTCATACAACGGCGTAGTTTTTGTTCAATCATATTATTACGCGGTTCGGAGTTCCACAGGACATCATCACAGATCACAGAAAGAATTTCCGTAATCACATGTTGACCGAGCTAACGACCCAACTAGGCTTACGACACGATAGTTCAACCCCGTACTATCCTTAGTCTAACGGTCAGGTTGAAGCTGTTAACAAGATTTTGGTTACGATGCTTCAACGTACTGTCGACATGCATAAGTCTAATTGGCATCTGATGTTGTTTCCCGCCTTGTGGGCCTACCGAACCTCTGTGAAGGATGCCACCGGGTTCACTCCATTTCAACTAGTATATGGACTGGAGGCTACCCTCCCTATAGAATGTGAAATTCCTTCATTGAAAATAGTCGTCGAGTTGCTTCCCAACACCACTCCGGTGGAGGAACGGCTCCTTTATCTAGAACGGTTAGATGAGACCCATCGTTTAGCCTCTCTAGCTATCGAAGCTCAAAAGAAGAGAGTCAAAACTCATTTTGACCATACCATTCATCCTCGTTCCTTTGTTGACGGAGACCTTGTCCTGCTATACGACCAAGCCAATGACAAGCTGGGGGCAGGCAAACTCGAGCCCATGTGGCTAGGCCCTTACATTGTAAAGAGAGTGTTGCAAAAAGGGGCCTACGAACTAATTGACTACGAAGGTAATCCTCTTGATAAGCCCTGCAATGGGCTATACTTGAAAAAGTACTATGCATAATTCATGCGCTTCGGTTTGTACATGTGTGTGTGTGTGTGAGTTTTCATGTTTTTGTTTTGGTGTGAAAGCGTGATTGCCCCTTATTGTGTCTTTTTGCTTCTTGTGCAGATGTCGGGTGCACCTTACATTGGTTTCGCTGATGGTGCTTGTCTAGTCAATTTAACGTCTTAAATTTCTCTACATAAATTATCAATCCGGGTATCGTAAACTGATGAAGTGTGGTGCGCCATATGTGCTTAGTTAACCTTTCTATTACTTCGTTGTTTTATAGTTTATGTTGTTTTTGGGGTTTTGTTCTTGTTGGTTTTCTAAAGTGTTTAATGCAACTAGTTCAATCGAAATAAAATGCAATAATCAAATAATGAGAGAATGACTATGAGACCCAGTATCCTTGCTGCTTCAGCAAAAGGACAAGATGATTCTATCACGTCATTAGTTCATTAAAAGGCTATGTGCATCACTAATCTACAATCAACTTGAAAGCAATTTATGTACAATAATATACATGTTAAAAAGAAAATAAAATGCAGTAATTCAAACTGTACATTAATATACATGAAATAAGAAAAAGAAATGCAAGAAATTAAAGTGACAACTATACAAGGCAGGGACCCCCTACCACCTATGAAATCAAATGCTTAAAGGAAAATAAAGACATCAAATAAAGGACTAATGACATCGGCCTAGTATCTCTGTTGCTGATTTAAAATGAAAATGAAATGTGAAATCTAAGTGACACTACATAAAGGAGACAAATCACACTACTTTAACCTTTTCTTAACCTTTTTGCCTTTCAGCTAGTTATGAACAAGTCAGCAATGTGAGTCTTAGCAAACTAAACCAAGCTGTACTAAGTGATATTTTGGCTCCAATAAAGTTATTTGATTATGGAAAAAGAACCATCAATAAATGAACAACTTGATATCTAAGAGCAAAAAGTGAAGTGCAAGTTAAAGAAATGATACTAATGAAAATCAAACTACAGAAAAATATGTTAGGATATTCTGACACATAGGATATAGTTAAGTTCAACTTGGTCTAGTATAGAGTTAGGTTAGAGTTAGGTAAAGTGTGTTTCTTTACCGTTGTACATTTTGTAACTTACAATCCGACGGTCACGATATGTAGTGATCCGACGGTTCACTCTCACCTCGGTATTATCGACACTTGATCCGTGGCTTGACACCCGATTGGTCCATGAGTTCTATTTAAAGTGCATGGACGGTCATTGTTCGGGTAATCCGTGCATGAGAGAAGCTTATGTAAATTTTCATTCTTTGATTAATAAATTGCCTGTAGTACCCACGTTGGGACAGGCCGTGGACTGTTTCCCTCCTTGCACTTTGAGGGTTTTAACCACGTCAAAAATACTGGTGTATTGATCTGTGATCTGGTTGTGAGCGGTGTCCTTTTGGTATTCTTTCTGAGGAACTTACCCTGTAAATTCCTACATGGTATCAGAGCTATTTGAGGGCCGCGTCCGTTGGTGATCCAAATCTGAAGCCGGTAGAACTGCATGCGGCTGTCGTTTCCTAGATCTGCTGTTTCTGACTGCTTTCGGGCCGAGAGGACTGCTCTGTTGCGTTCGGAGCATCTGTTCCAGTGAGGAACCCCTTTCGTTTCACGCGAAAAGGTTTCCGGTAGCCCTAGCTGCGTCATTTTTCAGATCGGGAGGTATACAGTGTTTTTTGCAGTTTACTGTTATTTTCTCTCTGCTTATTTCGGTCTCAGTTTATTTAGCCTTTTTTTTTAATCGGATCTATACCTTTCATTTCTGCGTATGCTCTTTGCCCCGCGACTCTGTGCGATCTGGGCAAATCAGAAATAAAAAGGAAGGATTTTTCTCATGCGTATGCTCTTTTCCCTGCACCTTAGTGTGATCTCGGAAAATTAGAAACATTGAGAAAAATATTTAGTTTTTTTTTTTCGGCTAAAGCTAACTTTGAGATTTTTTTTAAATTTCTAGTTTTTTGGCTAAAGCTAACTTCGAGCCGCAAGGTTCGTTTTTCTTTGCATATTCGTGTTGGGTTTTGTGTTTTGTGTTTTGTAGGGAAAAAGAGCTTTCTCAAGGCAAGCACGCAAACCAAGGCCCCCCCCCCTCTCTCTCTCTCTCTCTCTCTCTCTCTCTCTCAACTTTTTTGTATAGATCAATTGGTTCAAAGCTATTTTAAGAGAGTAGAGGTCTTGGGTTCAAGTCTCCATTTTGTGGGGGCGGATTTTTTTTCATTCCCGCACATTCGCGCACTTTGCCGGCAACGTCAACAATTTCTTTTCAAAAAGCCATAACTTCTTCATCCGGAAGCCTTTTTCAGAGCCGTTTTTTTTAAAACCACCTATTTTTTCGAGATCTATCCATTGGAACACTTACTTTTAGCATCTTCAGCTTCAGTTTTTTTTTTAAATGGAAATTCCATGCCAAGTCATTCTTGACAGCACTAACTACTTCCAATGGGTAGCCTACATGGAAGATTTACTTAGAAGTAAAGGTCTCTTCAGAATAGCCACAGACCAAGAGAAGAAACCAAAAGATGAAGACAAGGCTGCAAAATGGGAAAATAGACAAGATCAAGCACGTGGTTTGATAGGGATGTCTATTTCTCCTGATCTTAGATTCCACATTGCAGAACTTGAGACTGCTCATGAAGCATTAGAAAAACTCGCTAAAGTTTTTGGGATTAAAAATGAAATTAGAGCCCATCAACTTGAAAATGAGTTGCTTACTTTGGATCCTAATAAATTTTCTTGCATTGAAGATTTCTTGTCCAAATTCAAGACCCTTAGATATCTCTTGGAAGGTGTTAAAGTTAAGAAAGAAGATGGTAACCTTATTTATTCCATCCTTACTAAGTTGGGACCAGCCTACTCTGTATTTGTTTCCACTTTCCATTCTACAAGGGAAGCTTTCATTTGTCAAGGAAAAGACTACAAGGCCCCTTCCTTTCACTCCTTTTGTGATTCCTTAATAAGAGAACAAGAAAAACTCTTACACCTTGGTCTTCTTAATCTTGGAAACTCTTCCGTGAAAGCGTTAGCCGCCCAGCAGCAACCAAATTCAAAGAATCCTAAGAAGTCATATCCTCAAAAGAATGGTCCTAAACCATCTCAGCCTCAAAATGAAAGATCATTTCAGCAAAATGATAAGACCAATAAAAACAAATGGAAGAAGACTGATAGACATTGTAACTTTTGTAATCGAGATGGCCACTTAGAATCTAAATGCTTTAAGAAGATGGAAGCCTTGGAAGCCGCAATGAAGAAACATAACATCCATGTGGAGCCTACTTCAACTTCAACTTCCGGAATGGCACTTTCTGCATGTCGTTGTCAATCATCTCAGTCTGGTTATGCATTAAATGTATCTTCTTCTTCTTCTCATTCTCATGAGTGGCTCATTGATTCTGGAGCCTCCTATCACATGGCCAAAAACCAAGCCATGTTTTCTTCTTTAAATGACTGTAACACCAAAAATATATATATTGGTGATGATAGATCTCTTAATGTTGTAGGGACTGGAACTGTTCATCTAGACAATGGTCAGTTTAATGATGTATTATGTGTTCCAACCTTATCCTGCAACCTTCTATCTGTCTATCAGATAACTCATTCAGGTGAAGGTAAAATTGTTGAATTTTCACCTCATGATGTTGTAATCAAGGATCTAAAAGATCTTAAACAGATTCTAGCTACTGGTCTTGCTAATGATTCCAAAAGGTTGTATAAGTTTCACAACTTTGGGTCATCAAATCTTTCCTTAGTATTTGTTGCTCATAATGATGAAGTGAGCAAACTTTGGCATGAGCGATTTGGTCACTTAAACTATCACTCCCTTCAGCATCTATGTAAAGAAAATATGGTGACAGGTCTTCCTATGGTATCTTGCAGAGATGGTGTTTGTTCCGGATGTGTACTCGGAAAACATCATCGGGACAGTTTTGACAAACGTGCCTCTTGGCACGCCTCAGCCCCTTTACAGCTTGTGCACAGTGATTTATGTGGTCCTCTTCCTGTTGCTTCATTCTCTGGCTGCAAGTACTTCTTAACTTTCATTGATGATTTCTCCAGACGCACTTGGGTATACTTCTTAAAACTCAAGAGCGAAGTATTTAACACTTTTTTGGCCTTCAAAGCCTTTGTTGAAAAACAATCTGGACATCAAATTCTTAAGCTAAGAACTGATAATGGTGGAGAATATGTTAAAAACACATTCATCAAATTTTGCACCGAAAATGGCATTCAAATGCAACATACTGTTCCATACACTCCACAACAAAATGGTGTAGCTGAAAGGAAAAATCGCACCTTAAAGGAAATGGCTAATTGTATGCTGCAATCTAAAGGACTCAGTCTTAGTTTTTGGGCCGAAGCAATTAATTGTGCAAATTATATAATCAATCGTACTCCTACTAAGGTTCTAGAGAATATCACTCCAGAAGAAGCTTGGAGTTCCATTAAACCAGATGTAAGTCACTTTCGTGTGTTTGGAAGTGAAGCATGGGCCCATATTCCAGATGAAAAGCATAAAGCTTTAGAACCTAAGAGTGAGAAATGTACTTTTGTTGGATATTCTGAAGATGTAAAAGGTTATAGACTTATTCCATTTAAGTCCAAAAATGTTATCATTAGAAGAGATGTAAAATTTGATGAAAATAAATCAGCATGCGAGCCTAGTCCGGCAGATGTGCCACCTCTTCCTATCTCTTCTACTTTTGAAAACATTTCTTCTTCAGATGATGAAAGCGAGGATGATAATCCTCCCCCACCTTCTCAGGATCCTCAACTTCCAAGATGGGTCCATGCTACTCAGGATGCAGCAGGTGATCTTGCCAGTGATCCTACAGATCAGCGACGTACACGTTCTCAGTTTGAAAGAGCCTCTTCTTTACTGGCTCAAGCTCCAGTAAATCATGATCCTGACACTTTTGCAGAAGCTTCAGGCCATCCACATTGGGAAGTAGCTATGAATGAAGAATATCATTCATTGATGACAAATGATACATGGGATCTTGTTCCTCTACCAAAGGGACACAAACTTGTTAGATGTAAATGGGTTTACAGAACCAAGTATGGACCAGATGGGAAAGTTGATAAACATAAAGCTCGTCTCGTTGCTAAGGGATTTTCACAGGTTGAAGGCATTGACTACATTGAAACCTTCTCCCCTGTTTCCAAAATGAACTCTATCCGCCTTGTTCTTTCCCTTGCTGCCTCTTTAAAATGGGAAGTCCATCAGATGGATGTTAAATCTGCCTTCTTGCATGGGGACTTGCAGGAAGAAATCTATATGGAACAACCCATTGGCTTCATACAAACAGACTCCAGCCTTGTTTGTCGACTTAAGAAATCCCTTTATGGCCTCAAGCAAGCTCCTCAGGCTTGGTATGCCAAAATGGATAGCTTTCTTTTAGAATCTGGCTTTTCTAGGTGTCATTCTGACAATACTGTCTACACCAAGAAAGTGGGCAACTCTCTTATCATCCTTGTTCTTTATGTTGATGATCTTATTCTTACTGGTAGTGATCCCAACCTTATAAACCATGTGAAGTCCAGCCTTAAAAAGAAATTTGAAATGACAGACTTAGGACACTTACACTATTTTCTCGGTCTTCAAGTCTTGCAATCCCAGGAGGGTATTTTCCTTTCCCAGTCCAAGTATGCTTGTGATATTCTTCGTCATTTTCACATGGAAGACTATAAGCCAGCCCCTTCTCCCTTTCAGTATGGAGTCAAACTTTCAGTCTCTTGTACTTCTCCTGAAGTTGATGCTACCTTATACCGTCAACTTGTCGGAAAACTCTTGTATTTAGCCCATACTCGTCCTGATCTTTCCTTTGTTGTTGGCCTTGTTGCTCGTTTTATGCAAAACCCCCGTGAAAGTCATTGGAAAGCAGCTAAAAGAATACTTCGTTATGTTCGAGGTACAGTACAGTTTGGGATTCATTACAGTACCAAAGCAGCTCCTCTGTTAGTTGGTTTCATTGATTTTGATTGGGCTGGTGACCCTGATGATCGGAAGTCTACTGCCGGTTATGTCTTCACTCTTGGTTCAGGACCTATTACATGGGCTTGTAAGAAACAGGCTGCCATTTCTCTTTCGTCAGCAGAACCAGAGTATCATGGTGCCGTCGAAGCTAGTAAGGAATCCTTGTGGCTTTGTCAGATCCTATCAGAGTTTGGCTTTGAGCAGCAGCATCCAACCACACTTTGGTGTGATAATCAAAGTGCCATTCAGCTATGCAAAGATCTAGTCCGGCATCAGTGCAGCAAACAAATTGAACTACACATGCACTTCATCAGAAAGCTCATTCATGACCATGTTCTTGAAGTGCAATATTGTCCAACAGATGATCAGGTTGCAGACATCTTCACAAAGGCTCTCACAGAGGCGAAGTTCACTAAACTTCGATATATGCTTGGAGTTCAGGAAGTTGTCACTAAGGGGGGATAGGCTCTAGTGCCTCCTTCCTTCTCCTATTGTGTCATATTTGTAAATCCTTCAATCCTATCCCAAGTTGTTCTTAAGGGGGGATGTTAGAATATTCCGACACATAGGATATAGTTAAGTTCAACTTGGTCTAGTATAGAGTTAGGTTAGAGTTAGGTAAAGTGTGTTTCTTTACCGTTGTACATTTTGTAACTTACAATCCGACGGTCACGATATGTAGTGATCTGACGATTCACTCTCACCTCGGTATTACCGACACTTGATCCGTGGCTTGACACCCGATTGGTCCATGAGTTCTATTTAAAGCGCATGGAGGGTCATTGTTCGGGTAATCCGTGCATGAGAGAAGCTTATGTAAATTTTCATTCTTTGATTAATAAATTGCCTGTAGTACCCACGTTGGGCAGGCCGTGGACTGTTTCCCTCCTTGCACTTTGAGGGTTTTAACCACGTCAAAAATATTGGTGTATTGATCTGTGATCTGGTTGTGAGCGGTGTCCTTTTGGTATTCTTTCTGAGGAACTTACCCTGTAAATTCCTACAAAATAAAGGTCAACAACATAGACAAGATGATCACACATGCCACTAGTCATGAAATCAAAGTAAAATTAAACACACTTGCATGAATTGAAATTGCATGAATGAAAAATCTAATCTACCTTACATTCTACAAAGCAATATTTACAAAATGAAATCTACTCTACTTACATCCTAATATGCTCCATGACATCTACTTCACATCTCCTTCCATGTTGAGAACATCAAAGCTTTATTCAGTTTCTTCAAAAGCACAAAGTACAAAAGCTTTCAAAAGCCATGGGACTAACAAGCTAAAAGGACTAAGAAAAGACGAAAGGAAAGACTAAAAGACTAACAAATGAAGGAGAGAGATCTCCTATTTATACAAAAAGATGAGAGCCATCTCATTAATGATAATCCATGAATCTCTCCCTCTACCTCTAGAGTCCTAATCAAAATAGGAACTGATAAGACACATGTCTTTTTAGAGTTACAATACAATTAGGAGATGTGACACATATCCTCATGATCCCATGATTCTTTCCAACCAAATTCGAATTTGGCCTTAGAGTGCCACATAAGGGTCTTCTAGAAGCCTCCTTTCAACCTACACATGTCAACGACCTCAACCCATTTGTTAGGTATAAGCATATGCACATTATTTTCTAATGTTTAACCACAAATTCACTTAAAAGGCTAGAAATAATAAAGATTGGAAAAACATAAAGGTGGCCCAATGTTAATGAAAGTGGGATGAATGTGGTGACATAGTAGTGAAATGGAGATGAAATGGAGGTGATATAATGGACATAATAGTGAAAGTATAATGCAAATGAATGACATTTTCAAGACTCAACATACCCCCCAACTGAAGCTATTGCATGTCCTCATGCAATATATATTACATTAACTCTTTTGATCCTTGAGCTTTGGCTTAACTTTGCATGATATCATTTGATAACTTCATATTTATGCAAAGTGTTTCACTTGAATTGCAACATGGTTGGTTCTTGTGTTACAACCATTTTTTTATTGTTGCCTTCTATTTTGATCTTTGAACTTTGCATAATGATATTTTGATTATTGTTGAAAAGTATATCTTTATTGGATTTTATGATGGTTGGTTCTTGTGTGACAACCATGATTTTGCTTGTATCCAATTTATCTTTTAAGCACTCTTTCAAAAGCCATTGTATGCTCATAATAGCAATGTAATAATTAATCTATGTTGGAAGTATGTGAGCTCATAAATATCATATGGACATGGCAAGATATGAATATGAATGTATCCCCCCCCCAACTGATGGTATTGGCAATTTTATGAAATGAGGAAGAGAAATGTTTTTCCAACAATTATCAATCTAGCTTTTTATGGAATTCTATGGTTAAAAGTTAGAAAATGTCGTACCTTCACTTACCCTTTGGAATGGATGAGTTGTATGTGTGGTGGCTGAAAAATTCTGATCATATTCTTCTTCAAGTGGCTGAACAAGAGGAGTCATGGATAGAGAGATAAGATGGCTTTTTATTGCTTCTACTAAAACTTGCTGAATCTGCTCCAAAATGCTGAAAATAATAGTCTTCATGTCTTCAAAACTCATTGGCACAATTCCTACTATGTGAAAAGATGTTCTGATGTCGAACATAGTAGGAAATTGTTGGCTTAGTGACCATTAATGGATGCCACTAGTCAACACGAGAACTCTCACCATTGATGACAATGAGAGTCAAGATGCCCAAACACATCTTGCTAGGTACGAATGAATTTGCTGATGTCGAGTCACCTAGAAGATCTAACGAACAAGGGACATTAATGTATTCCCATTGTTTGTCAGCATGAGGACTTGCCATTAAGGCATGCAAGCCTCAAGGTGTCTTTACAAAGAACTTAGATTCAAAGGACTATGGACTCAATAATTTGCATTGAAGCAGGGCTTATTTGCGGAATGAAAATGACAAGGAATGGAAAATGAAAATGGAAAATGGCAATGGAGAACAGAAATGGCAATGGCAATAAGCATATGAATGAGCCTCTTGCTTTTATTTGTGGGTTCTAAATGGACAAAAAGAGATGGAAAGTGTATGTGAATGTAAATGGAAAATATGGAGTGGAATGAGGTGAATGGTTTATTATGAAGTATGGATGTGATGGATGGATGTGATGGAGACAATAGTATCTGAAAGTTTTTCAAGTGTTTGGATCTGATTTTACATCAGCATCTTTCCTCTTTGTTGCTGATCATCCTCTTATGAAACAAATTGGTCTCTTAGAGAGACACCATTCTCTTGTAGTCATTTGTCCTTCCTCCTGAAACCTGCAAAAAAAACTAATACTTCTTCTGCAATGGAATGTAAGATTATAAAAGGAGAGAGGTGATCAATCTCTCTAGTTATGATATTTACACACAAAACTAAGAATTTGTATTAATGAAACAAGTTCTCAAAGGAAAAATCAAAAGAATTTATACCTGCTTTGGAATTAGTGCCTCAAGTTGATGTTGCTTCTTTTCAGAAATTTATTTCATTATTTGCCATTTCAAACTCTAATGATATATTTCTCACTGTATAGATCTTGTTGAGATCTTTCCAATGGCACTTAAATCATCAAAATCTGATTTTGTATGAGAAAGATAGGCTGATTTGAACAATGAGGTTTTTCTGGCTGCGGAATTGGGGAACAGCTCTGTAGCTAAAAATCTTGAATAAAAAGTTAGCCATTCATCTTTCATTATCAGTCCAAAATTAATCAATACCTTCAGAAAAGTGAGAAAATAACTTGTTCATTTCATTGATTCAAAATTATTATTTATTCTTGACATGCAGCGACTTAATGTGGCGACTCAGTGTGGCGACTTTGTGATAATACACAATTTGACTTCCCTTTGACCGGGGTCTTTTTCATCAAATCTGATCGAATGAATAGGACACCATCCATGTACCAACATTCCCCTAGCTACCCATGTGACTTGTTTTGTCTGATGACACCTGCAACCTATAGTTTAACAAAAAAGCTGCGGAATCTGGGATTGGCTGCGGAAATGTTGTATTGGCTGCGGAAAGTGCAGAGTATAGAAAGTATTGTGAAATGGAGTGGCTGTGTGCGTGGAAGGAAAAAAAAAATGTGGAGGAGTGAAGAAATCCCTTTATTTCTAAATGGTTATGAATAAATGCGAGCCCTTGATTCAAAAGACTCTCTCTCATCCACGAAAGATTAACCACAACAAAATCCATACCATAATGTCATATCCATAAAAAAATAAATGATAAAAGAATGGCCGCCTCTCTTTGATCATTTAAAAAAAAGGACCAAACAACAGACGCCCTAAATCTCAGTAAAATCAAGAGGTAATTGGCTCACCGACAACAACCCATGACTACCACATTCAGCAGGGAAGACACACTATTTTCTTCTTCTCTCTTTCATAACTGGAAACGTCTATGGCATGTGTCTGGACTGGCCCTCAAGTAAATAAATCCATCAGGAACAAGCCCAGGTAAAACAGAAACAACTGGATCAAACCATGAATCATAGATGCTAAGCTCCATCCCATTTATCCACTTTGCCTCATGAACAGCTCGCACAAACACCATCTGATCACTGAAAACACTTCTTTCCATGAGTCGTAATGGCTTTAAGCTACCTGCAGACACTCGCTCTTGCATCAACATAATTTTACATAATCTACAACTCCCGTGCATTTAAATTCTTGAAATCATTTACAGTGCCGTGTTCAATTCAAACTGTTTGTTAAACAGGTGTTGGATGAATGTTTTAAAACAAGAGATGTGTAATTTGATTGATTTCCAGCACATATTTGACTCCTAATTTGATTTATCTTCTTCAGGCACGTTGCATTAAATTACTGCTGTTCATTTAATTAAAACTCTGTTTTTTCTCACGCGGCACTCAAAAATACACTCCGAAGAACCACATATTTCTCCCAGACCGCTACAAATTTCCTCAAACGGTTTCTGGGTTATCTAACTGACCCACCTGGAAAAAAAACCCATGTTTTATTTTCTTCAAATTCGCTACCATTTGGGCAAATAGAGTGTGTAAATTTTGACATTTTTCTCCTGTTTACGTTTTTTCTCTGAGTTAATTTTTTTTCTGTTCTACACTTTATGAATTTGTTGCATTTGGCTGTAAAAATTTTTGAATCAGAGGTAGGACGATTTGCCAGCGGTAGTATGCACCATGTTAAAACACATAATTTGGTTTTAGCCTCAGGTATTCAAATGAAATCTGTGAAGTGAAATACTCTGTAAAATAGATTTCAAAGAAAGATTGTTTTCAGGTACAATCAACAGCAAATATGGGGAATGAGCGAATCAAGAATCCAAAGCAGTTTGTGAAGCTTACAATGGAGATCATGAGCTCAGCATTTTCTCAAAGTGTTGGTGACTGCAGCATGCCTTAAGCTTCTATTTTCAATCTATTTGCACAGTTTATATAGGCCTCCATAGATTTCAGATTTTGCTATGATTGAGAAATTTCCTATGTTGACTTTCCAAAAACGTTCCAAAACCAAAGGCTTCCTATATAAATAAGATGCACAGTTCAAATGAATGCAAATCAATTGCTTACAAAGGGATGAGAATGCACTGAAACGAAATCATGAAGAGGCCAAAACATCAAATCAATATGCAGATTTTTCTTGTTGAAGCCACAATGAAAAGCTAGGAATGGAGATAGCCATAGATTATTTTTTCCTCTGAAATTGTGAATTTTTGTATTGCTTAGTCATTCCTGCATTTTCATTTTATTGCACTAACATCTTGACTGTAATTTTGAAAAACAGAGTGGTATCAGCTGCAAAAACCGGTATCACAGCAACCACTTAGCTAAATAGAGATAGTTAGGCAATCTTAATGGAAATGATCATGGGGAAATAAATTTTATTGATGAAATGGATGGCATGGAGTGAAAATGGAAATGAAATGAAGTTTATTTTTTCTCTTCTCCTTTTTTTTCTTGAATCAATTGAAGTGATGAAGTTTATTTTGTCTCCTATTTTTTTTTTTAACAATTCTTTTTCTGATCCTCCAGATCACACAAAGTGCAAGAGGAGAGCATACTCAAGAATTATTATTTTTATTTTTTACTTAACAATCCTTTTTCTGATCCTCTAGATCACACAAAGTGCAGGAGGAGCGCATACTCAAGAATTGTTAATTTTTTTTTTCAGATGTAAGAAATAAGGTCTCCTAATTACACTTCCTTGGCAACGACGCCAAAATGTCTAGTCAATTTAACGTCTTAAATTTCTCTACATAAATTATCAATCCGGGTATCGTAAACTGATGAAGTGTGGTGCACTATATGTGCTTAGTTAACCTTTCTCTTACTTCGTTGTTTTATAGTTTATGTTGTTTTTGGGGTTTTGTTCTTGTTGGTTTTCTAAAGTGTTTAATGAAACTAGTTCAATCGAAATAAAATGCAATAATCAAATAATGAGAGAATGACTATGAGACCCAGTATCCTTGCTGCTTCAGCAAAAGGACAAGATGATTCTATCACGTCATTAGTTCATTAAAAGGCTATGTGCATCACTAATCTACAATCAACTTGAAAGTAATTTATGTACAATAATATACATATTAAAAAGAAAATAAAATGCAGTAATTCAAACTGTACATTAATATACATGAAATAAGAAAAAGAAATGCAAGAAATTAAAGTGACAACTATACAAGGCAGGGGCCCCCTACCACCTATGAAATCAAATGCTTAAAGGAAAATAAAGACATCAAATAAAGGACTAATGACATCGGCCTAGTATCTCTGTTGCTGATTTAAAATGAAAATGAAGTGTGAAATCTAAGTGACACTACATAAAGGAGACAAATCACACTACTTTAACCTTTTCTTAACCTTTTTGCCTTTCAGCTAGTTATGAACAAGTCAGCAATGTGAGTCTTAGCAAACTAAACCAAGCTGTACTAAGTGATATTTTGGCTCCAATAAAGTTATTTGATTATGGAAAAAGAACCATCAATAAATGAACAACTTGATATCTAAGAGCAAAAAGTGAAGTGCAAGTTAAAGAAATGATACTAACGAAAATCAAACTACAGAAAAATAAAGTTCAGCAACATAGACAAGATGATCACACATGCCACTAGTCATAAAATCAAAGTAAAATTAAACACACTTGCATGAATTGAAATTGCATGAATGAAAAATCTAATCTACCTTACATTCTACAAAGCAATATTTACAAAATGAAATCTACTCTACTTACATCCTAATATGCTCCATGACATCTACTTCACATCTCCTTCCATGTTGAGAACATCAAAGCTTTATTCAATTTCTTCAAAAGTACAAAGTACAAAAGCTTTCAAAAGCCATGGGACTAACAAGCTAAAAGGACTAAGAAAAGACTAAAGGAAAGACTAAAAGACTAACAAATGAAGGAGAGAGATCTCCTATTTATACAAAAAGATGAGAGCCATCTCATTAATGATAATCCATGAATCTCTCCCTCTACCTCTAGAGTCCTAATCAAAATAGGAACCGATAAGAGACATGTCTTTTTAGAGTTACAATATAATTAGGAGACGTGACACATATCCTCATGATCCCATGATTCTTTCCAACCAAATTCGAATTTGGCCTTAGAGTGCCACATAAGGGTCTTCTAGAAGCCTCCTTTCAACCTACACATGTCAACAACCTCAACCCATTTGTTAGGTATAAGCATATGCACATTATTTTCTAATGTTTAACCACAAATTCACTTAAAAGGCTTAGAAATAATAAAGATTGGAAAAACATAAAGGTGGCCCAATGATAATGAAAGTGGGATGAATGTGGTGACATAGTAGTGAAATGGAGATGAAATGGAGGTGATATAATGGACATAATAGTGAAAGTATAATGCAAATGAATGACATTTTCAAGACTCAACAGTGCCTACCGGAGTACTCGTTATTTGTCCTCTGCGGCGTGGGTGATCTATGATCCTCACGGTGAGTTGATAGACCTTCAAGGTGTCTGTTTAGGCTGTACTACAAACAATGTTGTTGAATATAGCGTTGTTATTGAATTATTAGCCGAGGCAATTAATCTCGGTATTCGTACATTGCTTGTTAACCTAGACTCTCACCTTGTCGTCCATCAGCTCAATGGGCGATATTCCGTCAGAGACCGTCACATTTTAAGGTTGTACTTACGTGTTAAATTGTTAGAAAGGAATTTTGATTTTATCACATATCAGCATATTCCACGACGATTAAACACATTATCTGATGCATTGGCAAATCATGTATTAGATAGACATTTGCGTAATTTATAATCAAAACATCATACAAGCAAGCACATAAAAGCACAATAATAAACCATAGGCATATGTATATATATATTTGTGTCATAATGTTTGCACCATGTGCGTTACAAAACCAAAAAATAATACATGTTCATCCTGATAGATCCTCGGACAACATGTCCCTCAAAAAATATGCATGAAAGAAACCTAGGAGTCTACTCGTGGTGGTGCTCATGATAGCACGCCACCGCGCGCACCAAGCGTCTCAACAGACGATGGATGCGGGTCAGCACACCCACCATGTGCCTCTGGTATGCAAACGACACATCCGCCAATCTAGCATAGCCTGGAATCCCTTGGGTAAGTCCCTCGAGATTCTGCACCAGCTCTTCCCCCACGGCACCCCTTGCTTGAGGCTCAGCTACAAGTTAGTCCCTCCTCGCTATAGGAGATAAACCGGCTGGTCGCTCTGGGCCCACATCTGCATATATATACAACTGTCATCAGAACATGCATGTATTGACAAAAAAAAATAATAATAAAAATACATAAAAACATCAAAAAGAGACGATCATACCTAGCTCTTGTTCCCATTCCTCTCCCTCTAGCAGTGGGAGGTCTGGGTCCCCCATGAAGTTGGTTCCCGCGTATGGCCAGTCCTCTACCACGATCAGCTGGCGGCGAAGCCATATGAAGAACTCGGGTCGCAAAGACATCTGCTGGCCCCCTCCTCCTCTGGGCATCAATGCTGCCCAGCGAGCCATCCTAGGCTCTCGTGGTAATGGATCCGCTACTACAACTCCCTGGTACTGGAATAAGGGTAATCGTTCCGAGAAGAACGATACCACAATCGAGCCATACCCGAACTGTTTCACTCCCCCGCACTTACACTTTGTAAGCTGCCTTTTGATATTAGTAGTCACCGTTGTAGCCCTGTCAAAAATGGTGGGGTTGAGGCATTCTGTCGCCAGTAACAGATGATTCTTGCTTGCCTCATGTGGCGCCTGTACCCCAGCTGGACGTGTGATGGTGAACAGTATCATCTTAAGAACCAAATCATGGATGGTGGCGATATCCACCTTGGCGCTGTTCTTCCCAAATTGTGCCTCTGGGCACACACGAGCCTTCACTTCACCTATTTTCTCCCCGGAAGGCCTGCTTCCGGTCAAAATGGGGCTTTCCCCTCTCCGTGACAGCCCAGTAATGAAGTACACATCAGAAACATCCAGCTCTAAGGTCTGATCCCGTAATCAAAATACTTGGTCATCGACATCCCAAGCATCCACTATGAACTGTAATAGCTCTGGTTGAGCTCGCAAATAAGAGGTGAGGAAGAACTTCTTGAGACCACAATCTCTCAAGGCATTCATGCATCCCTCATCCGCAATGGCCAAGGCATCTATGGCATCGTGCTCCCGTTATTTCCATTCCACCACCTTTTTTGCTTGTTTCCTGCACCCACAAGGAGGAATAAATCATTAATGAAACCCTGGTAGACATATACACCGGACAAATTTCAGAAATGATGGGAAATTTTAAGTTAAAAATTAGGTCGCGCGGTTGGCATGACAGTTTCTAAAACAGTCGCGCCAATGGCGCGACACCTTTGGGTAAATCACCCCATTGGCGCAGACCCATGCCGGATACCCGCGCTAATGGGGCGCAACCCTAAATTTTAAAATCCCCCTTGCGGAGGCTCAATTAGGGAACAAAATGCATAAAACAAGTATGGAAATGGAGCTGAAGGGAGCGCCTCTTACCTGGAACTGGCGGAATCGCGAATGGTTGCCCGGATTGGTGGTAATCGCTGCTCGAAGTTTGCACCCCAAATGGACCACTACCACTATGCAAAAGGTAAAAGGTAAAAGTAATTTTTTTTTTTACATTTTCACCACATTTATAGACTTTTTGACTTGTAATAAGGTTTAAAAAGTTGATTTTTGAATATTTTAATATACTATTGGTCGAAAATGGGTTTTACGCTTGTTTCTGGTACTATGACAGGTCCTTTTTGCAACTTCGATGGTGAAACGAGTTGTATTTTATACTTTTTCGGACTCGGTAAATACACGAAAAAGTCACTATGGAGTTATCTTTCAGCCCTTTTCTGACTCGTTAAAAGTGAAAAGATTACCGAGTTACCCCTCTTGACTCGTTAAAGTAAATAAGAGGCGGTCGTCTTTAAACCCTTTTCCGACCGTGTAAAAATGAAAAGATCGTCGGACCTTTGTTGTTTCCTATTCGTAAATGGTTACGAAACGACGTGATGTTGATCGTTTTTCTACCTTTTCAGATCGGTGTCACTATAAATGAAAAGTACTCCTCGATCGTAATGGTCGGGCAGTTCTTTCGAGCATTGTTTTATACTTTTTCGGGCTCGGGAGACACAACTTTACGAGAAAGGACCCCCTTGGAGTTTTTCTTTTTGCTGTCTTTTCAGACTCTCTAAATAGGAAAAGACGCTGAGTTCTTCCTTTGTCAGACTCGTTAAAAGTTAATGACATCGGATTTCGTCATAATGACGCTCACAAGCATATGCTATCCCTGTCAAGCTTGCTAACAATAACTGGGGTACTCGCCAGAAATGGTGGGGAAAATAGATCCATAATTGTCGTCATGTCGGCAGTATGTCGCTCTTGAACATGGCACTAGTCTGCATTCGTGTCGGGGTGGGGACATCTCATCTTGTTTTACACTAGCCTCCGCGGGTTTGGGTTGTCCTATTTGGCCTCTCATCTGCTCATTGCCTTGTCACCATGACCTCTGCTCATTTGATGTCAAATACTGCCAAATCCACAGTCGTGCCGCCGATATGTTCAAGAGAAGTTGGCCTTTGCAGCAATACAACCCCCTCTGATACCTCACATAATTTTGCATCACCACAACATTTTTCCCTCTGTCTCGTGTCAATGATGTGGGAAACACCATGGCCCACCTTTGATCAAGATCACTTCCTGTGGACTTCAGCTCATTATCCAGGAAGTTGATCTAGAGACTCCCTTCGGTGCCTTGGAGCCTGCATGCCTCAATGGCAGGTTCTTCGTGTTCGACGAGAGGTTTTCATCATTGGCCTTCGATCGAATGATTCTACGGGTGTTCGACGCAAGCTCATTGATTCGCACGCCGTAGATTGTACCTATAGTACCTTGAGGGCCATTGTCATTATTGGTGGTACCTCTCGCGTCTGTTAACAGTTTTCATTATTGACTGGTAGTCAGACGATGTTCATGCATGTTCGACTTCAACTCATGTATTTGCATGCTTGAACTTGTACTCTGTTCGGGTCGAGATGGAGCGCAAGACCCTGGATTTTGTCTATTGGAATCTAGGCTGCGATTTGTGGCTTATTATGATCATTACATGACTCATTCACTGGATGGTTGTGACCATGCCTGAGTCTATTTATCGATCCTCTCTGGATACCTTGGATCTAGATTATTATGTACTCTATTATGGATGGCTGCGCCCATACCACTTCTATCATGTACTTTAGATATCAATTGTACTTCTTTACGTAGGTTCTCCGGCAGCCGTGTTTTTAGTCACGCATGTTATTGTAAAGCATTTCACCCCTCTCTCTCGGGCCTCATGCTTTAGGGGGCATCTATTACACAACAATTTGTCACCGTTTGTCACCGTCCCTGTTACCCCTCACCTGTACACTGGAGGACTCATTCCGGGACCTGTGGGAAGTGACATGACCTGAAACCACTTGCATTATATTCCTCTGAGTATGAGCTTCATTTGCCCTGAAGACATCTCCTCCAAAATACTCATGAATACAACTCTTTTTGCATTAGCGCGGGTCCACAGTTCACTGCCCGCGCCAATGAGGGAAATCCTCTAAAAAGGGCACGCCATTGGCGCTCTATCCTAGAGTCGCACTCGCGCCAACCAAATTGAGTAAAGTTTTCAACCACCAAACTCCCGAAGGTTCTCTTCAACCCATTCACCAACGGAATCTATGTTGAGCTAGGATGGTTTGGCTTCGAATCTCCATAGAAGGGAAAGTGGTTTTCCACCTTTCATGGAAGTTTCCAAGTGATAAAACCAATCCCATGAATAATGTGGTTGATCCTATCTTTTCCCTCTCTATCTATAAAATCTTGTCTCTATGCCTTGAGCAAGCTAGTTAGAATTACAGTAGTTCCAGGAGTTTAAGAGTTTGAAGCTGCAAGAGCCTTCTTTGCACCCACAAGGCCAAATCTAAGTAAGGAGAATCTTGTCACCCAAAGAGAGAGAGGCTTGTTCCTTATCCCAACAAGCTTTGTAAGACTTGTGTAGCTGACTACTCAGCCAAAGGAGGATTTGACGTCAGAACAATGGTTGTATTCTTCTTTGTTATTTATTAATAATAGATGACTATCATTATGGTTCCACTCTCATTGTCTTATGTTTGATGTTGAGTTATATCTTTTCTGACTGATATATAATTGCATCTACTAGATTTTATGCTTGTTTTCATGTTGTTCTTTGCATGTGCAGGTGTCCAATCACAGAGATCGTGAGGATCGTGACCGGCCAAGGCAAAGGAACGAGGGTGACATCTCTTTGATGAACACTAGCGTTGGAATCCAAGTAGGTTCTCACCATCTACTTTGTAATTGCAATTAGGAACTTGCGTGGTAGCATTGTGTGATTGTTGCTAGACCTGGTTTGGGCTAGTAGCGATCGTCTCTATCCGCAGAGAGGATTTACCTCCACAACATGGTCTAATACACTATTAAGGGTAATTCCTTAAGGATCACTGGGAATCCAAGATTTCACAAGAATTTCAACACCTAGGAACCTCCATTATAAGATACATACCCTAAACATCAAACCTTTAGTTTCCCCTTAAGCCCTTCCTAGATAGCATTAAACCTTGCCTCCAGAGTAGGTAAGCCACTTATTTGAGAATCGTTGTTGAATAGGCTTCTAGGATCACCCCGCACCCTATCACTGGTCTATCCATTTAGTGATCCTCATCATAACGGGTCTCCTCGCATTGGTGAATGTCCATAAAGAAGAGAGAACCTTAGCTGGGGTGACAATGGGCTATTTCTCCATTGTTTCCCTAAGCCTAGGAAAATGTGGATAGTGTGTTATTTTTATTAGAAAATTGTATTAGCAAAATGGTTCAATAAAGAGATTTTTTTGAAGGTTTTAACAAATTATATCTAGTGAAATAAAAGGTGTTGTTTACTATGGCACAAACACATGTGCTCTGACAAGGATTGGCTAATGAAAACGAGTAGTAAAATTACAAAAATATATACCCAATTCTCTTCATAAACATGTAATTTTAGAGAATAATCATAATATATACTTAACGAAGAAAATGCTTGACAATTAGATGAGAGATGTAGAAACTTGACCAGTGTAAATAAACAATGTATTAGAAATATTTAGTTATATATATAAAAAATTTCAATTACTTATATGTCCAATTAATAGATTAAAATATTCATAGCAACCGAAACAACACATATTAACAGAGTTAATTTATTTATATTTGATTTTACAAATAAACATAATATTTTAACATATTTCATATTTAACTTAAAATAAAATACAATAATTTCATATTTTTAACCTACACTTTCCTCCGTGCATAATATAGAGTAAATAACACTTTCCTCCCTTACTTTACTCATGATATAGAGTAAATAACATTCTAGAAATTATAAATTAGGCTAATTACAAATCAAAATGTTTTATACATTAAAAAATTCTCTTTCATATTTATTTTAGAAATAAGGTATCTCAAAAATTATTTTTAAAAATAATTGAAAATTATAATATAATATAATATTTTTTCATTATTTTTAGTCATAAATACAAATTTTACACATAACAGAATAAAATAAAATTACAATATATTTTCTTACATGCATCAAAAATGCATACTAGCTTAGATATATTTTAACTCGGGATTTACCAAGGCCTCAGAGGGATCAAATCTCTTTTCACTTTAAAAGAGGTTTGGACCTCAAGAAATTTAATCTTTTTAGATATGAATCTTTCTAGACCTGCAGTGAAGATGGGTCTAGGCTGGTTTAATTACCCCTTTAAATAAGATATATTCCACATGAATACCATGGGACAATACCATCAGTTCACAATACCATGGACATTTTTATTTTATTTTTATACGATTATTTTTATTTTTATTTTAAATTATTTTATTTTATTTTGACTTAGTTAAAATGTTTACATTATATTACATTAATATTTTTAGAGTTTTGATCCCTCTGAGTGCTTAGTAGGTTTGGAGTTAAGACAGATCTAGGTTGGTTTAATTTCTTCTTTAAAGGACTATATTCCACATGAATACCATAGATCAATACTATGGATTCTCAATCCTATGGGTTGTTTTTGTTTTTATTATTATTGCATTTTTAGTGTTCTTTTTATTTTTATTTTTTTGGGCCGAGAGGGGTGCTATCTAACAAAGGGGCGCTATCTAGCAAAGTATAGAAGAGAAGTTGGGATGACTTGTTATGTTATGTAAACATTTTGAATAAGTAAAATAATATAAAAAAATTAAATTTAAATTTAAAAATAAAATAAAATTAATAACTAATTATTATTTACCCGTTGGTGGTTTTTTTTCTACATGTTTTGACAACCTATGGTTTTTCCCATTATATTCTTATTTATAAAAGATATATATATATATATATATATATATAAGAGTTAACATGGATCTAGATGTATTTATTTTATTTTGAGCAAATGAAAATGTTTATATATATATATATATATATATTCTCACTACAGGTGGGAAAACCCATCATAACTAAGTTGCCAAAGCAGTAGTGAGGACAACCATTTTTAACTGTTATCCGTGAATGCAGGTTGACTCATCACTGTTATTCAAGGAAAATCATCGCATGGTGGTGATCTGTAAAGGGGCAGAGTTTCACTAGTGCCAGATGTCCCTTGGTGTTGGGTCGTTAACATATTTCCTTAGGTCACCAAATTTTAACCACAAAAAATAAACTTTAAGACATACTCCAAACCTATTAAAATGTTTATATTAATATTAATTTATTTTTATGTAATTTAAACTTGACCAAATATTAAAGATATATTACATTAAACTATAGGTTCTATGGACGCAATAATTTTGACCCATCAAACTAACTAGTGAGGCTAACCCTCGGTCAGGTCATAGCATAAAAAGCTCTTAAATGTTTGATATGAAAACTTGAGATGCACTTCAAAATCCTAGTTGTGTACTTAGAAGTTGTACTAAGGTGAGGAAGTTACTTGTTGCGAGCGAGCTATGGCGGATGAGCACATACAAAAGAAGGCAGAGTATGAAAAAACACAAGATGAGATGTCATTGCTGCAAGCAGACAGAGCTTCCCATGAGGAAATAGAAGGGGAGATGTCAACGCTGCAAGCTGCCCATGAACTCCTTCCACTGGAGGGGACCATGACATCTCCAGAAAATCATTCTTAAGATGAAGTTGAAGAAGAAGAGGAGGAGGAGGAAGAGTGCATGCCATCTACTCCCATTCATTACTTCCACAGGCTATGCATGAGAGAAATGTTTCGAGACAGGTAATACCTGGGAGCGTCCAAATATTTTTTGGAATTACCATTGTCGAGCGTACCACCCTACGTGTGACAGTCATCCTGTCTTCATCAAGGCTCACAACATCATATTCGTTATGTTTAACCATTTCTATCTTATACCATTCTACTATGATGAGAAATCGGCACGCCTTAGAGATGGGGATGGGTCACTGATTGATGTTAGAATGAAAATTTTGTTTTATTGTTGAAATAGAAACAACAATTCATTGATAACTTTTTTGATGGACACAGAGGTTCATCAGATAATGATTGTAAACCTGGACATTGAATCGATAAGAGTAGGGTTAACTATCCACAGAAGAAATATTTTTCCACGAGACGCTAGCGCAATTGCTCTTTGGGATTTTGATATTCGAAATAGCAAAGGCATGATTTACAATAAGAATGAGAAATCGTTCAAATTTTTTGAATTGAAAAATTATGCCCAACTATTTACAATATCCAACGACGATGAGAACTTTGGTTTAAGTGTAGATTTTGGAATTCGAGGAAATACAGAGTTGTCAGTGGTAATGGGAGATAAGAGATTAGCAAGGGAAGAAGTATTATGAGGATTTATGCGAAACACAGTGTAAAAATACGCAAGCAAATTTCCTTACATGTTTCTCCATAGCATGAGATTCAGTACTTGGTATTGTGCACCACTGATAGAATTGTTATGTAACAATTGAAATTGCATATGAAGATCCTGGATATATCTGGTGAAAAGTCCAAAATAATAAAAGCAATTGATATGGAGATGTTATGTCACCCTTATTATCTTTATAGGAGAAATTTGTTCATTTGTGTGACTCAAATGGGAGGCACCAGAAGCCTTAATGTCTTTAATTTAGGAGGTGAGATTGTGGTCACATTTCAAGACCACCCAATCTGTGTGCTAGACTTTCAGATCTGTTTGTACATTACAGCTGCACAAGTTATTCTGATATCTATTTGCCGTGACCTAGAAAATAGTTTGATAGTATCATATTTATGGAGCATCAATATTAGTAACATTTTAATAGGAAACTGCATCTCCAAGATTAGAGCAGGTGATGATAATATAAGGAGGACTGCACTAAGGGATTTGGAGCCCAGAGCATTTACATATGATGAAACAACTCATCAAATTTTCATGGGAGATATTAATGGCCATATTTTTATTTGGACCTATAAATGGCATACCGACCAACCGGATGGTAGCCCGTAAAATCCAATACACAATACCAACTCCAAGGAGGACGACGACGAAGAGGGCTTCGAGAAGGATGACGAAGAAGAGGGCTTCGAGGACGACGACAAATAGGGCTTTGAGGATGACAATGAAGAGGAGTGAGAAAGTAGAGGTCGGTGCCTTCTCAGGTTTCAATTTCATTTGATGCCTTGTTTCACTGGAAGACTAAGGAACGCATTCGATCTTATGTAGGATTGCGAATGGTCTCTATTTGGGGTTTGGTCTCCCTATATGAGTTCCTAACCCACTAGAGGGATACATTGGCACATGTAGGGAGTGTGTAAAGAGACATGGGTCTTCATAGTATCAGACAACACTCCATGAACCCTCAGAGATGTTTAAATACTTTTCTAGATTCAACTATTGGGCGAGGTGTAGCCATGAACCCTCAGAGATGTTTAAATATTTTTCTAGATTCACCTATTGGGCGAGGAAGCTGCACCTGATTCACCATGACAAGTCAACCCCACAGCTGTACCATGCACTTGGCAGATGACCGAGGACTTGTATGCTGATTGGACAACACTTACACCATCCTTTGACACCTTACAGATGGTCTACAGGCATCTTCGATATACATGGAGACCTATGAGGTTACTTGTGTGCCCTCACACCCATTGGGAGCACCACAAGTTTATTATTTAGAGAACAAGTGGCCAACCCCTTGTCCACTACTTTTGGGAGTCCTATTCATCATTGTGGTGCTTGTGGAATTTATTAGGCTTCTTAAAAGGCCCAACAACATGTATTATTGATCATTCGACCTCTTGAGAGGCTTATTCTTTTTGTTTATGTGCTAGTTTGGTGGGCTTGTCACCAAAAGTTAGTTGTTTTGCACATTATTTTATCCTAGGGGCTAATGTAGTCCCAAGTAGCTAAATCAAACTCATTATATGTGTATAAATAGAAGTGATGAGGATTCCTTTTAGCGTCATCACTTGGATTTGGAACTTGTATCTCTTTAGATATTTTTCGCTATCTTTCTTGGAGGACGAATTTTTGGAGGATGGTATGAATTTTGATGTTTGGATAATTTTCATATGCCTTGGAGCTTCTTGATGGAAAGTTTTTAGATGGTTGGATATATTATTATACATGTAAGTACATTTTAATTCTATTCTTTCTTTCTAATTTTGTTACACATATTGTTGTTGGGATTTCACTATACTATGGCTTATTTGTTGCATCTCTTATGTGAAGTTGTTTAAAATTTGTTTTTGGATAGTGAATGCTTCATGTATGGGCCATATATAATGAATGAATGTTCCTATGGATGTTTCATTACTGAAATTCATCTTCATAAGCCATTTACATTGCAAAAGGAAGTATAAAGTCTTTGAAGTTGCTTTTGGTGTTGCCTTAGTGCCAAGCGAAGGCGTCTTTGAGGCCTTCGTGACCTAGAAAATTTGAAGGTAAATAGTCATAATTATACCTGACCCCATTTCTCCCCAAATTATTAGGCACTAGTCCACCCAAAGGTGATCACCTTATACCATTTTCATCCTACTCCCTCTCTTTTACTAGGCCTTGTCCCATTGGATCTCTTGGCCCCTACTGGGTTGGTGTGTCTCATAAGTACCCTCCAATTTTAAAGTAATTCCAACATTGGGATCTAGAGATATCTCAAGCCCTAGCCTCAACATTGAATGTTGCCCTTGGTTTCCTTAGGCTAGAAGACTCATTGGGACCCTCACATTGTCTTTCATTAAAAAATATTTCTTTGGCCCCTTCTCCCCTCCAAAATAGGTCACGAATATCATTGGTTGATAAACCCTGCCCCTTTGACCTACCCCGCGGGTCCACTTGGCCCTGTGTGATCCCATACACTATTAAGGGTAATTCTTTAAGGATCACTAGGAATCCAAGCTTTCACAAGAACGTCAAGGCCTAGTAACCTCCATTATAAGATACATACCCTAAACCTAAAGCCTTTAGTTTCCCCTTAAGCCCTTCCTAGAGAGCTTTAAACCTTACCTCAAAGCAGGTAAGCCACATATTTTAGCCTCTTTGCTGAATAGGCTTATAGGATCACCCCTCACCCTATCATTGGTCTATCCATTTAGTGATCCTCATCATAACGGGTGTCCTCATATTGGTGAATGTCCGTAAAGAACAGAGAACCTTAGCTAAGGTGAATATGGGCTATTTCTCCATTATTTCCCTTAGACTAGAAAAATGTGGATAGTGTGTTATTTTTATTAGAAATTTGTATTAGCAAAGTGGTTCAATAAAGAGATTTTTTTGAAGGTTTTAACAATATCTAGTGAAATAAAAGGTGTTCTTTACTATGCCACAAACACATGTGCTATGACATGGATTGACTAATGAAAACGAGTAGTAAAATTACAAAAATATATACCCAATTCTCTTCATAAACATGCAATTTTAAAGAATAATCCTAATATATACTTAACCAAGAAAATATTTAACAATTAGATGAGAGATGTAAAGACTTGACAAGTGTAAATAAAGAATGTGTTAGAGATAGTTAGTTATGTATATAAAAAAATTCAATTACTTATATCTAATTAATAAATTAAAATATTCATAACAACATAAACAACACAGGTTAACAAAGTCAACTTATTTATATTTGGTTTTACAAATAAACATAACATTTTAACATATTTCATATTTAACATAAAATAAAATACAACTTAATAATTTCATATTTTTAACCTACACTTTCCTCCCTTACTTTACACTGATATAGAGTAAATAACACTTTCCTCCCTTACTTTACACTGATATAGAGTAAATAACACTTTCCTCCCTTACTTTACACATGATATAGAGTAAATAAAATTCTATAAATTATAAATTATGCTAATTACAAATCAAAATGTTTTATACATTAAAAATATAATATAATATAATATGTTTTCATTATTTTTCATCATAAATATAAATTTTATACATAATAAAATAAAATAAAATAATATTTTCTCATTATTTTCTCACATGCATTACAAATGCATATTAGCCTAGATATATTTTAATTCGGGATTTACCAAGAGCTTAGAGGGATCAAATTTCTTTTCACTTTAAAAAGGGTTTGCATCTCAAGAAATTTGATCCTTTTAGATCCAGATCCTTCTAGATCTGGAGTTAAGATGGGTATAGGTTGGTTTAATTATCCCTTTAAATAAGATATATTCTACATGAATACCATGGGACAATACCATAAGTTCACAATACCATGGACATTTTTATTTTATTTTTATTCGATTATTTTTATTTTAAATTATTTTATTTTATTTTGACTTAGCTAAAATGTTTACATTACATTACATTAATCTTTTTAGAGTTTTGATTTCTTTGAGTACTTAGTAGATTTGGAGTTAAAATGGATCTTTGTTGGTTTAATTTCCCCTTTAAAACACTATATTCCAAATGAATACCACGGATCAATACTATGGGTTCTCAATCCCATGGGTTGCTTTTTTATTATTATTATTGTATTTTTAGTGTTATTTTTATACTTATTTTTTTAGGCAGGTGTCTAACCCAGTATAGAAGAGATGTTGGGATGACCTATTATGTTATGTAAACATTTTGACTACATAAAATAATATAAAAATTTAAATTTAAATTTAAAAATAAAATAAATATAATAACTAAAATAAAATTGATTGTAAAATAGGAAATTTTTGGCTACATGTTTTGACAACCTATGGTTTTTCCCATATATATATAAAATAAGAGTTAACATGGATCTAGATGTATTTATTTTATTTTGACCAGATTAAAATGTTTATAGATATATATTTTTTCCACTATAGGTGGGAAAACCCATGATAACTAAGTTGCCAAACCAGTAGTGAGGATAACCATCTCTACATGTTATCTGCTGACTCATCACCCTTATTCAAGGAAAACCACACACCGGTGGTGATCCATAAAGGGGTAGGGTTTCACTCGGGCCAAATGTCTCTTGGTCTTGGGTTGTTAACTTATTTCCTTAGGTCCTAAGAAAACTAGCTTTTAACCACACAAAAGAAACTTTAAGACATACTCCAAACCTATTAAAATGTTTATATTAATGTTAGTTTATTTTTATGTAATTTAAATTTGAACAAATATTAAAGATACATTATACTATGGCATCTATGGATGCAATAATTTTGACCCATCAAACTAAATAGTGAGGCTAACCCTACCAATAGGGTTAGGTCATAGTATAAAAATCTCTTAAATGTTTGTTATGAAAACATGAGATGCACTTCAAAATCCTAGGTGTGTAATTAGAAACTGTACTAAGGTGAGGCATTTACTTGTTGCGAACGAGCCATGGTGGATAAGCACATGCGAAAGAAGGTAAAGTACGACAAAACACAAGATGAGATGTCATCGCTGCAAGCAGACATAGTTGCCCATGAGGAAATAGAAGGGGAGATGTCATCGCTGCAACCTGCCCATGAGCTCCTTCCACTGAAGGGGACCATGACATCTCCAAAAAATCATTCTGAAGATGAAGTTGAAGAGGAAGAGGAGGAGAAGCGCATGCCATCTACTCCCATTCATTACTTCCAGAGGCTACACATGAAAGAAATGTTTGAGATAGGTAATACCTAAGAGTGCCCAAATATTTTTCGGAATTATCATTGTCGAGTGTATGGCCCTACGCATGACAGTTATCCTGTCTTCATCAATGCTTGCAACATCATATTCATTATGTTTAACGATTTCTATATTATACCATTCTACTATGATGAGAAATTGTCAGTTCTTGGAGATGGGGATGGGTCACTGATTGATATTAGAATGACAATTCTATTTTCTTGTTAAAATATCAACAACAATTCATTGATGAATGTTGTGATGGACGTGGAGGTTCATCAGATAATGATTGTAAGCCTAGACATTGAATCGATAAGAGCAGGGGTAACTATCCACAAAAGAAATGTTTTTCCACGAGACAGTGGCGCAATTTCTCTTTCGGATTTTGATATTCGAAATAGAAAAGGCATGATTTACAATAGGAATGAGAGATCGTTCAAATTTACAAGATATTATGATATCTAAATCCTTGAATTTCCCCTTAAGCCCTTCTTGGAGAGATTTAAAACTTGCTCCAAAGAAAGAAAGCCACACATCTGAGCCTTTCTTGTGAATAGGCTTCTAGGATGACCCCTCACTCTATCATTGGTCTATCAGTTTATTGATCCTCATCATAATGATTCACCTCCCATTGGTGAAAGTTCATAAAGAGAAGGGAGCCTTATTCGAGGTGACAGTGGGCTATTGCTCCATTGTTTCCCTTATCCTAGTAGTAGCCCTTCAAGGGTCCCTCTTTAGGATACCTGCTAATTTGAGTAGAAATATTTCTATCATCGTTTCCAGGGAAACGAAACATGTGTTTTTTTCCCCATACGACATATTGACATAACATTATTGGTGACTCCATTGGAAGAACTAAGTCCTAGCTCTTCAATGAACTTTAAGGTCGATGCTTATAGGGTGAAGCAATCATTTTTCTAGGCATCTTTAAATTCACCCTCGAGACTCCTACATATTTTTCATGTATATCTCAAAAATTTTGTATTTATTTGATAAATTTTCTGCTTTGGACATTGTTAGCATCCCTGGGCATCCTAATCATTTCATGGGAAGGAAGATACGTGGGGTGCTCGTGTTTTATGGTGATCCACTCTACGCAATTGACCACGTAGAAATATTTAATGAAAATGCTTCAAGAAAGGTTATTGTTCACCAATATTTCCTTATGTTTTTGTTCATGGGATCTCTCAGTGGTCATAACTCATGGTTGCATGATCATGAACCTAAGAGCATATCATGTATTGAGGAGTCCGTTGATGGATTTATTATACATTTTCAAGTATGCCCAACATTAAGTATCCAAGAGAATCTAAGTAATGAAGATGAGTCATCCTCAGGTTCACATGACAAAAAGGATGAAGTTGAGACAAAAATTACCCTTCTCAAGGATATTACCCTCGATGACTCTCCCTTTTAGAACCTTGAGGAAAGTTATCCAATTTTCCCCTTCCAATATGACATTGGAGATTACTTCCACATTGAAAAGGATAAATGGTAAATTGTTGGTCCTCAATTTGATTGTGCCCCCATTTACGACATCGACAAGGAGGATGAGGCTGAACTTGGTCCTCCCTTCCTCTTGGATATTATTTATGATGACATATCCATCGATACCCTTGGGAAGGAGAATTATTATTTTCCTTGGCATGAAAAGGGGCAGTTGGTAGTAATTGATTCTCATTCTATGGAAAACGAATTTTTTTTATGCCAATAGTAAGGAAACCGATAAGTCTTCTACCTATCCTCCTCGTGATTTTGTATTCAAATCACCTGAGCCTTTAGATGATGATTTTGTGGAAGATAAACATATTGGATATAACACTCCACCCTCCCCTTTTTATTTTTTCTTTTGTTCATCATTTTGAGAGTGATTCCCGCACTTGTTCTCATATGATTTCAAGTAACCTTGATCCCTTTCCCCTTTCTAAGGGTAGTGTCAAGAAATAACCCCTCATTGAATATTATTTATCTCCTTAGGCACCCCCTTAGGATCATGGTAAATCTATAAGCTCCCCTTTCTAGTGTGATCATCACGGGAAACCTACTTGTTCCTGTTGGGTTTTGTTATATTCTTTCCATGACTAGCCCACGTAGTTAACCGAGGGGTTAGAGGGGGGGCAAAGCCCCCCCTTCATTGCGCCAATTGCGTAGCGCGGGAGTCACAGGGGGTTTGAGGGGTGCAGGTAAGCCCCCTCTATGGGGTCTGGGGCAACGCCCCAGAAAAGTTTGTTTTTTGGACCCTATATTAGGTTGGGCAGACCTACCTATGGTTTTGTGCATGTTTTTCGCACATGGTTTTCGACGCGACGTTTTTCGGTCCATGGTATTGGATGCTTCGGCATGTATAAATATGTATTGTAACATTGAAAGGAACATAATGAAAAATCAAGCTTGTAGTCCCGGTTTTGGGATCTAGGGGAAAATCTGTGTGTATATGTGTTTTATGTGTTATGCTCTCGCATTGTTTATTTTGCGTGTTTTAGAATTCGTATGCAGGTAATTTCTATACACGGTTAAAACCTACATTTGGTATCAAAGTTGTTTTGACTTCAAGGGGACGCCTTTGTTGCTGAGGGGTTTCGCTTGGGCCTGTGGCAGACCCTATTCAGTGGGAGATCGGCGGGATTGATTTTGGTGGTGAAAGAAGATGGCGAGTAGTGGAAAGATAGAGACGAGAAATTTAATGGTCAGAGTTTTGAGTTATGGAAAATCAAGATGGAGGATCTGTTGGTGGATAAAGATCAGTAGATCATGGTAGATCCATGTACTAAACCAATGGGAGTGTCCGATGAAGAATGGAAGAAGTTGGATCGGAAGGCAAACAACACAATACGATTGTGTGTCTTAGATTCAGTATTTCTGAATGTATCAGGGGAAGCTACGATGAAGGCTTTATGGGAAAAGTTAGGGACTTTGTACCAATCTAAGTATCTAGTGAATAAATTGTTCCTATTGAAAAAATTGTATAACCTGAGGATGAAAGATGGAGACTCAGTGACAGAGCATCTGAACGCATTTAATAATGTGGTAAGTAAGTTATTATCTGTTGATATTAAAATTTCAGATGAAGATAAGTGCATCAGTTTGTCGTGTTCTCTACCAGATTTGTGGGATAGTCTGGTTATTGCAATAGGTAGCAATACAACTACCTTGCAGTTTGTTGAAATAGTCTCATCCTTGTTGACGAAGGAAATGAGACGGAAAAATATGGAGAGCTAGAATGGTGATGCCTTGCCTGTACGAGGACTGTCCCAGAATAGAAACAAAAATAAGTCATCGAGTGGGAGGTCTAAATCTAGAGGGAGATCTAAATATCCAGGAAAACCTATAAAGGTGGTGTGCTAGAAATGCGGAAAGGAAGGGAACTACAAAAGGGACTGTAAATCTAAAGCTCCTAATAAAGGAAAGGGATCTGATGATGCTCCTTCTACATAGGCGAAAACCACCTCAGATGAAGGTGGAGATGTATTCTTGGCTTCTTCAAGTACACATGTATATCATGAGGCATGGTTGATTGACTCAGGTGCATCCTTTCACTTCACTCCCCATAGAGAGTGGTTCTGTGAGTATGAGAAATATGATGGTGGTGATGTCTACTTGGGTGATGACAGGAAAGCTAGAATCATTGGTTGTGGAGAAGTAAAGTTGAAGTTGTAAGGTGGAAGGGTTAGAACACTTTCAGGTGTTCTGCATATTCTTGCATTAGCCAAAAATCTGATTTTTGTAAGCAAGCTAGATGATGCAGGTGTAAAAACAGTGTTCGATAAGGATATCTGCAAGATGGTTTGGGGCGCACTGGTATTGATGCGGGGAGTTCGAATTGGAACTCTGTACAAGCTACAAGGTAGCACTGTTGTTGATGGGTGCAATAGTTCTGTGGTTCCTGAAAGTGGAGCAGAAAATCTAGTGGTCTTTGGAGAGAAGACCATGTTGTGGCATCAAAGGCTTGAACAATTGGAGAGAAGGGCCTTCGAATACTTCATGGTAAATGTATGGTAGAAGGTATGAGTAATAGCTCTCTAGATTTTGATTTCTGTGAAAATTATGTATATGGGAAGCAAAATCGGGTGAGTTTCCCCTTTGGTGGTAAAAGGGTGAAACATATATTAGAACTTGTGCACAGTGATGTGTTTGGACCTATGAAGGTTCCATCACTTAGTAAGTCTGTGTACTATGTATCATTTGTAGATGACTTCTCAAGGAATAGATGGATATATTTCCTTAAGAAGAAGTCTAAATTCTTTGACAAGTTTAATGAATTTAAGGCTCTGGTGGAAAACTAGACAGAGAAGAAGATAAAGGTGTTGAGGACAGATAATGGTGGAGAGTTTTACAGCAAGGAATTTGAAGAATTTTGTACGAAGTGTGATATAGCACCACAGAAGACTACTCCATACACACCTGTGAAAAATTGAGTTGCAGAAAGAATGAACAAGACGTTGATGGAAAGGGAAAGAAGCATGCTCGGTGGTGCTCGGTTAGGATAGGAATTCTGGGCAGAGGCGGTGGAGACAACATGTTACCTGGTCAATAGATCACCTTCATCAGCGTTGGAGGATAAGACTCCACAAGAGGTATGGACTAGTAAGAAACCCTCTCTTTCACATCTGAAGGTATTTGGATGTGATGCATATGTACATGTTCCAAAGGAGAAAAGAACCAAGTTGGATAGTAAATCTGAAAAGTGCATTTGTATTGGGTATAAGGATGGTTTAAAGGGTTATAAGCTTTGGAACCCAGTAACAAGGAAGGTTGTGTACAACCGAGATGTGGTGTTGAGAGAGGTGAAAGATGCTATTAAACATGAAGTCCAACCAAACGAACCTGAGAAGATAGAGTTTGAGCTTAATGAGGAATAATCAGACTCTACAGCAGAGGAGGAATCAAAATATGAAGAGCCATAAACTCTAGGTGTGAGAAGATCAATTCGAGAAAGAAGGCAATGACAAAGATATAATCCATCTGCTTTGTGTTCAAATTTTGCTTTATCTATTACTGATGATGATCCCATATGATCCAGGTGGATATTCGTGGCCACCGGCAAAGTCCACTTGGACCCCCACCATTGTTTCTTTCATCTTTTCAGTTTCCTTAATTGTATCATAGTTTACTATTTTTAGCAGTTTTTCGGGTCCTGAACTTCCGGAGCCATTTTGAGGCCTTGAATGATGTTTTTTGGGAAAACTGGGAGCACCATGGGTCCATGGACCATCGTTTCTCTTCCCAAAGTTGTATTTCTTAGATAGATATTTCTAATGAGATACTTTGCATGTCAAACGAAGATTGTATGCTGAAGTTACAACCCCGAGAAGTTGATGTACCAATTTACCCAAACGGGGCCCACATTTTGGCGTTTCATCTTCTAGGGTTAGGTTTTTGGATGCGTAGGGTTTTCCATTGTTTCTAAACAAATAAATAGGCCTTCGAGCCTCATTGTAATACAGTTCAGAGGCATGTAGCCACCACATCTCTTCTCAGAGATAAGCTACCATCACCCTAGGTGGTTTATTTCCATTGTTGTTTGTAAGCATATTTCAGTATTTTACATTAATGAAACGAACTATTATTTCCACTGCATCTATATGTTTGTGGTTATCTCTGTAATTTGTTTCGTTCCTGTTTAAATCTAGATCAGTGGTATTAGAGGGGTCTGCTTTTTCTCTATTTTTCTTTGCATGTCCCCTATGAGGTCGGGATATAAGGAGTTAGGGCTTGAACTGGTCGAACCTTTGCAAGACCAGCCTCGCAAATCCTGACAGCCTTCCATGGAGGATGAAATAAAGATGAGGGGGTAGGAGATCCTATCAAAATCTTTCTCGAAGAAGCCCTCGAGCGACAAAGGAACGTGATGATGGATAACTTTGCCCAGTTCCTTCAGCGGCTACCCAGGGGCGACGCATCGGATTCCAACAACTACTCTGGAAATGCCACACCGTTTAAGGTACAAGTTAATTTTGAAATCCCCATATTCAAGGGTCAAAAAGACGTATATGTCTCAATAAATGGTTAAATCTGTTAGATGGTTATTTTTCTGTTCATGATTTTTCCAGTCGGGAAAAGATTATTTTTGCTCTTCTCAAAGCAGCCGCCCATGTCAAGGACTAGTGAGAAACCTACTACGAGCACAAGGATGAAAGTACAGGCTCACTATTTTCAGCCACACCCACTTGGGATTCATTTTGGGATACCATCAATAAGCAGTACTACCCTGTCGGAAGCTAAGACGATCAATACATAAAGTGGACCACGTTGCGGCAGGGGAGGGACCAAGATGTGATAGTGTTTACCAATATTTTCCATACCCTTCGCACAAAGTTGGGTATCAAGAGTTTGGAGTAGTATTTGGTACTCAAATACCCCGACCGCCTGCACAAGTACATCTAGGAAGAAATAGAATTCATGAACATCCCCTCGCTTAGCACGGCATACCGATGTGCTGTCAAGGTTGAGAAAAATTTTAAACAGAAGAAGCGAGACTTTGGATCTGTAATCCAAAGCAAGGGAAAGGTGCCCCCAAACCACAGAACAAAGGATGAATCCAAGGTGGGGCAGCCCAAGACAACCCGCCAAAGCTGCAAGCAAAGAACAGAGCCGTGAAGCTGAAAAAGGACACAGGAAAGTGATGTGAGTTCCATAAGAGCTCCACTCACAACATAAGTGAGTGTCGGGCCAAGCAGTCATTGGTGGCCGAGATAAAGGTTTCAGAATCAAATGCATGTTCCAAATCTGAGTCAGAACCCGACAAGGGGAATGAAAAAGGGAAGCAGATTATTGATGCGGAGCTCAACGCCATTGCTGCCACCACGAAGATCCAGAAGGAGGAACCCGAAGATCCAGAGGAGGAGGAGCATCTCTTCCACTCCCAAATGTGGGTAAAGGGCTCCCCACTATAGTTCATTGTTGACAGTGGGAGCCAAAAGAACCTCATTTCGGCAGAGGTCGTGAAGCGGTTGGGCTTATCGACCACAGAACATCCACAACCATACACCATTAGGTGGCTTCACCAAGGATGGGATCTTCGTGTGAGCCAGCAGTGTCGCCTTCCATACGACATCAAGCCCTTCACGGATGAGGTATTGTGTGACATTGCTCCCCTTGAAGTTTGTGATGTATTATTAGGACAACCACACTTGTGGAAACGACATGCTTTGTGTGAATCAAGGCCCCATGTTGTTATTGTTACTTTGGGAAATACGTTATACAGGGTACCAGAGGTAGAACCGCGTACCACCATCTCTTTGATTACTGCAAAACAATGTAGTAAGCTCGTTTCCAAAATCAAGAATTTTTTTTTTCTAATGATACACCCTCAAGGAAAGAAGAAGACGGTGGCCACGACCTCCAGACAGGGCCCCTCCACATGCCAACTACAGATGGACAAGGTCATCGAGGAGTACGAGGACATCTTCACCTCCCCCACAGGGGTTCCTCTGCACTGTCAGGTTAAGCACTCCATCGATCTGACCCCAGGTGCGTCGCTGCCCAATGGACCAATCTATTGGTGCTCCATTCTAGAGAATGGTGAAATCAAGATGCAGATTCAGGAGCTGTTGCAGAAAGGTCACATTCATCCAAGTTCATTGCCCTATGGGAGCCCGATCATGTTGGCACAGAACAAAGATGAGACTTGGAGACTCTGTATTGACTATCGGCACTGAACAAGATCATTGTCCGTAATAGGTAACTGATCCCATGGATTGATGATCTCTTGGACCAACCGAAGGGGGGAAAATATTTCAGCAAGATCAATTTAAAGTCAGGTTATCATTAGGTACCAATTGAATTGTCTGATGTGTGGAAGAATGCCTTCAAATCTAAGGAGGGCCTTTTTGAATGGTTGGTTATGCCTTTCGTATTGACGAATGCTCCTGCAACCTTCATGAGGCTAATGGATGACATCTTGCGGCCATCCACCAACTCATTTGTAGTGGTATACTTGGATGACATCCTGATCTTCATCCATAGTTGGGAAGAGCACCTCCACCACATCCGATAGGTTCTCCAAACACTGCGGCAACACAAGTTATGTGCCAATTTGGAGAAATGCACTTTTGGCATGACCTAGGTTCAGTATCTGGGATACATTATTGATGAATAGGGGGTGCATGTGGATCCATCCAAGATCCAATTCATTCAAGATTGGCCATCTCCAACCACTCTGACAGAGCTCCGCAGCTTTCTAGGTCATTCCAACTTCTACCGCAGGTTTGTGTTGGGATTCTCTCATATCAGTTGGCCCTTGAGTCAAGTCACCAAGGGAGGAGCGAAAGCAAAATTATCTTGGTCTGAATCTCAACAGAATGCATTCACAGAGTTGAAAGATCACCTCTGCATGGCACCACTGCTCGCATTACCAGACTTGGAACAACCATTTGAGGTCAAGACAGATTCCTCTGACTATGCTATTAGGGCAGTCCTTACTAAACACGGGCATCCAGTAGCATATCATAGTGAGACATTTTCAGACACAGTCTTGAAGTATCCCACTTATGACAAAGATATGTATTCCATTGTGCAGGCCTACCGACAATGGAAGCATTACATTTTGGGGAAGGAAACGGTCATCCACATAGACCACCAACCCCTGTAGTTCATACAAACTCAAGGGAAATTGTAGAATGATCACCATCAGAAGTGGTCCACATACCGACAATAGTTCCATTTGAATATCAAGTATAGGAAGTGGTCCACATACCTGCAGATTGCCTCAGTCGACCACTGATCATGGCATTAATGACTATGCTCAACTCTTGTGGGCACGAGACTTCTGATTCGCCACTTCTCTACAAAAGCGACCCAGAATTTGGCCACACATACCAGACACTCTTGGAGGGTTAGCATGTTCCCTATTTTCACCTCTAGGATGCCCTGTTATGCCACCTGGGTCACCTTTGTGTTCCTTCAAGTGAGCATGCCAAGATGATTTGGGAAGCACACTACAGTCAGGCTACTAGACATTTCGGGGTCGAGAAAATGGTGGCAGTACTGCAGAAGTATTTCTATTATCCGAATCTTAGATAGGATGTCAGGAAGTACATTAGATCATGCACTGCTTGTGCCATTGCCAAACCGAGCATTAAGAAGTGAGGCATCTATACCCCGCTACCTACCCCTAGTCGACCTTGGGAATCCATATCCATGGATTACATGTCAGGACTTCCTTCAACTAAGCGTCGAAACAGCTTTAATTGTGTGGTCGTCGATAGGTTCTCAAAGATGGCCATTATGGTTGCCTGCAAGAAGAATATCACAGCAGAAACCACTGCTAAACTCTTCTTTGAACGAGTGTGGGTACACTTTGGGATCCTATAGTCTATCATCTCAGATCGGGATAGCAGGTTCCTGAGTACATTTTGGTCCAGTCTCTGGTTGACGCTCGACACCAAACTCACTAAGTCCACAACCTTCCATCCTCAAACTGATGGCCAGACAGAGGTTGTCAACAGGATGATCTCACACATTCTGTGCATGTACAACTCAAAGCATCCACACACATGGGACGAGAGCCTCCCCTATGTTCAACACAACTACAACCGGGCTCTCCACAGCTCAACTGGCCACAACACTTTTCAGGTGGGCTTGGGATTCCAGCCACTATGTCCCATTGATGTGGCCATACCATTTGTAGCTACTCATGTAGATTCAACTCATGTCTAGTCCGAAACAGATAAGGCAAACAAATTCATTGAGCACATCCAACATATTTACCAGCAGGTCCATGACATTTTGGACAAATCAAATGCCAACTACAAGCAATGACATGATCAACATCTGGGCCACACAAGTTTTAGGTGAGTGACAAAGCCTAGTTGCATTTGCAAAAGGAACTCCTTACCAGAGCCTATTGGAAACTCAGACCGCTCTGATATGGTCCTTACACCATTACTAAGGCTATGGGAGACAATTCATTTGAGCTCAGCATTCCCCCATTACTTAGCCTACACCTAGTGTTCAATGTGGACCACTTTCAGCCATACTTTCCACCATTACTAGACACATCCGACATTGCATAATAACTCACACCCACAGAGTTAAATCCAAATTGCATGGAACAAGTTGAAACTGATCGGATCATGGACACATAGATCAAGCACACTCGCCAGCAGAATACCCCATTGTATTGAGTTGACAAAGAAGGCCAACTCCTTCACCAGGGCAAGTGGCTCACCAAGGACCAAGTTCAGCAGAAGTTTCCTCATTTCATGGAGGAACTCAATGCAATGGGGACCATTGCTTCCTAAGGGGGGAGGAATGATCCAGGTGGATATTGGTGGCCACCTACCAAGTCCACTTGGACCCCCACCATTGTTTCTTTCAGCTTTTCAGTTTCCTTAATTGTAGCACAGTTTACTACTTTTAGCAGTTTTTTGCGTCCTGAACTTTCAGAGCCGTTTTGAGGCCCTAAATGACGTTTTTTAGGAAAACTAGGAGCAGCATGGGTTCATGGACCAATGTTTCTCTTCTCAAAGTTGTAGCTCTCGGATAGATCTTTCTAACGAGATACTTTGCGCATTAAACAAAGATCATATGCCAAAGTTACGACCCCGAGAAGTTGATGTACCAATTTACCCTAACGGGGCCCATAGTTTGGCGTTTCATCTTCTAGGGTTAGGATTTTGGATGTGTAGGGTTTTCCATTGTTTTTTAAAAAATAAATAGGCCTTCGAGCCTCATTGTGACATAGTTCAGAGGCATGTAGCTGCCACATCTCTTCTCAGAGATAAGCTACCATCGCCCTAGACAGTTTATTTCCATTGCTGTTTGTAAGCATATTTCAGTATTTTACATTAATGAAATGAAGTATTATTTCCGCTGCATCTCTGTGTTTATGGTTATCTCTGTAATTTGTTGCGTTCTTGTTTAAATCCGGATCACCAAAACTGTGAAGGAAGCAGTAGATTCAGAGGATGGAAAACTCTGGAAAGAGTCCATGGTTGATGAAATGGCATCTTTGCACAAAAATGAGGCTTGGGATCTGGTGGAGTTGTAAGCTGGAAGGAAACCCATTGGTAGCAAATGGGTGTTCAAGAAGAAGAGAAATGCAGAAGGAAAGGTGGAGAAATACAAAGCTCAGTTGGTAGCAAAAGGTTATTCCCAGGTGCCAGGAATTAATTTTGGTGATATTTTTTCTCTTGTTGCCAAGGTAGCTTCTATTAGATTACTTTTATTTGTTGCTACTACTTTTGATTTTGAGGTAGAACAGATGGATGTGAAGACAACATTTCTTCATGGGGATCTCGAAGAGGAGATCTACATGAAGCAACCTGGAGGTTTTGTGGTGAAGGGTAAGAAAGAAATGGTATGCAAGTTAAAGAAGTCTATGTATGGGTTAAAATAGTCACCAAGGATGTGGTATCAGAAATTTGATACATTTATACGAGGACTTGGCCTCACCAGAAGCAAAGCAGATCACTGTGTGTATTTTAAATTAATTGGTGATCATGTTATTTATCTGGTCTTGTATGTGGATGATATGTTGCTAGTTGGAAATGACAAAGAAATTATCCAGGATTTGAAGACCCAATTGTCCTCCAAATTCGACATGAAAGATCTTGGTGCTGCAAACCATATTTTGGGCATGGAAATTAAAAGAGACCAGGAAAAGAGGAAGCTCTAGTTAAACCAGAGGATGTATGTTGAGACAATACTGTAGAGGTTTAATATGCAGGATAGTAAACTGGTGAAGGTTCCTATTCTTGTAGGTGTGATGTTATCTGATGAACAGTGTCCCAAGACACAAGAAGAGGAAAAGGACATGTCCCGTTTTCCATATGCAAGTGCAATCGGTAGCCTGATGTATGCAATGGTCTGTACTAGACCAGACATTGCACATGCAGTGGGAGTATTGAGCAGGTTTAAGTCAAAACCAGGGAAGGAGCACTGGACATCAGTGAAGCATGTTTTCAGGTATTTGCGTGGCACTAGTGATTATGGTTTGTGCTACCGAGGAAGACCAGGATTCGACAGAGTGTTGTATATTCATGGCTTTGTTGAAATCCCTAAGAGAAAAAATTCTCTGACATGGTCCTCAACCGACAACTAACAACCCCTTGTAGCCAACATCTAGTTCGTTGTGTCATTTCTCTACCACCTGAGCCAACCATGTGGTCCCTAACCCATCTTGCATGATTGTATGTTCAAAGATGGGCCTCACAACCTAAAGGTATGCCTTGTCATTTGGTAATTTAGTATTGTAGTTTGATTATCATCGATACTTCTGGGCATGGATTAATAGAAGGATTCAGAGGAAACATTGGGCTAGGCCTATGTTCTTAGCCCCTAGACCAATTTTGGATGCTATCCTTGGACCTCAGTCCCATGAGATCTCTTTTACTGACATTTGGGCTCTAGGGATGGTACTAGATGGGAAACCCTCATCCACACATATCACTCCCCTTCCACTCATTATAACCCAATTCATCGTTTATCCCACCTGGGTCCACATAGGGTTAGCATTCTCCCTCCCCTTTCCCACACCTTGGGTAAGGCTTGGAATGATGCCCCAATGGTTGATGCAGCTAAAAAAAAAGGTAAAATCATAATTGGCCACATTCAATAGGAAAATGTACCACAAAATGAAAAATATGGTCGGGACAAACACATTTAGTACATTGGAAAAAGCCAATACATGAGCTCTACCCCATTATCATGGCCATCACCCTGGTTCCTAGGCCCTAGATGAGGCTCCTTTATCATTCAAGAACCCATGATTATCCGAACCCCTGGTGGGTAATGAACAACCTTAACTTAAAGGAGATATCCGTTGTTATACCTTACACATCATGCTCTTATCCCTTGAGCCCCAAGTAGTTAATGAAAGAAAAATCATAAAAGTCAAAAGGCATATAAAGAGGGTGGCAAATCAAGGTCGAGGAACCTCATGCACCACGATTTCTCTCTCCTATACATTATATACCCAATTGTGGGATTCCCTTTTATTAGATACCCTTGTACCCGATCATGTGGAAACCCTTATTCCCTTTAAAGGTAGAAACCATGTAATAGGATACTTGGTGAATCCCATTTGGAGGTTGGAGACATTAGCACATGCCAAAACCCATTGTGGAAGGGCATGCCATTATGATGTGACCACCTATTGTCCATGGTTTTGTAAGCTCTTTAACTCAATTTCATTTGATGACTTGTTTTACTGGAAGGCTAGAGGATGCATTCAATCTTATGCAGAATTGTAGATGGTCTCCATTTTGGGTTTGGTCTCCCTATACGAGGTCCTAACCTTCCATAGGGCTACATTGGAACATGTAGGGTGTGTGTTAAGAGACACGGGTCTTCATAGTAGCAGACAACACTCAATGAACCACCAAAGATGTTCAAATATGTTTCTAGATTCACCTATTGGACGAGGAAGATGCGCCTGGTTCACCATGATGACTCCACCCCACAGTTGTACCATGCACTTGGCAGATCACCCACGACTTGTATCCTGATTGGAAAACACTTACACCATCATTTGTCACCTTACAGATGGTCTACAGGCATCCTCGATATACATGGAGACCCATGAGGTTACTTGTGTGCCCTCACACCCATTGGGAACACCACAAGTTTATTATTTAGAGAACAAGGGGCCAACCCCTTGTCCACTACTTCTGGGAGTCTTGTTCATCATTGTGGTGCTTTTAGACTTTATTAGGCTTCTTAAAAGGCCAAACAACATGTATTATTGATTAGTCGACCTCTTGAGAGGCTTATTCTTTTGTTTATGTGCTAGTTTGGTGGGCTTGTCACCAAAAGTTAGTTGTTTTGCACATTATTTTATCTTAGGGGCTAATGTAGTCCCAAGTAGCTAAATCAAACTCATTATAAGTGTATAAATAGAAGTTACGAGGATTCATTTTAGCGTCATCACTTGGATTTGGAACTTGTATCTCTTTATAGATTTTTGCTCTCTTTCTTGGAGGAATAATTTTTGGAACATGGTATGAATTTTAATGTTTGGATAATTTTTATATGTCTTGGAGCTTCTTGATGGAAATTTTTTAGATGGTTGGATATATTCTTATACATGTACGTACATTTTAATGCTATTCCTTCTTTCTAATTTTGTTACATACATTGTTGTTGGGATTTCACTATACTAGGGCTTATTTGTTGCATCTCTTAGGCGAAGTTGTGGAGATTTTGTTTCTGGATAGTGAATGCTTCATGTATGGGCCATATATAATGAATGCATGTTCCTATGGATGTTTCATTACTGAAATTCATCTTCATAAGCCATTTATATTGCAAAAGGAAGTATAAAGTCTTTGAAGCTACTTTTGTTGTTGCCCTAGTTCCAAGCAATGTTGTCCTTGAGGCCTCCTTGACCTAGAAAATTAGAAGGTAAATAGTCATAGTTCTAGCTAACCCCATTTCTCCCCAAGTATTGGGAACTAATCCACCCAAAGGTGATCACCTTAAACCATTTTCATCCTACTCCCTCTCCTTTTCTAGGCCTAGCCCCATTAGGTCTCTTAGGGCATCATTTATCTTACAAACCACCCATCAAAAAATTTCAATCTCTTGGCCCCTACTAGGCTACTGTGTCTCATAGGTAGCCTCCAATTTTGAAGTAATTCCAACATTTGGATCTCGAGATATCTCAAGCCTTAGCCTCAAAATTGAATCTTGCCCTTGGTTTCCTTAGGCTAGAAGCCTCATTGGGACCCTCACATTGTCTTTCAATAAAAAATATTTCTTTGGTCGCTTTTCCCCTCTAGAATAGGTCCACCATATCATTGGTTGATAAACCCTACCCCTTTGGCCTACCCCGCAGGTCCACTTGGCCCTTTGTGGTCTCCTACACTATTAAAGGTAATTCTTTAAAGTTCACTCGGAATCCAAGCTTTCACAAGAATTTCAAGGCCTAGGAACCTCCATTATAATATACCTACCCTAAACCTAAAACCTTTAGTTTCCCCTTAAGCCCTTCCTAGATAGCATTAAACCTTGCCTCCAAAGCAAGTAAGCCACTTATTTGAGCATCTCTACTGAATCGGCTTCTAGGATCAACCCGCACCCTATCACTCATCTATCCATTTAGTGATCCTCATCATAACAGAGCTCCTCACATTGGTGAATGTCCGTAAAGAACAGAGAACGTTAGCTGAGGTGACAATGGGCTATTGCTCCATTGTTTCCCTTAGTGTAGAAAAATGTAGATAGTGTGTTATTTTTATTAGAAATTTGTATTAGCAAAGTGGTTCAATAAAGATATTTTTTTGAAGGTTTTAACAATATCTACTGAAATAAAAGGTGTTCTTTACTATGCCACAAACACGTGTTATGGCATGGATTGACTAATGAAAACGAGTAGTAAAATTACAAAAATATATACCTAATTCTCTTCATAGACATGTAATTTTAAAGAATAATCATAATATATACTTAACCAAGAAAATATTTGACAATTAAATGAGAGATGTAAAGACTTAACAAGTGTAAATAAACAATGTATTAGAGATATTTAGTTATATATATATATATATAATTTCAATTACTTATATATCTAATTAATAGATTAAAATATTCATAGCAACATAAACAACACATGTTAACACAGTTAACTTATTTATATTTGGTTTTACAAATAAACATAATATTTTAACATATTTCATATTTAACCTAAAATAAAATACAACTTAATAATTTCATATTTTTAGCCTACACTTTCCTCCCTTACTTTACGCATGATATATAATAAATAACACTTTCCTCTCTTACTTTACGCATGATATAGAGTAAATAACACTTTCCTCCCTTACTATATGCATGATATAGAGTAAATAACATTTTAGAAATTGTCCCCGGATGCGGGTGTCAACATGCCAGGCAGTGAGGAGCCACATGCCCAACATGTGCCACCTCGTGATCGTCAGGGGAGTTTAATGCCCCTCGCCGCCATGGAGTTAAGACGGGAGGCGCAGAGCAGGAACATTAATGAAGAAGCAGGGTACGATGACGAGCTTGCAGAGAGCAATCAAGGCGGGCAAAATTCGAGGGAATGTTTATTGTTTTAAGAAGGAAGGAATGTTGCGATTTTGGGCTCAGAGTGCAGAGCAAGCAGCTCAGATCTCTGAGGGAAATTGTCTCTTTCAAGCTTCTTTTCCTGCTGAGAGCGACTGCATACAAACTGAAGAAGGAAACTTCGTGCTTGTTTATCCGGGGTTCTGCTGTCACTGTAAGGCTGAGCTCTGTTACGGAACAGTGGGGGGACGAAATTCAGGTGGGGGGCGAATCAATCCCGACAAGGCCTCAAGCTTTGCGTGGCTTCCAGTCGTTAGCGTCTCTGCAACCATGGCTCCTCCCCGGGAAAGGATGCCATGTAGAAGAGGTTCTGGGCGAGGGGGTTCTTCACGTCACCCGGTGGCGGATACCCATCATCACTGTTGTTGCTGCTACTGCCATAGAAGGGCGGGAGCCACCCCCATATCTGCCAGTCAATTCATGGAGGCTGGCAGTTCCAATGAAGGAACACCCCTGCTTCCAGCGTTTGGCTCAGCCATATTTACCCTTGGCAGTTCATGGGACAATCCCGGAATTAACGCACACATATCAGTTCTCTTCACAAAGGTCCCTCAGGAGGATGCCGAAGGAGCGCCACCGGACATTGCAGAGGATCATCCAGAGGGCATGGGGAGAAAAGCCGGGATGTGCAGACGGCAATTGCAGTGGATAATCCAGAGAAGGAACCTAAGCAGACCCCCAGCCAACCTCAAGAGCGGGAGACGCCAGCCTCCACGTAGGACCCCATGGCAATGTGGGAAGGCTACCCAGAGGGCCACGGATGGTGCAGAATTATTGAGGAAGAGCCAGAGGAATAGTCTCCAGCAACCCACTCTGGCATACATTTTTCTCTCTCAGGTCTGGTATAGGTTCTTAGTCTCTGTTGGGGCCTGGATTCGGCTACATATCTATGTTTGTGTCTCTTTAGTTCTGGTTTATATGCACGTTTACTATAGTCTGGGCAGCTGGCCTTGCAAGGTCTGTAATAAGTCTTTTTGTTTGATGCCCCTGCGCGGGCTGTTTTGGTATGCTTCGAAAACAACACTGTGTTATGTCATATGGGAAGCGCTGCCCCTGCGAGGGAGAATTCTGAGTCATGAAAAGCAACCCAAAGTGCCACAGTTGGCCCTGGGTAGCCTGTCTTTTTGATTGTAATATTTGCATGTACATAATATAATAGAATAGATAGCTTTACCGAGAAAAAAAAAACATTTTAGAAATTATAAATTACGCTAATTACACATGAAAATGCTTCATACATTAAAAAATTCTCTTTCATATTTAGTTTAAAAATAAGGTATTTCAAAAATTACTTTTAAAAATAATGGAAAAATATAATATAATATAATATGTTTTTATTATTTTTCGTCATAAATATAAGTTTTATATATAATAAAATAAAATAATATAATATTTTCTCATTATTTTCTCACGTGCATCACAAATGCATATTAGCCTAGATATATTTTAATTCGGGATTTACCAAGAACTTAGAGGGATCAAATTTCTTTTCACTTTAAAAAATGTTTGCATCTCAAGAAATTTGATCCTTTTAGATCTCGATCCTTCTAGGGTCTAGGTTGGTTTAATTATCCCTTTAAATAAGATATATTCCACATGAATACCATGGCACAACACCATAAGTTCACAATACCATGGAAATCTTTATTTTATTTTTATTCGATTATTTTCATTTTAAATTATTTTATTTTATTTTGACTTAGCTAAAATGTTTACATTACATTACATTAATCTTTTTAGAGTTTTGATCCCCTTGAGTGCTCAATAGATTCAGAGTTAAAATTGATTTAGGTTGGTTTAATTTTCCCTTTAAAACACTATATTCCACATGAATACCACGGATCAATACTATAGGTTCTCAATCCCATGGGTTGTTTTTGTTTTATTATTATTGTATTTTTATTTTTATTTTTTTGGGTCGCTCTGTAGTATAGAAGAGATATTGGGATGCCCTGTTATATTATGTAAACATTTTGATTGAGTAAAATAAAATAAAAATTTAAATTTAGATTTAAAAATAAAATAAAATTGATTGTAAAATAGTCTAGACGTTTTGACAACCTATGGTTTTGTCCAATATATATATATATATATATATATATATATATATATATATATATGGATCTAGATGTATTTATTTTATTTTGACCAAATTAAAATGTTTATATATATAGATATATATTTTCCCATTATATGTGGGAAAACCCATCATAACTAAGTGACGAAACGAGTAGTGATGAGGACAACTATCTCTAGTTGTGATCCGCGAATGCAGGCTAACTCATCACCATTATTCAAGAAAAACCATAGTGTGGTGGTGATCCATAAAGAGGAAGGGTTTCACTAGTCCCAGCTGTCTTTTGTTCTTGGGTCATTAACCTATTTCCTTAAGTCCAAAAGGGGACAGGGTTTCACTAGTGCCGGATGTCTCTTGGGCTTGGGCAGTTAGTGGTGATCCATAAAGAGGAAGGGTTTCACTAGTCCCAGATGTCTTTTGGTCTTGGGTCATTAACCTATTTCCTTAAGTCCAAAAGGGGACAGGGTTTCACTAGTGCCAGATGTCTCTTGGGCTTGGGCAGTTAACCTATTTCCTTAGGTCCTAGAAAGACGAGCTCTTAACCAAAGAGAAGCAACTTTAAAACAGAATCCAAACCTATTAAAATGTTTATTTTTGTGTAATTTAAATTTAACCAAATACATTACATTGCCCTATAGCATCTATGGACGCAATAATTTCGACCCATCAAACTAACTAGTGAGGCTAACCCTACCAATAGGGTAAGGTCATAATATAAAAAGCTCTTAAATGTTTGATATGAAAACATGAGACGCGCTTCAAAATCTTAGCTGTGTACTTAGAAACTGTACTAAGGTGAGACAGTTACTTGTTGCGAGCGAGCCATGGCGGATGAGCAGATATGAAAGAAGACAAGGTACTGCAAAATGCAAGATGAGATGTCATCGCTGCAAGCAGACACAGCTGCCCATGAGGAAATAGAAGACGAGATATCTTCGCTGCAAGCAGACACAGCTGCCCATAAACTCCTTCCACCACCTGAGGGGACCATGGCATCTCCAGAAAAGCATTTTGAAGATGAAGTTGAAGAGGAAGAGGAAGAGCGCATGCCATCTACTCCCATTCATTACTTCCAGAGGCTACGCATGAGAGAAATGTTTGAGACAGGTAATACCCGGGAGCGCCCAAATATTTTTTGGAATTAATACGCATGATAGTTATCCTGTCTTCATCAAGGGTCGCGACCAGGGATGGAATTTGACGGGCATTTTGCCCGTCATAAGACCTTTTGAACGTATTTGATGGTTGGAAAATTTTGAAGACCATTTCTTAAGACGTGTTTGGAACCATTCAAAAACGTATTTTTGACGGTTAATATTTTTCTGAAAACGTGATTAATACCCATTCAAGAAAGCAGAAGCGAAAGTATGTCAGGAGCTTGTTCTCCTCGATATGGCCACTTGTCCGGCCTCCAGCAAGCCATCCTGTCTCTAGGAACGTTGGTATGTTTTTGTCATATTACTGTTGTAAGTGATAATTTTACATCCATCCCATGCTTCAAATTAAGTTCACAACAATGTAATTTTGAAATCCTGGGAAACGCATCCAGGAAAACCTAAAGTAAATCCGGCCTTGCTTTTATTTTTTATTCTGCACATTATTTTGTTAGCCAAATCCCTGAACGGACTTTTGGTGGATGTTTGGTTGCAGATTCTCTGCCATTTTTTAGGGTGTAAACTCAGAGTTGAACCAAATAAATGATTTGCTGCCGTCGGTTAATTTAGTGGATCACTTGCACATTTAAAGGGATTATATTGGTTTGTTTTGTGGAGACAGCCAGAAGTAACCACCCTCTGGATTCATTTTCAACTTTATGGGAAGTGAATTCCAAGAGGCAATGCACTACCAACGATAGTACAAGTGACGGGTTTGAAGAAATCTTTCCTCTGCTGTAATGAATCGGGGCTTACTAGTAATCATACTGATCCTAATATATTTAAATATACTTCTCTAAATTAAATAATTAATAAAAAACATACAACAATGAATTGGGATATTTTTTTAATATTATATTTGAGTATGACTTTTTCATTTAATAAATTTGTTTTGATGTAAATACTATTTTTTTTGTTAGAGTGTATATTTTAAGACAATGAGGATTTCCTTATTTTCTTAAATATTTGTGAGCAAACTGCTCTCCAATATGGTAGAGATGTTGTAATCTCTTTTATAACATTTGACTTGGTCAAAATAAAATTAGAAAAATAAATAAATAAAATTAAAAATCAAAAATCAAAGTTAATAATTATAATTAATAATTGAACCAACTTAGATCCATCTTAAATGTGTATCTACCAAGTGGCGAGAAAGATCAAATCTTAAAAATCCCTTACTAAATATTTGAAAGGAAGATCATTTAATTATAAAAACAATAATTACTTATTATTTGGATATATTTATTTTAATCGCAAACCTATTAAACATAGATAAGAATTAAACATATAAAGAATCCAAAGCATAAACATGTTTAAGAAAAAACAAAATTGAACTCCAACATGATATATTTTTATGGAGTATAATTAAGGTCAAAGTATTGCATTTGTATGTCAAATTAATCTTAAAAGAATAAAGTTCTATAATATTGAAGGCCCCACTACACTACATATTGGAGAATGAGATGTTTATTACATTTTTTGTCTATTTGCATTTCATATACCTAGGTTTCCCACATCTTAACAACATTTTTAAAAAAGCAGTAAAAGATGTGACACATTTCGATTGGAGCATTTTTCTACTATGGCGTAGCATCTTTCCCTTTATGTTTCTCAAGATGCATTTAAATATGAGGAAAGTCTTTTGCACATATATCCAATTTCCATCTATATTTGGATTTAATGAATAACTTCCATGCATCTTGACTCATTTATTTGCTTACATTATCATTGGAGCAATGAAATTTGGAAACTTGTATGTTGTGACATCACTTTGAAACAACTAATAATTTGTTGTAAAATAAATTTCTCTTGTTAGATGGATATGAAAACTGGATGTTGGTGCTATGTTCTTGTCCCCTTTTAGGGTGTCATATACTTATGTTTTGTATCAAATCTTATATTAGATAATGTAAAAAATTATCTCCTAATTTGCATGAAACTTAGTCTTATTGGGAATTGAAACTTTCTGGTGATATAATATAAATTGTTGCTTTTAAATGACACTTGAAATATATGCAATAGATAACCATCAAGTACTCTACCTAGGATTGATTATATACTTTCAATAAGAAAAATAAACATGTTTCAAATGTTCAATATTTTTTTGTTGAAATCTCCACAATTGTAGTTGTCAAAGTATTATAATTTAAATATATTTAATTTTTCGTTGATATGTCTACAAGTTATATTAAAGGGTATAGTCTCTAAATAATACACCAAGGTGAAAATTATTTTGAATTTTCAAATAAGTTATTTTGTCTAAAAAATAAACGAACTAGTTAATTAGAGTGAGTTCTTTATGATTTTATTTAATGTTACTTTAATACACAATGGTTTTTGTTTATATATGTTGATTTTACTACAATTTGATGATAAATAGAAGGAAGGATTTGATGAGAGCATGTTTTTATCACATTTAATATTATAAGTGTTTGTTCTCTAAAAATGTAATAGTGGAGGAAATCATAACTTAATCCTATAACATGATGTTAAGAGATCTACATTGCCCATTTATTATAGTTTTTGTCTTTTAATTTTTAAAAGGTTCAAATACTATACATTAATTGTTGTTAACATTATTGTATATCTCATTATCCAAAACAATGCTAAATAATAACATAAACCATATTAATTAATTTACTTTTGAGTTATTGATAACATTCAATAGTTTTATTATGTTGGTCATCTTATATGTCCTATAAGATATCCTTAATCATATCTCATATATACAAATAATATGGCATGTCTGGGGCAAGGAAAATTGATTTCAAGTTCCAAAGACTTTATTGTGAAGGTTCCATGCAATTTCAAACCAAGATTTGAGATTTAATAAATCATTTGTGTGTTATGGCCATTTTGTTTTTTCCTTATGATAAATATGTGAAAATTTAACATAATTATGTTATTGAAAAGTAATTTTATAATCAAACATTTATTGGTGAAGGGTTAATTTATTGTAAGAACATTATTCTTGAAGGGCAAAATTTTAAACATAACGTTTCTTGACTGGGAGCATAAAAACTCAAAACGTCAAAAAAATATTATATGATGGGTAAAGAGACATCCAAATTCCAACCCTGCTCGCGACATCATATTCGTTATGTTTAACGATTTCTATCTTATACCATTCTATTAGGATGAGAAATTGTCGCGCCTTAGAAATAGGGAGGGGTTCCTGATTGATTTTAGAATGGCAATTCTGTTTGCTTGTTATAATAGCAACAACAATTCATTGATAACTGTTGTGATGGACACGGAGGGTCAGAGAATGATTGTAAGCCTGAACATTGAATTGATAAAAGCAGGGGTAACTACCCACAGAAGAAATATTTGTCCAAGAGACGCCGGCGGAATTGTTCTTTGGGATTTTGATATTCGAAATAGCAGGGGCATGATTTACAATAAGAATGAGAATGCGTTCAAATTTTTTGAATTAAAAAATTATGCCCAACTATTTACAATACGCCCTAACCATGAGAACTTTGGTTTAAGTGTAGATTTTGGAAGTCCAGGAAATATGGACTTAAGTGTAGTAATGGAAGATAAGAGCTTGAGCTTAGCAGGGGAAGAAGTTTTTCTGAGAATTTATGCGAAACACCGTGGACAAATACGCAAGCTAATTTCCTTACCTGTTTCTCCACAGCATGAGATTCAGTACTTGGTACTGTGCGGCAGTGATAGAATTGTTATGCAACAATTGAAATTGCGTATGCAGATCCTGGATATATCTGGCGAAAAGTCCAAAATAATAAAAGCAACTGATATGGAGATGTTATGTCGCCCTTATTATTTGTACAGGAGAAATTTGTTCATTTGTGTGACCCAAATGGGAGGCACGAGAAGCCTGAATGTCTTTAATTTAGAAGGTGAGATTGTGGTCACATTTCAAGACCACCCAATGTATCAGCTGGACTTTCAGATCGGTTCGTACATTACAGCTGCACAAGATATTCTGATATCTATTTGCCCTGACCCAGAGCCAGAAAATAGTTTGATAGTATCAGATTTATGGAGCATCAATATTAGTAACATTTTAACAGGAAACTTCATCGCCAAGATTACAGCGGGTGATGGTGATGATAATATAAGAAGGATTGCACTGAGCGATTTGGATCCCAGAGCATTTACATATGATGAAACAACTCATCAAATTTTCGTGGGAGATACTGGCGGCCATATGGGTTAGTAGTCCTCGGAGCTGGTATTATGGCGGCCATAATACCAGCTCCGAGGACGAGGACGAAGACGACGACGAAGAGAGCTTCGACGAGGACGAAGACGACGACGAAGAGGACGACCAAGAGGCGTGAGAAAGTAGAGGTTTCAATTCATTTTTTGTTTTGTAACTGCTGACCAAGAGATTCGCTCCTCCCTGGGATGGATCCATCCTGTGAGCCTGGCGTTTCTGATGTTCCTGTTCCTTTGATTTTGATTACAGTTATTCAATTTATAGTCAAGTTGATTTTGATTACAGTTATTCAATTTATAGTCAAGTTTGTTTTAGTTCTGAGATGAATAGATAATAATATTCTGGAAATGCTAGAATAAATAACTATTCTGGAAATGCTAGAATGAAGTGATTTTTTAATAACTTTGATGAATGAGGTACTCAAATATTTACGGGATATTTTGCATTTACTTATTCATAGCTTTCACATGGAGAGAGAAATATGGTCATTGTTAATTCTCCAATTCATATTCCACGGAAAGTGTTAAATGGTCACTTTTGACCACCCTCACATAAGAAACTTATTTTTCTTCGTTAGTTAGATATGCTCCAATTTTAGAGGGGTATATTTAGCTATTATTTTGTGTTTTTGTGTTAAATATTTAAATTTAGTGCTTATATAATTTTTTTCCAAGATGCTAAGTAAGGAGTGAAATTTTTAAATGCTTAAGATACATAAATCTATTATACATGCTATAGTTGGTCTCAATTTAATTTTTACTCCAAAAATGTTGAATCATCTCCATGGCTCTATGGTTGACATCATCATCTTGAAATTTTATTTTGGTTGTACACTTTTCTTAAGAGCCTCATTTGAGACCTCAAAATTCCTCTAATGAGACCCCTCCGATGTAGAATGCACATTAGTTTTGGCTGGAAATCTCCTTCGAGTTCCACTTATAGCACAAACCAATAAATAACTAATAATAAAATAATGTATTTTTGTTTAAGAAATTTATATTATTTCATATTAAAATATTAATTTATTCAAATTAATATTGTTATTTTGGAGCCTTAGCAAAAAAAACTTTTCGAGATCTGTTTTTAAAGCACTTTGCTATTAAAATTCATATTATTTAGTTTTTGAATTATTGTATAAATATTAAATTTGATAAATTAGTTTAAATTTATTTTAATTTAGGATTTATTAATGAGATTATCTTCTTTTATTTCAAAAGAAGTTTGCCAACTTAATTTCTCTTGGCCTTCATAAATCCAAAATTACCATGAATTTAAGTTAATATTTTAACTTGTTAATGTGATAAATTTGTTGTGTTATATTTAATGACCGTTTAAATAAGTGAATTTCCACAATTTAAATTGTCACCTTATAAATATTAATATTATTGAATTCATTTTGTAGTTTTATTCTTGATTTTATATAGTTTAAATAGATTAATATTGATTATGAAGTAATGTTTTAATAACTTTGAGGAATAAGGTACTCAAATATTTACTAGATACTATACATTTACTTATTCATAGCTTTCACATGGAGAGAGAAAGATGGTCATTGTTAATTCTCTAGCTCATATTTAATGGTAAATTTCTTAATCCATTGATTCGAGGGGAAAGTGTTATAATGGTCACCTTTGACCACCCTCACATAAGAACTTATTTTTTCATTGTTAGTTAGATATGATCCAATTTTACAGGGGTATATCTAGCTATTCTTTTATGTTTTTTGTATTAAAATTAAAAATTACTGCCTCTATAATTTTTTCCCAAGAGGCCAAGTAAGGAGAAAAATTTCTAAATGCTTAAGATACATAAAGCTATTATACATGCTATAATTGGTCTTAATTTAATATTTTTACTTTTTTACTCCAAAAATGGTGAATCATACCCATGCTTGACATCATCATCTTGAATCCTATTAGTTCTTATAAATTTTATTTTGGTTGTACATTTTTCTTAGGAGCCTCATTTCAGACCTCAAAATTCCTCTAATGAGACTCCTCCTATGTAGAATGCACATTAGTTTTGGCTAGAAATCTCCTTCGAGCTCCACCTGTAGCACAGACCAATCAATCACATGATTAGGTTTTGGTACATATCTTTCAAGTAAAGAATTATGGAAAAAATGATGAGCTCTATTTGAAGGAGGTAAAGCCACCCTATACGCCACTGGTCCAATCCTCTAAAGGATTTCAAATGGCCCAAAATACCGTGGTGCCAACTTGGAACATGTCACAATACTTTTATTTCAAAAGAAAAGAAGTTTGCCATTCAAGAGACTCAATTTCTCTTGGCCTTCATAAATCCAAAATTACCATGAATTTAAGTTAATATTTTATCTTGTTAATGTGATAAATTTGTTGTGTTATATTTAATGACTATTTAAATACATGAATTTCCACAATTTAAATTGTCACCTTATAAATATCAATATTATTGAATTCATTTTCTAGTTTTATTTTTCATAATTCATTTTCTAGTTTTATTTTTGATTTTATATAGTTTGAATAGATTAATATTGATTATAAAGTGATGTTTTAATAACTTTGAGGAATAAGGTACTCAAATATTTACCAGATACTATACATTTACTTATTCATAGCTTTCACATGGAGAGAGAAAGATGGTCATTGTTAATTCCCCAACCCATATTTAATGGTAAATTCCTTAATCCATTGATTCGAGGGCAAAGTGTTATAATGGTCACCTTTGACCACCCTCACATAATAAACTTATTTTTTCATTGTTAGTTAGATATGCCACAATTTTACAGGGGTATATCTAGCTATTATTTTGTGTTTTTTGTATTAAATATTAAAAATTAGTGCTTATATAATTTTTTCCCAAGATGCTAAGTACGGAAAGAAATTTCTAAATGCTTAAGATACATAAAGCTATTATACATGCTATAATTGGTCTTAATTTAATATTTTTACTCCACCTTCTCTTTGGTGTAACATTTAGCTTTGTCTGGAAGTTATCCCTCCAACCCAATCTGCAAAAGGTCTTGTTGCCCTTGTCTTGTAGTTCTAGACCTCTTCTACAAAACCGTATCTTCTGTCAACTCTGCTAGTGCCAAATCCTCCATAGAATGTAGGACTTGTTCCTCTTCCTGAACTAGCATGGAAGGCTCATAGAGTTTCAAATTCTCTACATTTACAATTGAGTAAATGTGTATATATGGCGGTAAATTGAGTTGACAGGCATTATCACCCACATTTTCCACTATCTGAAAGGGACATACCTTAGAGCCTTGATTTTCTTACCAGGCTGCTACAATATCTCCTTATTTAACTATAGCCAAACTATGTCCCCAACCTTGAATGAATTATCTGTTATGCGCTGATCATACCTGGACTTATACTTCACCTGCGACTTCTGCAGTGTTTCCTGTACCTATAGATGGATCTACCCAATCTTCTCTATACAATTTTCAGCCCTCAAAGCATCTCATGTAAGGTCTTCCTTCACTCCTCCTTGCTGCCCATATGCATTATCCAAAGGTGAAGGTGGAAAATATCCAAAACAAGTTTCAACTGGGGACTTTCCTATAGAAGTGTGGACCGCTCTATTATAAGTATGTTGCATATATACCATATTTTCATCCCAGGCCTTTGGATGCTTCTAGTTGTCACCCCTCAAAAGTTGCACCAATGTCCTATTGACTACTTTTGTCTGCTCATCTGTCTATGGATGGAATGTTGTAGATCTCTTCAACTTCGTGTCCAAATTCTCCAACAATGTAGTCCAAATGCACTGAGAAATCTTGTATCCATGTCTGAAATGATGCTCCTTGGAATCCCAAAATGTACCCATACTTGTCCAAAGAACAAGTTTTATACTTCTTTTTCGTTGATGCTCTTTTTACAGGGCATCAAAACACACATCTTGTTGAACCTATCAACTACCACGAACAAGTAGTCATGTCCCTTCTTGGTACAACAAATCATGTATCCTCTTATGAACCTATCTACCTGCTCTTGCATCTTGGGCCAATACACATACCTCTGCAATTTAGCTATGGTCTTCCCTACGCCAAAGTTCCCTGCAACCTTGGAGGTGTGAGCCTCTCTAATTAGCTGCAAATGCTCATCTTTAGGAACACAGAGCTTATCCAGCCTATAGAGTAACCCATCCTAGAGATGGTAGTCAATGGTTTTGTCGCCATCGTGCACACGAATCTGACTCTGCAACTGCTAATACACCTCCTTGAAGTCCTCATATTTTGAATATGCATGTCTGTATGCATCATGGGTGAATGGCTCCATGTGCATAAGAATCCCCAAAATTGTAATATTTGATGTGGGTGGCCTTGAAAGAATATCAACGAACTTGTTTATGTTTCCATTCTTATACTTGATCACCAAATGAAACTGTTGTAAAAGCCCCATCCGCTTGTAATGCCTGGTCTGTTGTAGCTTATTTTGCGCCTACAACAACTGTAATGGCTGGTGATCCATGTGGATTATTGTCTCCTTTCCCATCAGATAGTGCTTCCACTTCTTCACAGATTTCACCATGGCATAGAGCTCCTTATCATAGGTAGGGTAGTTAAGAACTACCCCATGAAATAATTCATAATGGTAGCGGTCCTGCTACCACTGAAAACAAGGCTATGGATTTCCTCAGGTATTGTGCTACTCCAATGAAATTTTGAACCTTAGTAACATTAGTAGGCACTGACCATTTCATGATAGTCTCCATATTGGAAGGATCTAGCATCAATTCTCCTCCACCAATCACATATCCCAAATACACCAAGGACTGTTGTGCAAACTCACACTTCTTGAGATTTGCTAGCAGCTAGTGCTTCTTCAATGTTTCTAGCACCCACGTCAAATGTGAAATATGCTCCTCCCAAGTAGAACTATATACCAGTATATCATCCAAATAGAAAATAACAAATGAATCTATAAAAGGTTGTAGTACATCGTTCATTAATATCATAAATGTAGCTAGTGCATTACATAGGCCAAATGGCATAACTAACTGCTCATATAAACCTTGCCTGGTTTTGAAGGCGACCTTCCATGTATCTTATTCTTTGACTCGAACGTGGTGGTATCCAGACTTCAAGTCCAACTTGGTGAAATAAATTGCTTGTTGCAACTGATCTAGCAAATCGTCTATCTTGGGAAAGCGATATCTATTCTTAAGCATGATTTTATTCAACGCCCTGTAATCTATACACATCCACCAAGTCCCATCCTTATTTGGCACAATGATGATTGGTGACCCAGATGGTGATGTACTCGGTCGAATGACACCATGTTCCAACAGTTGTTGCAACTTTTTCTTCACCTCACTTGCTTATATAACAGACCGCCTGTACAACCCAATATTTGGCAATAGGGAGTCTGGCAATAGTTGGATCTCATGCTCCACTTCTCTCTTAGGGCGTAGCCCTTTAGGATCTTGGAACACATCATTGTATGCCTGTAAAAACTCCAATTGTTTTTTTTTTTCTTAGTACACCCCTCTAGGGATTCCTTGCCTCTAATTAACTCCTCTACAAACTGATTTTCTCTTAAGAACAATAAAACATACTTCTTGCTGGAAATGATCAATTTCTTAGCTTGGTTGGCACTTACTAGTGAAATTTTTGACTTGCCTTTGTGCGTGTTGATGATGAATGATTTTCCATCCTTGATGAGATGGTATTGGTTAACTCTCCACATGAATATTGCATCACGCATGCACATGTATGGTCTCCCAAACATGACTCCACATACATCAAGGGGAACCACATCCAGATTTACTTCATCAATAAAATCAACAGTGATAGCAAATCTAATTTTACATTGTTTTGTTACGTTTAGCTCTACATCCTTATGTACCCATCCCAATGGGTATGGGTTTGGATGATCACAAACTTCCAACCCCAACTTATTGACTACATCTGCTACAATGAGATTTGCCTACGATCCTGAGTCAAACAGAGCATCAATTTTCGTCTTCTTAACCTGTATCTTTATATGGAAGAGTTTGGTCATTTCTTTCTCTTCTGATTACTGAAGGCTACTCAGATTAACCTCATTCTGCACTGATGTACAGGTGATCTCCTCATCCGCGTCTGAGCTACTTTCAACTTCGTTTCTCAAATTAGTGACCATGAGATTCTTCTTATTATTATCTTCCTTCTTGTTCTTCACATTTAGCTATGGATGCAACTTCCTACACCTCTCCTCGCTATGGCCCTCAATGTTGCAGTGGTTTCAGTGGCTTCTAGGATCTTTTCACTAGTGTGTTTTGGCTACCATCCTTTTATATTTTCTTCCTTTTTTTCTTCTTCTTCCCCTACTTACAAACATCATGTTGCTCCTTTTTCTTCGGTCCGCTTGATTGCACTCTTTTCAAGCGTATGGTCTCCAGGTACTGTGCCTGTACATAAGTCTCATCCACTATTTTGGGCTTTAGCAACATCACTTGCTCACACAGATGGTAGTGCAGACCCCTCAAATACTTTAGGAGTATATCTAGGTTCTTTGGAGAGATACCCAACATTATAGCCATCTTTCTGAATTCTATGGTGTACTCCTGAACGCTTTGGCTTGACTTTTTCCTGAAGTAATGCCACTAGATCCACTGGTCTTCCACGTACCCAATGGGATAAAATTGTGACTTAATGGTGGTTTTGAAATCCTCCCACTTAGTCATTGGATTTTTTCCTCCAGCCTCAAGGTTTTCGTGTGGCTCTCCCACCAAGTCAGTGCATGTCCCTCCAATTTTAGTTGCGTGAATGAGATCTTCTATCCTTCCTCGATCTGATGGACACTGAAATAAACTTCTAGTTGCTACAACTAGTGGTTCAACTCCAAAGCGTCGATCTCACTGTGGTATGGCTTGATATTGACATTGGATTCCACCTTAAATAGGGATTGGTTCACGACACTCGAATTGGGTTGATCTTTTATGGGTTCTTCCTTCTACTGGATATCTACATCTTCCCGATCTCGCGATCCCCCTTCTAATTTGTTCTCTACATTCAAACCCCATTTTTCTCCAAATATCCCGAGCTTATTTCTTAGGGCCACCATGAAGAGGTTGACATTGCGGTTTATATCTATGACTTGATCTTCGAGCTGTGAAAACCTCACCTCTGCAGGATCACAAGGTTCGTTTACAGATTCATCACCCATGATTAGGGTTTTAAGATTTTCATCCTCACCGAGCTAGATCCCTAAAATATCCCCAAAATACCCAACGAAACCCTCTCTGATACCAAATGATACATAAAAGTCCATGAATATTCCACTAGAAAGTTCGTCACAACAGGTTTGATAATATTATTTTAAAAATTTGAGATTCTACACTATTACAGTTTTATTTAATTTCTAGATCTGTAAAATTAATTGTAATTAGTGCAAGCATGTAAAAGTAAATGAAGAAGAAAATTAGAGAATGAAAAAATAAGCTCACACACACATAATACACAAGATATGCTCTGGGGGAAACCCTTTCGGGAGAAAACCCAACTAGAAGGTGAGGCCGCTTCGCTCTCTTTCTTTGTCTGGAAATATGGCTACAGATACAAAGAAGTAATGTTTGTGGCCCGTGGGCTACTACAGTGCACAAATCCTCTCTATGTTCTCTACCTCCTATCTCTCCTAGCTATCTTTTCTCAACTATGGAACCAAATTCTCTCGAAAGAGTGGAATGCATCATCCTCCTAGTGGCTCGGTTATAACATAACTCGGTAGCCTACTAGTGGTTAAGTTTGACTACATCAACTCTTAACTAGAGTTACAAAATAGAATATTCTAGAGTATTTTACATCACAAACACATGGATAGACCTTTTTCCATGAATAATGGGTGCTGACGTGGCATCCTCCCGAACTATAGGTGTGAAAACAGGAAAGTGAACTTCTTAGTGGCATAACATTTGCATACGGACTCCGGTTGAAGTGATTCTTATGCCGTTGGAAATCTCACTGTGTCTAGAATAGCATGAGAAGGTGTTCACAATAGCATAAATTTTTTACACCCAAAAAACGTCGTTTGATGCCTCAAAATGGTCCTCGAAGGTTTTAGACCGTGTTTCCCAAACTGGGTCCCACCGTAAAAAACAATCCCATGAGATGATTCCTCCAATTTTTCCACTCCATATGCATTGAGATGGATAAAAAATGATATAATGATCCAATTCAGATCATCAAAGGGCACTACTATGAACTTATAATTCCCATATATTATTCTAAATTTTTTTACGAATGGCCTCCTCCTTGATTATTATATGATGGTATCCTAACCTCAGGTAAATCTTGGAGAAAATTGTTGCTTCCCTTAACTGATCAAAGAGGTCATTGATTCTTGGTAATGGGTACCTGTTCTTAATGGTAACCTTTTTTAACTACCTATAGTGGATTCATAGTCTACGCATTCCATCTTTTCTCTTCATGAACAAAACATATGCTCCCCATGACGACACACTTGGCCTTATGTAGCCTTTGTCAAGCATTTCTTTCAGCTACAATTTTGTTGAAAATAGCAACAAGAAATGCTAAAAATAGCACTGCTATAAATAGTAGTTCAACCAGTGTTGAACATAGCTACAAGGAATGAAAAATGGAAGTGCTAAAAATAGCATTCTATAAATAGCATTTTGGGATACCTTCCTATTTTAGTCAATCCCTAAACTAAAATAGTGAACTAAAATTAAAATTTGATCTTAGCAGCTGTTTGTAAAATAATTAATTAATTCATCTTGAGTTAATTAGTTAAGGAAAATCAAACATGAAGTCTATGTGGGGACATGCAACAATTTCTCCATTAATTGAGGAATTTATCCATCAGTTAAAGAGATAAGGATTGTGCAATTACTTCTTTAGGTTTTGTGAGTGTGATGAGGCCAATTCACACATGTGGCTTCACTGGACCCCAAGAAAAAATACGCAAGGAAATAGGAGGCTTGGAGAGCTTCAGGAGGACATATACTATGTCTATTTGATCTGTGAGTTGTATTGTTTGATTTCAGAGAGAGAAGGATAGCTTGAGAGTTGATTCTTTTTATAACTTGAACATGATTTCCACTTGTATGATAATATGGAGTTGGGGTTTTAGGCTTAGGATTTCCTCGGGTTATTTCTTCTATGTTATGTGTGATTGATTTCTCATTCTCATTTATATGTGTTCTCTTGATCTTGCTCAATTCGATTAAGCTTCCGCAAAGTGTTGTAGAAGTAGATCTTGTATTGTGTTTTAGTATATTGCCTAATCTATTGATCTACAGTGGGAATTTCTACATGGTATAAAAGCGAAGGTGATCAAGGTGAAGAACAGTATACAAGAACGAGGAGTTCGAAGGTTGTGGTTCCTGAATATAGAAATCGAGTTCTTATCACATCTCAATTTCACCAATGGCGTTCAGCGGTTTAAGACTCGAGTATGCCCTTGATGGCAGGTCGAATTATATAGCATGGAAGTGTTGTGGGGAAAAATGCCTATTTAGGACGATCCTATCCACCTAAGGTGTGATAGCGCCTTAGCAACAAACGAATGCAGCTATCATGATTTCTTCCTTTATGAAATATGAAAGAGAGGAGATCGGCAGACTTACCGTTGTCTTCCGGTTGTCCCTCGAACTAGATCCTCTTCTCTTTGTGTGTCCATAGCTACTTTCCTCCTCGCTCGATCAAGAGAACAGCTACTTGAATCCCACGAGATGACAAGAGAACAACTACCTGTGACAAGAGCAACAAGAGAAGAACACAATACAAAGGCAAATATACATATTCATAAATGATTCAGGATTAGAAGTAAATCAAATATACTAATACAATTACACAAAATACACCAGCATATAGGAAAGAATCAAGATAGCTTTATTGAAAGTAACAGTGTTCAGGAAGAGATACAACCCATAGGGCTCCAACCCAGCATCTCCTTCCCAGTAGAATGGACTTCCTTCTTCAGCTCCCTTCAAAGCATAACACACCCAATGTTTCTAGCCACAAACCAACAACAATTCTTTGCAAATACTAAATTCCAGCCTCCCTAGACCTCATGAGAGAGATCTATATATAGGGATATTGGAGAGAGGATGAGTCAGCTTGAGACTGGTCTGAGACTGACTAGTGTCCTCTCCCACTTCAGTTCTTGAGTCCACTTGGAGGTTCTTGCTTCCACTTGGAGATTTGGAACCTCTTACTCATCACCAGTCGAATTCCCTGATCCAAGTGTCATTTTGGAAGCTTCCTGGGCATTGACACCTTGAGGAATGACTGTGCCACATGTCCAAACTCGCCCAGCGCAGGTAGCCTTCTTTGCAGTTGACATTCAATGCAGGTAGACAGCGGAGCAGTTGACATTCAGCGCAGATGCTCAGTGGAGCAGTTGACATGATCCAGAATTTCCTTGTTTTGAGTGTTTTCAGGTGGAGAACTTTTGTGAATTGTTGTGGTTACTTGGCCTTGTTCCTCTAGGGGTAGGAACAACATGTTTAGGGACTTTGGATCCCTTGATTATTGACATTTCATGCTTAGTGATGTGAGGCACAAAAATGTCTATAACAGTTGCCCCCTAAAGTATGAGGCTGTTTATCGGGTGAAATGCTTTATCCAGGAGGGTCCGAAGTTCATCCATCTGCTGGGAGGAGACCTGTAATAAAATAAAATACAATACATTATGATTCATACTGCTTTCATGATCTAGCTGAGGCGGGCATTCCCATGCTCAGCTTTATAAATTCATTTTGGTACATAGAACAGACGATCGTCTGATGGTAGACTGATAATTTTGGTGAAAATTATCATCCTTCGAGTAGGATGATCATCTGTTGCAACGATGTACATGTCAAATGTCTTTATATTTCCTGAATATATATCGCAGCCCGAATGGATGAAACTAGATCCGGGGTCTTCAAACTCGTTCGATCTTCACTCTAAGTACAAGTCGATCCATGTGAGAATTGCGCTGAAGTAGAACATGGAAAGACATCGCTTGATTACCGGTCAATGATGTAAACCGTTAACAAGCGCGAGAGGAATCACCGATAATGATAATGACCCTCAAGGTACTGCAGTACAATTCACGTGGTGTGAATAAAGGACTTGGCGTCGAACACCACGCAAAATCTTCTGGTCGAAGGTCATTGATGTATACCTGTCGCCGGAAGTGAGAAACTTGCCATTGAGGCATGCAAGTTTCAAAGTACTGAAGGGGTTGTTACTAGATCAACTCCTTGGATAATGAGCTGATGTCGACAAGGAGCGATCCGTCAAAGGAGGGCCTTAATGAATCCCACATCAGTGACACGGAACGGAGCTAATGATTTTAATGGAGGTGAAAACAATCTGTGACATATGATTCAGGGTGGCGGTCATGAATGGATGAAGGATAATGTATGGCAGTGGATGGGACCCGGTTGACTCTTTCTGAACAACTTCTCTTGAACATATGGCGACACTGATGCGATGGATCGGTAGCATTACCCCAAATATGGATGGTATGGCAAGACCATGGTGATGTGACCGGTGAATGAAACAACCCAACCCGAATGTGATACGGAAGAAAAGTGTCATGTTCAAGAGCGACCTCCTACCATCAAAGTTTTCTTGATCTTTCCCAATTTTTCCCCAGTCACTGCTGACCAGTGCCTCTTTATTTTTGTCAAGCTTGAGGAGGATAACATATGCTTGTTCTATAACCTGCCCTTCGGCCAAGCCCATCGCTATGTTTTAACGAGCCTAGCGATAGGGAAACTCGTTCTCGTTTAAAGACAAGTTTGTCGCTATTTAATCATTTTAACGAGTCTAACGACAAGGATAACTTGGTCCTTTTCATTTTTAGAGAGTCTGAAAAGGTACATAAAGTTAACTCCAAAATTCCTTTTTCGTCATCTAATCCCTTAAGTCCGAAAAAGTATAAAACAATACAGAAGGGATGAGTTTTCGATAACTTTAACGAGCCGAATAAAACAAGCACTCGACCTTTTTGTGCAATAATCCCTCAGGTCCAAAAAGATTAAAATCTAGATGAGGGATAGCTCTTCCGGTCCTTTAACGAGGTGGAAGGCCAAAACTCGGTAATCTTTTCATATTTTACGAGTTAGTTGAAAAGAGCTTAAAGAAGACTCGTCTTTTGAGGAACGAGTGATAAACAGGGATAGCAACTGATTCCAGGTACAGGTTGGAATTTTCCAATCACGGCAGTGTCACAAGGATGGCTAGGTGAAATCACTCTTCACAGCTGTTCCTCAAAATGGGTAAACAATCATATGGAGGTGAATGATCGGCCAAATGAAGGTGGAGGTGGCAGGTGCAAACACGACCAAGGCTTTTATGGCTGATAAATTTACGATCACAGCGGTTATTTACCGGGATAGGTTCATTTTTTAGTTAAAAATGAGCTTAAACTCAGGAGGAAACATTGCTCACTGCTTATATTTATTTTTTAACGAGCATGAAGACCGCGTTAAAACTGCTCGGATCTTGCGTTTATTTTTTAACGAGCATGAACTTTATGCTAAAACTGCTCGATTACCCAGTCATAAGATAAGAGTGTCTCATGAAAGATTCCATTTTTTATAGAGCTTGCGCCTTACCAATGCTATGCTCCCTCTCATCCTTTCTTTATGCAAGTTCGGAAACGGATAACCTAAAAAATAGATAAATAACCGCTCTTTCCTTGCACTCCAAAAGGTTTGCATGCCCCCAGGTATAAAATACAATTTCAAGGTTGCCCCTCCTCCTTCTCACCTCTGCTTTTCTTTGGGTGTTCACAGCTACTTGTCGTCTTGCTAGTCTAATTTTAACGATACTTGTCTTCTCGTTAATTTTAACGGGTCCATACGATACTTGTCTTCTCGTCAGCCCAACTTTCAACAGATTTTTCGCAAGATCGCAAGAGAACAGCTACTTGCGACAAGAGAGAAGCTACTTGGGACAAGAGAAGAACACTACTCAAAGACAAAACATTTGTGTTATTGAGGGAGGCTTACCTCTTTCAGGTTACCCAAAGATTGTCTTGTTAATCTTTCAAACAAAACACTTCCTCGGCAATGTCTACCGAAATAGACAAGGGTGAATGACTGTTGTCAAACACGTAACTTTCAAAAAAGAATCTTATTCTAGAACAACCCCTCTTCCATCCACGGACGGGGTACGGACTAGTCATATTCTCTCGCGGAAATTCTACCTTATACCCAAAGTTCCCCTGCCGAAGCAGGCCAGGATGCATGCCCCCTGGGGTCCAGTCATATCCTTCCGGATTACTCGCGCTCATCAGGAGGACGGACCATGGGTTGAGACACTTCTTGCACGAATAGACCATTTAGGGATGGCACCTGACTATTTGCGATGTGTGATCCAGGAAACGAAAGTTGGTCCACGAGCTTGACCATTCTTCCTTCATGCGGAAAACACATTACTCTAAGAGTGAGGAGACTACAGCTCCCATGCAATATATATAGTCTCGTCCAAGGAGTAGGTTATAATCCAAGGGTCCTTGAACGACCATCACGTTCATTTGAACGGTCTTCCCTTTCAATGTTATAGGAACATTGGGGAGGATCCCTAAAGGTCGACTGGTTCCTTTATCAAAACCTGATAGATTTCTCATCTCAGGTAAAAGCGTTGGCGAACCAAGCGCTTTCCAAGCAATAGAGGAAAGGATACTCACAGATTCCCCCTCATGAATGATAGTGCCAGCCATTACCATTCTGTATATTTGACAAACAATTCTGAATGGCACACTGGCTGGCAACCGGGGTCTGCCTAGTTGGTTCCAATCAAAGGACACAACCAGGTTGCTTGGTGGTGGGACCGAATATACGGGCGGATAGCGCTCTGATGAACTTCCTTCCTGTGACAAAGGAATGGTGGCATTGCCCCCTTGATCATCAGAGTCACTGCTGATGAAGAGAACCTGGATGGTGTCGTCTGTATTCTCCTCTGTGATGGTGTCATTCGAAGATGGAGCCTCTGAAGGCAAAACCGGGTCAACTGCCGTATCAACCTTTTGACTTTCGTCAGGCATGGATCCAGACGGTTCTTCTTCAATGACAGGTGCTTCGGCTGACCATCTAAGTGGCTCAGCCAGATTCTCAACTAGTGAGGGACTTGGCAGGAGTTTTTGATATCCAGGAGGAAGATTCGCTCGTAAAATCGGGCGATCTTCCAGAACTCTTTTTGCCTCGTCTAAGAAGGGACAACGGTGGATGACGTGATCGCCTTCACACAGTCTGCAGGGAAATTTAACTTTCCCATTCTGTCCTGGAGCTTCACTCCCACTAGTTGATGGTGAGCAATCGACATGGCTATCAGAGGTCGATGCTCCCGAATTGTGCAAATGGGGGGACCAGTCTCTTAGTATCCGTGGGATACAGGGACAATCTCTATGGAAGTGGTCTCCCCTGCATATGATGCATGGCGATTTAGGCCTTACAAGTGCGGTGTGTGGATTTTTGTTAGATGATATTTGCTTGCCCCCAGTCGCCTTAGGCTCCTTCTTCTTCTTTTCTTTCTTCTTCTTCTCCTTCTTCTCCTTAGGAACCCGATTTTTTGATCGACCAGTTCCGTCAAGCGAAGAGGAAGGAGGGGAGGAAGATGAAGTGGAAGGCGGGGAGGCGACTCTTGTCTGATCTAACTGTTGACTCGATTGTTCAGGAGTGGTGGTATTCTGAATGACATTGGTCGAAAAGAGCCAAACTGGTAGGCCAATTGTCAATCCTGGAAGTGACAATGTGGCCATGTGGGGCGCACCAACATCTCCCCAAGAGGAGAAGGGACTAGGATTTCCACCCAAGGGAACTCCTTGGTTGGTGTGCTCCATCTTTTCAACCTAAAGATCAACGCAGGATTAAAGGGTGATTGTTCTGTTTAAAATAAATTGTTAACGACGCTTTTAGACACAACTTGCTTTTTCAGTTTTAAAGAGTTGAGAAAAAGCTAAATATGACTCTAGTCTCCTTCGATGTTTTAACGAGCCCGAAGTGACAAATGCTCGGATGGAATTTTTCTGTTATAGAGTCTGAAAAAGGCCAAAAGGAACTGCTCTAGCGATCTAGGCAGAGGGTGTGCCAAACCTTTCACAAAACCACAAAATACGTTTTACGGTACGGGTGGTCGATCTTCGTGAATGCTGTGTTCACTGCATTGCGATCAGTAGGGCGGCCGACACGGCTTCCTAAGGATAAAAGATATATGCCTATAGGGGTCTCCCAATATATACGCGACGATACGTGGGAGCACAAGTCCGTATTAGTGCAATCGTCCCTCAGGAGGAATCACCCACCTTCTTAGAGATCGACAGTCACTACGTTTAACGACGCCGGAACACGTCTCTACCTAGACCTCTACGATGAGCGTTATGTTGCAAAGCATTGTTAGGTTCATTCAATATATTTTAAGTTGATCTTTTTAAAGTTTGCCTTTCAAGGTTCACCACGAGATGTATGATACAACTTCCTAAATGCAGTCTAAGATGATAAGCAAGCTTTTCAATCTTTCAACTTTGAAAATCCTAGCTACTAAGGGAAAAGAGAGCGACTATCTTTTCTCAAAGAGAAATCAGCACACTCTAATGCACTTTCCCTAAATCCAACATGCAAACTTATCAAATGCAAAATGCACAATGCAGGTGTTTGTTTTCACTTTCTTAGTATAAATGCCTACCAAGAAAGCTTTTTGCACAAATTTGAATTTGCTTTTACAATGATAAAAAAATAAACAAGTTCACTTTCTTCGAAATCAACAAGGGTAGAAGAGATTACAATCACTTTGCGATTTTCGAAATAAAGACTCATTTTTGATACTTTGAAAAGAACAAACTCAAACCAATAAGCAAAAGTAAAACTATGATCAATCTGAACAAACAGCCAATGAACTCTCTTCTAAGATCAATCTCAATCAGATCTGAAACAAAGGCTACAGAAAGACTACTTTACTCATGCAAAGGAAGACTGTAAATGACGCCACAAACACATAAAAACATTTACAATCTTTTTGTACAAAAATTGACGCGGAATTCAGGCAAAGAAAAGGGTTATCAGACCAGCACCTACTTGGTTAAAGGCTGCAAAAAACAGAGATCAAAACAGGGCAAGAAAGGACAAAGAACCCCAGCTGCACAAGGCCACACTGGTTCAGCGCAGGTAGAACACTGTCAGTTTGACATTCAGCGCAGGTAGCCCCTTCGGGACCTACGTTGAAATGCAGACTGCCTTCACAGTGCCTGCAATGAAGAGAGAAACTCACGTTTCTCTGGGTTTCTGGGTCACAAAATGCTCAAAAATCAACTGTTTCAGGCCAAATCAGAAACACAAGCAGGGTATAAACAGAGGGATGCTTTGATAGGGTACTAAAGACTATCACAAGGATCAATCAAATCGTTTGTGGATCTAGTTTAAATCATAGACAAGTCCAACATACTGGATCAAAGCAACAACTTTTACTTTGCATCCGGGAAAGATGCAGTTCAAGAGTTGTTGTCAAGTCTATGAAGTAAACAAATGACGGAAACACAAATGAAATGAATAAACAAGTTCTTCCCCAGTGGAGTCGCCAATTTGTTGTGGGGAAAAATGCCTATTTAGGACGATCCTATCCACCTAAGGTGTGATAGCACCTTAGCAACAAACGAATGCAGCTATCATGATTTCTTCCTTTATGAAATATGAAAGAGAGGAGATCGGCAGACTTACCGTTGTCTTCCGGTTGTCCCTCGAACTAGATCCTCTTCTCTTTGTGTGTCCACAGCTACTTGCCTCCTCGCTCGATCAAGAGAACAGCTACTTGAATCCCACGAGATCACAAGAGAACAACTACCTGTGACAAGAGCAACAAGAGAAGAACACAATACAAAGGCAAATATACATATTCATAAATGATTCAGGATTAGAAGTAAATCAAATATACTAATGCAATTACACAAAATACACCAGCATATAGGAAAGAATCAAGATAGCTTTATTGAAAGTAACAGTGTTCAGGAAGAGATACAACCCATAGGGCTCCAACCCAGCATCTCCTTCCCAGCAGAATGGACTTCCTTCTTCAGCTCCCTTCAAAGCATAACACACCCAATGTTTCTAGCCACAAACCAATAGCAGTTCTTTGCAAATACTAAATTCCAGCCTCCCTAGACCTCATGAGAGAGATCTATATATAGGGATATTGGAGAGAGGATGAGTCAGCTTGAGACTGGTCTGAGACTGACTAGTGTCCTCTCCCACTTCAGTTCTTGAGTCCACTTGGAGGTTCTTGCTTCCACTTGGAGATTTGGAACCTCTTACTCATCACCAGTCGAATTCCTTGATCCAAGTGTCATTTTGGAAGCTTCCTGGGCATTGACACCTTGAGGAATGACTGTGCCACATGTCCAAACTCGCCCAGCGCAGGTAGCCTTCTTTGCAGTTGACATTCAACGTAGGTAGACAGTGGAGCAGTTGACATTCAGTGCAGATGCTCAGTGGAGCAGTTGACATGATCCAGAATTGCCTTGTTTTGAGTGTTTTCAGGTGGAGAACTTTTGTGAATTGCTGTGGTTACTTGGCCTTGTTCCTCTAGGGGTAGGAACAACATGTTTAGGGACTTTGGATCCCTTGATTATTGGCATTTCATGCTTAGTGATGCAAGGCACAAAAATGTCTATAACAGGAAGGACTGTATGGAGGTAGTATTAGAGGATAACGGTCTAAAGGACTTCATTGATCAAGAAGTCCCCAAGCCGACTGATGCTACTCAACTAGCGAAATGGAAGAAATGTGTGGCTAGAGCAAGGAGAATCCTCCTGGAGGGAGTCTGAGACCACATTGTCTCGACCCTCCATGGGAAGGAGACACCATTTTCGATGTGGAAGACATTGAAAGATCTATATCAGAACAGTAGCAATCAGAGGAAGTTGACGCTGAAAGACAAGCTTCATAAGATCAAGTGTGAAAAGGGCGACACGATCTCTACATATCTGAACAAGCTCACCACCTGCATAGATGAGTTTGGAAGTGTAGGGATCATGACTCCCGATGATGCCATGGTGAGTCTTGCACTCCTTGGTCTTCCTAAGAGCTGACATAGCTACCAAGACTCGGTTAATGGAAGAGAAAAATTGCCAGATTGGGAATGACTTTGGTCAGATCTAATGCAGGAGGAAATAAGAAGAAGCACCAGAGATAGATCCTCATCGAAGCAAGACGATGGGGAAAATCTAGCCTTAGTGAGTAAGGTGAGGAAAGGGAAAGGGAAGGCATCCCATCCCAAATCCGGTTCTTCCCATGGTGGGAAGAAGATTGAAAAATCGAAAGCGTGATGCTTTCATTGTCATGAAGTGGGCCATTATGCTACGAATTGTCCACAAAAGAAATCTAAGAACAGTTCCTCGAAGGGATCTGATGGTGAGGCACTGGCCTCACCGTTTGAGCTGGATTTCTCGCTTATCGCATGCATGGTTTCATCCATACTGGGATGTGTGTTGTACTTGGATAGTGGAGCTTCATGCCACATGTCGGGTGTCAAGAATCTTTTCAGTACCTTGGAGGAGAAGGATCTCCATATGCGGATCAAGATGGGCGATGATGGAAAGTACCGTGTTTCAGGTGAAGGTACGGTTGTGTTTTAGAGGGAGCATGGAGCTCCCCTCACCCTGATTGATGTAAAGTATGTACCAGATTTGAAGAAGAATCTTGTGTCTGTCGCTATGCTAGAAGATAAAGGCTATGATGTAGTCTTTAGTAAAGGAATGGTATTCCTAAGGCATATCGGTACTGGACAAACAAAGCGAATAGGGATTCGAATCAAGAATCTCTAAAAGCTAGAGGTAGACGACTGTGCTGCTTTGAGTTCCAAAGCTGAGATGGTGCAAAGCCAAGATGTTGGCGAGCTATGGCATAGAAGATTGGGCCACTTGCACCATGGAGCCCTGAAGGTCATGCAACAAATTTCTACCAGATTACCTAAGGGAAAACTTGAGCAGACGACTACATCCAAAGGTTGTACCTTGGGTAACTATGTGAAATCTTCCTTTCCGGATTGAGATAGTAGAGCTAGAGAAATCCTAGAGCGAGTTCACTCAAATGTTTGTGGACCATTCTCTACAGCTTCCACCACTAAACAAAGGTACTATGTTATTTTTATTTATGATTTTTCTCGTAGATGCTGGATCTACTTTATGCAAAAGAAGGATCAGACCTTCTTGAGTTTTTGTGAGTTTAAATCCTAGGCATAGAAAGAATCTGGAAAGAAAATAAAAGCCTTTCGTAGCGATAATGGTGGAGAGTATGTCTCCCAACATTTTAAAGACTTTTGCGCTATAGAAGGTATTAAATGGGAATTGACAGCATCCCATAACCCACATTAGAATGTGGTGGCTGAAAGGAAGAACATATCGATTGTGGGAGCAACTCGAATGATGTTGCATGACCAAAGCCTACCACTGCATTTGTGGGCCGAGGCATGCAATACAGCAGTATACTTGCAGAATAGAAGTCCACACCATATACTGGGGATAATAACACCTATGGAGGCCTATTCTAGGAAGTTACCTGATGTAAATGACTTCCAAAACTTTGGATCATCAGTTTACTGTCATGTGACCAAAGATGCCAGGAAGAAGCTAGACCCAACAACTAAGTTGGGAATACTTGTGGGGTACATGGATACACCCCACAACTATCGGGTGTACCTGCCTTCCACTCAAAGCACTGTGGTACGCAGGGATCTGAAGTTCGATGAGCAAAAAGCCATGCAAGTGACACTTGAGAGGGAGCTCAGGGTGCATGCAGAGGAGGAACTTTCAGTTCCTAAGGAGGAGGAGCCTCAGATTGATGCGGAGCAGCCGCATGCAGAGGATCAGGGAGTGGAGACATCCACTCATGCTGATACTTCCAAAGATGGAAGGAAATGCTCAAGTGAAGCTGACAAGTTGATGTTGGATGCATGGGAGAATGTGGGACAATCATCTTCTCAGCGCAGATAGAGGAGGTCGCTCGAGCGGTACACTGCGTACATGACCCTGGTTGGGGAGTGTTTAGATAATGAACCTTCTTCATTCGAGGAGGTAGTGCAGCAAACAGTCTGGGTTGATGCAATATTAGAGGAGTACGACTCTATCATTCGGAACAATGTGTGGGATGTATTCCCAAGGACTCAGGGCAAGTCAATGGTGAGTTCCAGATGGATTTACAAGGTAAAGCAGGCAGCTGATGGTATTCTTGAGAAACATAAGGCAAGGTTTGTTGCCTGGGTTTTCTCACATGTCGAGGGGATCGACTACGATGAAAATTTTGCTCCCATAGCAAGGTACTCATCGATTAGATCGATGTTGGCACAATCAGCTTAGATGGGGTGGAAGATCCACCAGATGGATGTGAAGACAACATTCCTCAACGAGAAGATTGAGGAGGAGGTGTACATTGAGCAGCCAGAGGGTTTCGAGACCTTTGATCATGAATCGCATGTGTGCCGACTCAAGAGGGAATTGTATGGGCTGAAGCAATCACCTCATGCTTGGTATGCTAGGATCAAAAACTATTTCACTGGTTTGGGCTTCACTAAGAGTGAAGTAGATGCGAACCTTTACCACATCATGGTAGAAGTTAAACCATTGATCATTGTTCTTTATGTCAATGATCTGATTTTGACAGATGATGATCAGCTGATACAGTCTTGCAAGGAGGGCCTTGTAAGAGAGTTCGAGATGAAGGACATGGGCCTTATGCACTACTTTCTAGGCATGGAGTTGTGGCAGAAATATGGTGAAGTATTTGTGTCTCAAGGCAAGTATGCCAATGAGATACTCAGGTGCTTTCACATGGAGAAGTGCAAGCCCATGTAGACTCCTCTAGCTGGGAATTGGAGGAAGGAGGATGCTACTTCAGGTGAGGTAGTAGCTACTACTATTTATCGGAAACTGGTGGTTTCACTTATGTATCTGGTGAACACACGACACGACTTATGCTTTGCGGTGAACCAGCTGAGTCAAGCTATGGTTCAACCTACCAAGTTGTTTTCGAAGGCAGTGAAGCATGTGCTAAGATACCTCAGAGGCACATCTCAGTTTGGATAATGGTATAAACAGAAAGAGGGAGTGAAGCTTCAGAGCTTCAAATATGCGGATTGGGCAGGGGTCACACTGGAAGAGCACTTCTGGAGGAATATTCAACATTGGTTCTGCTATAGTTTCCTGGTACAGCAGGAAACATAGATCAGTTGCACTTAGCTTAGCAAAGGCTGAATACATGGCTGCTAGTCAGGCTGCATGTGAGGCCATTAGGATGCGGAAGATTCTAGTGGGATTGTTTGGTCAGAGGATGGATCCTACATTGATCTACTACAATAACCATATTTGTATCAAACTCTCTGAGAATCTAGTTTTTCATGACAGATCCAAGCACATTGATATCCGGTATAACCATCTTCGAGACTGTGTGGTCAAGAGGATCATGTTGTTGCTGTATGTTTCGACCGAGGAATAGGATGCAGATATTTTGACGAAGGCATTGTCAAAATGCAAGTTCGAGTTCCACAGAGACAGGATTGGGGTTACTAATAATCCCTTTCTTGTTGAGAGGGAGTGTTGAAAATAGCAACAAGAAATGCTAAAAATAGCACTGCTATAAATAGGAATTCAACCAGTGTTGAACATAGCTACAAGGAATGAAAAATGGAAGTGCTAAAAATAGAATTCTATAAATAGAATTTTGGGATACCTTCCTATTTTAGTCAGTCCCTAAACTAAAATAGTGAAGTAAAATTCGAATTTGATCTTAGAAGATGTTTGTAAAATAATTAATTAATTCATCTTGAGTTAATTAGTTAAGGAAAATCAAACATAAAGTCTATGTGGGGACATGCAACAATTTCTCCATTAACTGAGGAATTTATCGATTAGTTAAAGAGATAAGGATGAGGTGTAATATTGAGTTGTAATTAGTTGACTTAGTTAACTGAGTCAAGTCCAATTAGATTAATTCAAACAATTTGTGGAATTAATGTAAGTTCAGTTAGTTAATTCTTGCATGCATGTAACTACTGCTCAGATAACTAAGTATTCTCTCATAAATAACACATGCATGTCAGTTCAGATAGAGACCCAGTTGAGATTAGATGGAAGGGGTAGTGTACTATCAGTTGCTAGAATATTCCATTGTGAATATTCCTTGCATCAAGAAGGAAGTCTCTCCTTCAGGATTGCGCAGTTACTTCTTCAAGTTTTGTGAGTGTGATGAGGCCAATTCACACATGTGGGTTCACTGGACCCCAATAAAAATTGCGCAAGGAAATAGGAGGCTTGGAGGGTTTGAGGAGGACATATACTATGTCTATTCAGTCTGTGAGCTGTACTGTTTGATTGCAGAGAGAGCATGATAGCTTGAGAGATGATTCTTTTTGTAACTTGAACAAGATTTCCACTTGTATGATAATACAGAGTTGGGGTTTTAGGCCGAGGCTTTCCCCAAGTTATTTCTTCTGTGTTATGTGTGATTGATTTCTCATTCTTAGTTATATGTGTTATCTTGACCTTGCTCAATTCGATTAAGCTTCCGTAAAGTGTTGTAGAAGTAGATCTTGTATTGTGTTTTAGTATATTGCATAATTTGTTGATCTACAGTGGGAATTTCTACAAATTTTAGCTCAACCAATTTTGGGGTGCTTATTATGTATGGCGCCTTGGATGTTGGTGTCCCTCCAAGTACCAACTCGATAGGAAAATATATCTCTATGTGAGGAGGAAATCCAAGAACCTCCACTAGGAATACATCTACATACTAGTGTAAAACAGGGTATCTTTGTAGTAGTTCAACTTCCTCATCTCCTATTGCTTTTTCAACTTCCTCATCCTTATAAATTTGTATTGAAAATAACATGCAACATTTCCATCTATTGTCTTTGGCTCGCATAACAATGATTAGCTTTACAAGAATGGGATTTTTCCTGCCTTGCAACACACTTATTTCTCCTTGCTCATCTAAACACTCAATTGTGTTTTCATAGATGTCTACTTTGGTTGAATGTAAGTACAACAAGTCCATGCCCAACAATATTTCATATGTACCTAATGGTAATACATTCAAGTGGGTTTTTGTTATGTCCCTGAGCTTAAATACACATGACCTTACCCAATGGTTGATCCTTCACTTTGTTCCAATTTCCAACTAAACCAGTCAAGGTTCCTCATGCAATTCTTTAACAAGATTGCATTTCTCCGTGATTTATAGGCTGACATAACTATAATTAGAACCTAGATCAATTAAAATAGAAATGACTTTCTCTTTCATCTTACCTTCCATCTCAATGATGGATATCTGGTCATTTGCTTGGCAGCTACCCACTACTGCATAAATTCTTAGCATACATCGAGCTACTTCACCCATTGTGGTCACCTCCTTACAACTGTAAATCTATGGTTTGACATTCTGCTAATTCAGACAATCTCTCCTTCTGTGGTTCTCACCATAGTTCCAACACTTGAGCGGCCCCCGACCTTCAATCTTGGGTAGTGGTCATGTTGGTTTCTACAGAAAGCAGAGGTGGGGGCACCTTATCTTGAATCCATATGGGGCTAAATGAAAATGGGTTTTGATAATGGGAACCGTGCTAGCTATGCAATATACCATATAAAGGGAGGCGGGGGCGTATACAGTATAGGTTGCAGCGATTTTTGTACTTGTTGTTCCATTCTCCAATTATTTTTTCAATTAGGAACAATGATAATATTCTCACTCCATTCGAAGAGATCCAATACGCATAATTATCTATGCTATGACTGTTTATGTCTCGAGTATGACCACTTAAGAAAATGTGAAAGGGAGTAAGAGACGCCGACCCTTGGCGACCTTTAGGGGGAAGAAACGAGTGAAGAAGGGAAAAAATAAGAGGGAGCTATAAGTAGTGCAACTATGAATCTCATGGAGAGTTTGATCCTGGCTCAGGATGAACGTTGGCGGCATGCTTAACACATGCAAGTCGGACGGGAAGTGGTGTTTCATTTTCCTAACAACAACACTATCTTTCTATTGAAACTATCTTATCTCAGATGGGTGCTTACCTTCTTTGCTTTTTGAGCTTCTCTAGGTTCAATTATTCTTAGGTCCAATGTTTCCGTTGACATGGAAATTACTTTTAGTATCAAGCTTGCATTATGCTTGCTCATAATAGTGTCCTAAATTCTTGATAACTTCTTTTTGAGTTTGGGGTTCCAACACCTCAATTTTGTCTCTAAATGCAACAGGAAACCCACTGATGAATCTATGGATTTTGGATTTTTCATCCTTGATATATGGAACATACCTCAATAGTTCTAAAACTTTGGTGACATATTCATCATTGGTTAACTGAACCTCTTTGAGTACATAGAATTCTTTGGCCTTACTATCATAGTAGTGTTCATAAAAGTGTTTCTCTCTTAAGAGCTTATGAAACTAGTTCCAGATCAATTCTCTCTCAACAATGGCCCTAATATTCTTTACGTCCTCCCACCATATGTCAAATTTTCCCATTAAGATGTAGGTGGAAGTTGAATAGTCATGTATTCTGAAAAATTTCTTCATTCCCAACATCCAAGACTCTACATCCTCTACTTTCCTCATATCCCCAACAAATGTGGGTGGCTTATCTTTCTTAAAATCCTAAGGTACATGGTCCCTTTCTTTACTTCCTGAATGATGATGGTAACAGTGAGAATGGTGGTGCCTTCATGCAACAAAACTAGATGTTTCACTAGAATAATGCAGCTGTGTAGTAGTTCCTCCAATTGGGTACTCAAAGGTACATTCCCTAGCATAGTGTCCTCAATTCCTTTACTGTGTCTCTTTTAGGACCTACTACCATTTTCTTCATTGGTGTTTTCTCCTAGCCTGCGTAGTGCTAGTTGTGAAAAACGAGATCTGGGCAAGGGGATCCAGATATGCCCATGGGGATTGTGAAAAACAAGAAGATCTGAGCGATGCTACTACCACTGAAAACGAGGATATGAATTTCCTGAGGTACTTTGCTACTCCAATTAAACTCTGAACTTCAGTAACATTAGTGGGAAACAACCATTTCATGATGGTCTCCATCTTGGAAGGATCTAGCTTCAATTCTCCTCCACTAACCATAGATCTCAAATACACCATGGATTGTTGCACAAACTCACACTTCTTGAGATTTTCTAGCAACTAATGCTTCTTCATTGTTTCCAGAACCTGCGTCAAATGTGAAATATGATCCTCCCAGGTAGCACTATATACCAGTCTATAATCCAAATAGACAATAACAAATGAATCTATAAAAGCGTGCAGTACATCATTCATTAATTTCATAGATGTAGTTGGTGAATTACATAGGACAAATGGCATAACTAACTCCTCATACAACCATTTCCTGGTTTTGAAAGTTACCTTCCATGTATCTTCTTCTTTGACTTGAAATAGGTGATATCCAGACTTCAAGTCCAACTTGGTGAAATACTTTTCTTGCTGCAACTGATCAAGTAGATCGTATGTCCTAGGCAAGCAATATCTATTCTTCAGTGTGATTTTATTCAACGCCCTGTGATCTATACAAATCTGTCAAATCCCATCATTCTTTGGCAAAATGATAATGGGTGGCCCAGATGGTGATGTGCTCAATCGAATGACACCATGTTCCAATAGTTGTTGTAATTGTTTCTTCACCTCACTTGCTTCTATAACATATTGCCTCTACAACCCAATATTTGGCACTTGGGAGTGTGGCAACAGTTGGATCTTGTGCTCCACTTCTCTCTTAGGGGTTATCCCTTTAGGCTTTGGGAACACATCCTTGTATGCCTATAAGAACTGCTCAAATTGTTGTTTTTTCTTCTTAGTACACCCCTCTAAGGATTCCTTACCTATAATTGACTCCCCTACAGACTGATTTTCTCTTAAAAATAATAAAACATACTTCTTGCTAGAACTAATCAATTTCTTGGCTTGGTTGGCACTTACTAATGAAATTTTTTACTTTCCTTTGTGTTTGTTGATTATGAATGATTTTCCATCCTTAATGAGATGGTACTTTTTAGTTCTTCGCATGAATATTGCATCATGCATGTACATGTATGGACTCCCAAACACGACTCCACATACACCAAGGAGAACCACATCTGGATCTACTTCATCAATAAAATCAGCAGTGATAACAAATCTAATTTTACTTCCTAAATGATGATGGTAACAGTGAGAATGGTGGTGCCTTCATGCAACAAAACTAGATGTTTCACTAGAATAATGCAGCTGTGTAGTAGTTCCTCCAATTGGGTACTCAAAGGTACATTCCCTAGCATAGTGTCCTCAATTCCTTTACTGTGTCTCTTTTTGGACCTACTACCATTTTCTTCATTGGTGTTTTCTCCTAGCCTGCGTAGTGCTAGTTGTGAAAAACGAGATCTGAGCAAGGGGATCCAGATATGCCCATGGGGATTGTGAAAAACAAGAAGATCTGAGCGATGCTACTACCACTGAAAACGAGGCTATGAATTTCCGGAGGTACTTTGCTACTCCAATTAAACTCTGAACTTCAGTAACATTAGTGGGAAACAACCATTTCATGATGGTCTCCATCTTGGAAGGATCTAGCTTCAATTCTCCTCCACTAACCATAGATCTCAAATACACCAAGGATTGTTGCACAAACTCACACTTCTTGAGATTTTCTAGCAACTAATGCTTCTTCATTGTTTCCAGAACCTGCGTCAAATGTGAAATATGATCCTCCCAGGTAGCACTATATACCAGTCTATAATCCAAATAGACAATAACAAATGAATCTATAAAAGGGTGCAGTACATCATTCATTAATTTCATAGATGTAGTTGGTGAATTACATAGGACAAATGGCATAACTAACTCCTCATACAACCCTTTCCTGGTTTTGAAAGTTACCTTCCATGTATCTTCTTCTTTGACTTGAAATAGGTGATATCCAGACTTCAAGTCCAACTTGGTGAAATACTTTTCTTGCTGCAACTGATCAAGTAGATCGTATGTCCTAGGCAAGCAATATCTATTCTTCAGTGTGATTTTATTCAACGCCCTGTGATCTATACAAATCTGTCAAATCCCATCATTCTTTGGCAAAATGATGATGGGTGGCCCAGATGGTGATGTACTCAATCGAATGACACCATGTTCCAATAGTTGTTGTAATTGTTTCTTCACCTCACTTGCTTCTATAACAGATTGCCTCTACAACCCAATATTTGGCACTTGGGAGTGTGGCAACAGTTGGATCTTGTGCTCCACTTCTCTCTTAGGGGTTATCCCTTTAGGCTTTGGGAACACATCCTTGTATGCCTATAAGAACTGCTCAAATTGTTGTTTTTTCTTCTTAGTACACCCCTCTAAGGATTCCTTACCTATAATTGACTCCCCTACAGACTGATTTTCTCTTAAAAATAATAAAACATACTTCTTGCTAGAACTAATCAATTTCTTGGCTTGGTTGGCACTTACTAATGAAATTTTTTACTTTCCTTTGTGCGTGTTGATTATGAATGATTTTCCATCCTTAATGAGATGGTACTTTTTAGTTCTTCGCATGAATATTGCATCATGCATGTACATGTATGGACTCCCAAACACGACTCCACATACATCAAGGAGAACCACATCTGGATCTACTTCATCAATAAAATCAGCAGTGATAACAAATCTAATTTTACTTCCTAAATGATGATGGTAACAGTGAGAATGGTGGTGCCTTCATGCAACAAAACTAGATGTTTCACTAGAATAATGCAGCTGTGTAGTAGTTCCTCCAATTGGGTACTCAAAGGTACATTCCCTAGCATAGTGTCCTCAATTCCTTTACTGTGTCTCTTTTTGGACCTACTACCATTTTCTTCATTGGTGTTTTCTCCTAGCCTGCGTAGTGCTAGTTGTGAAAAACGAGATCTGAGCAAGGGGATCCAGATATGCCCATGGGGATTGTGAAAAACAAGAAGATCTGTTCGATGCTACTACCACTGAAAACGAGGCTATGAATTTCCAGAGGTACTTTGCTACTCCAATTAAACTCTGAACTTTAGTAACATTAGTGGGAAACAACCATTTCATGATGGTCTCCATCTTGGAAGGATCTAGCTTCAATTCTCCTCCACTAACCATAGATCTCAAATACACCAAGGATTGTTGCACAAACTCACACTTCTTGAGATTTTCTAGCAACTAATGCTTCTTCATTGTTTCCAGAACCTGCGTCAAATGTGAAATATGATCCTCCCAGGTAGCACTATATACCAGTCTATAATCCAAATAGACAATAACAAATGAATCTATAAAAGGGTGCAGTACATCATTCATTAATTTCATAGATGTAGTTGGTGAATTACATAGGACAAATGGCATAACTAACTCCTCATACAACCCTTTCCTGGTTTTGAAAGTTACCTTCCATGTATCTTCTTCTTTGACTTGAAATAGGTGATATCCAGACTTCAAGTCCAACTTGGTGAAATACTTTTCTTGCTGCAACTGATCAAGTAGATCGTATGTCCTAGGCAAGCAATATCTATTCTTCAGTGTGATTTTATTCAACGCCCTGTGATCTATACAAATCTGTCAAATCCCATCATTCTTTGGCAAAATGATGATGGGTGGCCCAGATGGTGATGTACTCAATCGAATGACACCATGTTCCAATAGTTGTTGTAATTGTTTCTTCACCTCACTTGCTTCTATAACAGATTGCCTCTACAACCCAATATTTGGCACTTGGAAGTGTGGCAACAGTTGGATCTTGTGCTCCACTTCTCTCTTAGGGGTTATCCCTTTAGGCTTTGGGAACACATCCTTGTATGCCTATAAGAACTGCTCAAATTGTTGTTTTTTCTTCTTAGTACACCCCTCTAAGGATTCCTTACCTATAATTGACTCCCCTACAGACTGATTTTCTCTTAAAAATAATAAAACATACTTCTTGCTAGAACTAATCAATTTCTTGGCTTGGTTGGCACTTACTAATGAAATTTTTTACTTTCCTTTGTGTGTGTTGATTATGAATGATTTTCCATCCTTAATGAGATGGTACTTTTTAGTTCTTCGCATGAATATTGCATCATCCATGTACATGTATGGACTCCCAAACACGACTCCACATACATCAAGGAGAACCACATCTGGATCTACTTCATCAATAAAATCAGCAGTGATAACAAATCTAATTTTACTTCCTAAATGATGATGGTAACAGTGAGAATGGTGGTGCCTTCATGCAACAAAACTAGATGTTTCACTAGAATAATGCAGCTGTGTAGTAGTTCCTCCAATTGGGTACTCAAAGGTACATTCCCTAGCATAGTGTCCTCAATTCCTTTACTGTGTCTCTTTTTGGACCTACTACCATTTTCTTCATTGGTGTTTTCTCCTAGCCTGCGTAGTGCTAGTTGTGAAAAACGAGATCTGAGCAAGGGGATCCAGATATGCCCATGGGGATTGTGAAAAACAAGAAGATCTGAGCTATGCTACTACCACTGAAAACGAGGCTATGAATTTCCTGAGGTACTTTGCTACTCCAATTAAACTCTGAACTTCAGTAACATTAGTGGGAAACAACCATTTCATGATGGTCTCCATCTTGGAAGGATCTAGCTTCAATTCTCCTCCACTAACCATAGATCTCAAATACACCAAGGATTGTTGCACAAACTCACACTTCTTGAGATTTTCTAGCAACTAATGCTTCTTTATTGTTTCCAGAACCTGCGTCAAATGTGAAATATGATCCTCCCAGGTAGCACTATATACCAGTCTATAATCCAAATAGACAATAACAAATGAATCTATAAAAGGGTGCAGTACATCATTCATTAATATCATAGATGTAGTTGGTGAATTACATAGGACAAATGGCATAACTAACTCCTCATACAACCCTTTCCTGGTTTTGAAAGTTACCTTCCATGTATCTTCTTCTTTGACTTGAAATAGGTGATATCCAGACTTCAAGTCCAACTTGGTGAAATACTTTTCTTGCTGCAACTGATCAAGTAGATCGTATGTCCTAGGCAAGCAATATCTATTCTTCAGTGTGATTTTATTCAACGCCCTGTGATCTATACAAATCTGTCAAATCCCATCATTCTTTGGCAAAATGATGATGGGTGGCCCAGATGGTGATGTACTCAATCGAATGACACCATGTTCCAATAGTTGTTGTAATTGTTTCTTCACCTCACTTGCTTCTATAACAGATTGCCTCTACAACCCAATATTTGGCACTTGGGAGTGTGGCAACAGTTGGATCTTGTGCTCCACTTCTCTCTTAGGGGTTATCCCTTTAGGATTTGGGAACACATCCTTGTATGCCTATAAGAACTGCTCAAATTGTTGTTTTTTCTTCTTAGTACACCCCTCTAAGGATTCCTTACCTATAATTGACTCCCCTACAGACTGATTTTCTCTTAAAAATAATAAAACATACTTCTTGCTAAACTAATCAATTTCTTGGCTTGGTTGGCACTTACTAATGAAATTTTTTACTTTCCTTTGTGTGTGCTGATTATGAATGATTTTCCATCCTTAATGAGATGGTATTTTTTAGTTCTTTGCATGAATATTGCATCATGCATGTACATGTATGGACTCCCAAACACGACTCCACATACATCAAGGAGAACCACATCTGGATCTACTTCATCAATAAAATCAGCAGTGATAACAAATCTAATTTTACTTCCTAAATGATGATGGTAACAGTGAGAATGCTGGTGCCTTCATGCAACAAAACTAGATGTTTCACTAGAATAATGCAGCTGTGTAGTAGTTCCTCCAATTGGGTACTCAAAGGTACATTCCCTAGCATAGTGTCCTCAATTCCTTTACTGTGTCTCTTTTTGGACCTACTACCATTTTCTTCATTGGTGTTTTCTCCTAGCCTACGTAGTGCTAGTTGTGAAAAACGAGATCTGAGCAAGGGGATCTAGATATGCCCATGGGGATTTTGAAAAACAAGAAGATCTGAGCGATGCTACTACCACTGAAAACGAGGCTATGAATTTCCTGAGGTACTTTGCTACTCCAATTAAACTCTGAACTTCAGTAACATTAGTGGGAAACAACCATTTCATGATGGTCTCCATCTTGGAAGGATCTAGCTTCAATTCTCCTCCACTAACCATAGATCTCAAATACACCAAGGATTGTTGCACAAACTCACACTTCTTGAGATTTTCTAGCAACTAATGCTTCTTCATTGTTTCCAGAACCTGCATCAAATGTGAAATATGATCCTCCCAGGTAGCACTATATACCAGTCTATAATCCAAATAGACAATAACAAATGAATCTATAAAAGGGTGCAGTACATCATTCATTAATTTCATAGATGTAGTTGGTGAATTACATAGGACAAATGGCATAACTAACTCCTCATACAACCATTTCCTGGTTTTGAAAGTTACCTTCCATGTATCTTCTTCTTTGACTTGAAATAGGTGATATACAGACTTCAAGTCCAACTTGGTGAAATACTTTTCTTGCTGCAACTGATCAAGTAGATCGTATGTCCTAGGCAAGCAATATCTATTCTTCAGTGTGATTTTATTCAACGCCCTGTGATCTATACAAATCTGTCAAATCCCATCATTCTTTGGCAAAATGATGATGGGTGGCCCAGATGGTGATGTACTCAATCGAATGACACCATGTTCCAATAGTTGTTGTAATTGTTTCTTCACCTCACTTGCTTCTATAACAGATTGCCTCTACAACCCAATATTTGGCACTTGGGAGTGTGGAAACAGTTGGATCTTGTGCTCCACTTCTCTCTTAGGGGTTATCCCTTTAGGCTTTGGGAACACATCCTTGTATGCCTATAAGAACTGCTCAAATTGTTGTTTTTTCTTCTTAGTACACCCCTCTAAGGATTTCTTACCTATAATTGACTCCCCTACAGACTGATTTTCTCTTAAAAATAATAAAACATACTTTTTGCTAGAACTAATGAATTTCTTGGCTTGGTTGGCACTTACTAATGAAATTTTTTACTTTCCTTTGTGTGTGTTGATTATGAATGATTTTCCATCCTTAATGAGATGGTACTTTTTAGTTCTTCGCATGAATATTGCATCATGCATGTACATGTATGGACTCCCAAACACGACTCCACATACATTAAGGAGAACCACATCTGGATCTACTTCATCATTAAAATCCGCAGTGATAACAAATCTAATTTTACACTATTTTCTTACCTTTAGCTCTGCATCCTTATGTACCCATCCCAGTGGGTATGGGTTTGGATGATTACGAACTTCCAGATCCAAATTCTTGACTACATCTGCTGCAATGAGATTTTCCTACAATATTGAGTCAAACAGAGCATTAATATTCATCTTCTTAACCTGTATCTTTACATGGAAGAGTTTGGTCATTTATTTCTCTTCCTGTTACTGAAGGCTACTCAGATTAACCTCCTTCTGCACTAATGTATAAGCGATCTCCTCATCCACCTCTGAGTTGCTTTCAACTTGGTTTCTCAAATCAATGGCCATGATATTCTTCTTCTTATTATCTTTGTTCTTGTTCTTGAGGATTAGCTATGGATGCAACTTCCTACACTTCTCCTCTGTATGGCCATCAATGTTGCAGTGGTTTCAGTGGTTGCTAGGATATTTGCATTGGTGTGTTGTGGCTACTGTCTTTTTATATTTTCCCCCTTTTTTCTTCTCCTTCACCTCCTTAGAAGTGTCATCTTTCTCCTTTTACTTCGGTCCACTTGATTGCGCTCTTTTCATGTCGATGTTCTTTAGGCACTGTGCATGTACAAAATTCTCCTCCACTATTTTGGGATTTAAAAAATCACTTTCTCATGCAAAGGGTAGTGGAGACCCCCCAAATACTTGAGGAGTATATCTAGGTTCTTTTGAGAGATACCCAACATTATAGCCATATTTCTGAATTTTGTGGTGTACTCCTGCATGCTTTGGTTCGACGTCTTCTTTAAGTAATGCCACTGGATCCACTGGTCTTCTACATATCCAATGTGATAAAATTGTGACTTAATGAAGGTTTTCAAATCCTCCCACTTAGTCACTAGAGGTTCTCCCTCCAACCTCAGGGTTTTCATGTGGCTCTCCCACCAAGTTAGTGCATGGCACTCCAATTTCAGCTGCATGAATGAGATAATATGCCCTTCCTTGATTTAATGGACGCTGAAATAAAATTCTAGTTGATGCAACTAGTGGTACAGCTTCAAAGCATTGATCTTGCCATGGTATGGCTTGATATCGACTTTTGATTCCACTTTAAACAAGGATTGGTTCAAGACATCGAATTGGGTTGATATTTTCCGAGTTCTTTCTTCGGCTCGTTATCTGCATCTTCCCGATCTCCCAATCCCCCTTATGATTTTTCCTCTGCATTCGAACCCCATTCTTCTTCAAATATCCCCATATTATTGCTTAGGGTTGCCATGAGGAGTTTGAAATTGCGGTTTATATCTATGACTTGATCTTTAAGCTGCGAAAACCTCACCTCTGCAAGATCATGAGCTTCATTTATAGATTCATCCCCCATGATTAGGGTTTTAAGATTTTCAGCCTCGCCAATCTAGATCCCTGCAATATCCACAAAATACCCAAAGAAACCTGCTCTCATACTAAATGATTCATAGACTTCCTGGATATTCCACTGGACGGTTCGTCATAACAAATTTGATAATATTATATTAAAAATATGAGATTCTACACTATTAGAGTTTTGTTTAATTTCTAGATCTCTAAAATTAATTGTAATTAGTGAATGCATTTAAAAGTAAATCAAGAAGAAAAGTAGAGAATGAAAAAATAAGCTTACACACACATAATACACAAGATATTCTCTCGGGGAAACCCTTTCGGGAGAAAACCCAATTGGAAGGTGAGGTCGCTTCACTCTTTGGCCCATGGGCTACTACAGTGCACATATCCTCTCTGTGTGCTCTACCTCCTATCTGTCCTGGCTATCTTTTCTCAAAAATTGTACCAAATTCTCTTGAAAGAATGGAATGCATCTTCCTCCTAGTGGCTCAGTTATAACACAGCCTGGTAGCCTACGAGTGGTTAAGGTTGACTACAACAACTCTTAACTAGAGTTACAAAATAAAATATTTTAGATTATTTTACATCACTAACACATGGCTAGCGCCATTTCCATGAATAATGGGGGCTGATGCGGCATCCTCCCGAACTATAGGTGTGAAAACAGGAAGGTCAAGTTCTGAGTGGCATAACTTTTTCATACGGACTTCAATTGACGTGATTCTTCCATCGTTGGAAAGCTCTTTGTGTATAAAAATAGCATGAAAAGGTGTTCACAAAAGCGTAAAAGTTTTACCCCAAAAAACATCGTTTTATGCCTCAAAATTCTCCTGGAAGGTTTTAGACCTTGTTTCAATAAACTGGGTCCCACCGTAAACACAGTCCCGTGAGATGATTCCTCCACTTTTTCCACTCCAAATGCATCGAAATGGATGAAAAAAAATATAATGATCCAATTCAAATCATCAAAGGGTACTACTATGACCTTATAGTGACCATATTTTGTTCTGAAAGAAGTTTTATGAATGATCTCCTCCTTGATTCTTATATGATGGTATCCTAATCTCAGGTCACTCTTGGAGAAAATTGTTTCTTCCCTTAACTGATCAAAGAGGTCATTTATTCTTGGCATTCGGTACCTGTTCTTAATGGTCACCTTTTTTAACTACCTATAGTGGATGTATAGTCTAAGGATTCCATCTTTTTTCTTCATGAACAATACAGACGCTCCCCATGAGGACACACTTGCCCTTATGTAGCCTTTATCAAGCAGTTATTTTTGCTATAATTTTAGCTCAACCAATTTTTGGGTGCTTATTTTGTATGGTGCCTTGGATGTTGGTGTCGCTCCAGATACCAACTCGATAGGAGAATATATCTCTTTGTGAGGAGAAATCCAAGAACCTCCACTAGGAATACATCTACATACTAGTGTAAAACAGGGTATCTTTGTAGCAATTCAATTTATCTCCTATTACTTTGTCAACTTCCTCATCCTTAAAAATTTGTATTGTAAATAACATGGAACATTTTGAACTATTGTGTTTGGATTGCATAAGAATGATTAGCTTTACTGGAGTGAGATTTTTCCTACTTTGCAAAACTCGTATATCTCCTTTCTCATCCAAGTAGTCAATTGCGTTTTCATAGTAGTCTACTTTGGTAAAACGTAAGTAAAACCAGTCTATGCCCAACAATATATCATATGTACCTAATGGCAATACATTCAAGTGGATTGTTGTGGTTATGCCACTGAGCTTATATACACATGACCTTATCCAATTATTGATCCTTCACTTTGTTCCAATTTCCAACTAAACCAGCTAAGTTTCCTCATGCAATTCTCTAAATGGATTGCATTTATCCGCGAGTTCTAGGCTGACATAACTATAATTATAACCTGGATCGATTAAAATAGAAATGAATTACTCTTACATCTTACATTCCATCTCAATGATGGATATCTGGTCATCTGCTTGGTAGCTGCCCACTGCTACATAAATTCTTGGCATACTTCGAGCTACTTCACCCAATGTGCTCACCTCCTTACCACTCATGTCCAATTTTAGAAATTGCAGTGAAGTGTCGCTTTTTCCTTAATTTTAGGCATGTGTGTCATAAACCCTAACTTTTCCAAATCTATTTAATTGATGCTCCTAAAGCTCATTTTCACACTTGATCTTGGAGCTATAGCATTCCTAAGGATATCAAGTAACATTCGATACGAATGTTATCGCTTTTCCGGGTGAGTTTTAGCTAACCTTCTTATGTCCAATGTTTCCCTTGACATGGCAATTACTTTTAGTATCAGGGTTGCATTATGCTTGCTCATAGTAGTGTCCTAACTTCTTGATAGCTTATTTTAGATTTTGGGGTTCCAACAACTCAATCTTGTCTCTAAATGCAATAGGAAACCCAATGATGAATCTATGGATTTTGGCTTTTTCCTCCTTGATATATGGAACATACCTCAATAGTTCCAAAACTTTGGTGACATATTCATTAATTGTTAAGTAACCCACTTTGAGTTCATAGAATTCTTTGGCCTTACTATCATAGTAGCGTTCAAAAAAGTATTGCTCTCTGAAGACCTTATGAAACTAGTCCCACGTAAATTCTCTTTCAACAATGGACCTAACATTATTTATCTCCTCCCACCATATGTCAATTTTTCTCGTTAAGATGTAGGTGGACACTCTACCTTACATATTTTCTGAATAGTCATGTATTTTGTAAAATTATTCTTTCCCAACAACCAAGACTCTACATCCGCTTCTTTCCTCATATACCCATCAAATTTTGGTGGCTTAGCTTTCTTAAAATCCTTAGGCATGTGGTCCCTTTCTTTGCTTCTTGAATGATGATGGTAACTATGAGAATGGTGGTGCCTTTAGGCAACAAAACTAGATGGTTCACTAGAATAATGCACCTATGTAGTAGTTCCTCCAATTGGGGTACTCAAAGGTACATCCCCTGGGTTCGTGTTGGGATTCTCTCATATCACTTGGCCCTTGAATCAAGTCACCAAGGGAAGAGCGAAAGAGAAATTATCTTGGTCTGAATCTCAACATAATGCATTCACAGAGTTGAAAGATCGCCTCTGCATGGCACCATTGCTCGCATTACCAGAGTTGGAACAACCATTTGAGGTTAAGAAAGATGCCTCTGACTATGCTATTGGGGCAGTCCTTACTCAACATGGGCATCCAGTAGCATATCACAGTGAGAAATTTTCAGACACAATCTGGAAGTATCCCACTTATGACAAAGAGATGTATTCCATTGTGCAGGCCTGCCGACAATGGAAGCATTACATTTTGGGGAAGGAAACGATCATCCACACAAACCACCAACCCCTGTAGTTCATACAAACCCAAGGGAAATTGTAGAATGATCGCCATCAGAAGTGGTCCACATACCTGCAATAGTTCCATTTGAATATCAAGTATAGGAAGTGGTCCACATACCTGTAGATTGCCTCAGTCGACCACCGATCATGGCGTTAACGACTATGCTCAACTCTTGTGGGCACGAACTTCTGATTCGCCACTTCTCTAGGAAAGCGACCCAGAATTCGGCCACACATACCAGACACTCTTGGAGGGTTAGCATGTTCCATATTTTCACCTCTAGGATGCCCTGTTATGCCACCTGGATCACCTTTGTGTTCCTTCAAGCGAGCGTGCCAAGATGATTTGGGAAGCACAGACATTTCGGGGTCGAGAAAATGGTGGCAGTACTACAGAATTATTTCTATTATCCGAATCTTAGATAGGATGTCAGGAAGTACATTAGATCATGCACTGCTTGTGCCATTGCCAAACCGAGCATCAAGAAGTGAGGCATCTATACCCCGCTACCTACCCCTAGTCGACCTTGGGAATCCATCTCCATGGATTACATGTCAGGACTTCCTTCCACTAAGCATTGAAACAACTTTGTTTTTGTGGTCGTCGATAGGTTCTCGAAGATGGCCATTATGGCTTCCTGCAAGAAGAATGTCACAACAGAAGCCACTGCTAAACTCTTGTTTGAACGAGTGTGGGTACACTTTGGGATCCCATAGTCTATCATCTCAGATCGGGATAGCAGGTTCCTGAGTACATTTTGGTCAAGTCTCTGGTTGATGCTCGACACCAAACTCACTAAGTCCACATCCTTCCATCCTCAAACTGATGGCCAGACAGAGGTTGTCAACAGGATGATCGTACACACTCTGTGCATATACAACTAAAAGCATCCACACACATGGGACGAGAGCCTCCCCTATGTTCAGCACAGCTACAACCGGGCTCTCCATAGCTCAACTGGCCACAACACTTTTCAGGTGGGCTTGGGATTCCAGCCACTATGTTCCATTGATGTGGCCATGCCATTTGCAGCTACTCACGTAGATTCAACTCATGTCTAGTCTGAAACAGATAAGGCAAACAGCTTCATTGAGAACATCCAACATATTTACCAGAAGGTCCATGACATTTTGGAGAAATCAAATGCCAACTACAAGCAGTGACATGATCAACATCTGGGCCACACAAGTTTCAGGTGGGTGACAAAGCCTGGTTGCATTTGCAAAAGGAACGCCTTACCAGAGCCTATTGGAAATTTAGACCGCTCTGATATGGTCGTTACACCATTACCAAGGCTATGGGAGACAATGCATTTGAGCTCAACATTCCCCCATTACTTGACCTGCACCCAGTGTTCAATGTGGACCACCTTCGGCCATACTTTCCACCATTACTAGACACATCCGACATTGCATAATAACTCACACCCAAAGAGTTAAATCCAGATTGCATCGAACAAGCTGCAACTGATCAGATCATGGAAAATTAGATCAAGCACACTCACCAGCAGAATACCCCATTGTATTGAGTTGACAAAGTAGGCCATCTCCTTCACAAGGGCAAGTGGCTCACCAGGGACCAAGTTCAGCAGAAGTTTCCTCATTTCATGGAGGAACTCAATGCAATGGGGACCATTGCTTCCTAAGGGGGGAGGAATGATCCAGGTGGATATTGGTGGCCACTTGCCAAGTCCACTTGGACCCCCACCATTGTTTCTTTTAGCTTTTCAGTTTCCTTAATTGTAGCACAATTTACTACTTTTAGTAGTTTTTTGGGTCCTGAACTTTCGGAGCCGTTTTGAGGCCCTAAATGACATTTTTTAGTAAACTTGGAAGCAACATGGGTTCATGGACCAATGTTTCTCTTCTCAAAGTTGTATTTCTTGGATAGATCTTTCTAACGAGATACTTTGCACGTTAAACGAAGATCATATGCCAAAGTTACGACCTCGGGAAGTTGATGTACCAATTTACTCTAACGGGGCCCATAGTTTGGTGTTTCATCTTCTAGGGTTAGGTTTTTGGATGTGTAGGGTTTTCCAATGTTTCTTAACAAATAAATAGGCCTTCGAGCCTCATTGTGAAACAGTTCAGAGGCATTTAGCTACCACATCTCTTCTCAGAGATAAGCTACCATCGCCCTAGACAGTTTATTTCCATTGTTGTTTGTAAGCATATTTCAGTATTTTACATTAATGAAATGAAGTATTATTTCCGCTGCATCTCTGTGTTTATGGTTATCTCTGTAATTTTTTGCGTTCTTGTTTAAATCCAGATCACCAAAACTGTGAAGGAAGCAGTAGATTCAGAGGATGGAAAACTCTGGAAAGAGGTCATGGTTGATGAAATGACATCTTTGCACAAAAATGAGGCTTGGGATCTGGCGGAGTTCCCAGCTGGAAGGAAACCCATTGGTAGAAAATGGGTGTTCAAGAAGAAGAGAAATGCAGAAGGAAAGGTGGAGAAATACAAAGATTAGTTGGTAGCAAAAGGTTATTCCCAGGTGCCAGGAATTAATTTTGGTGATATTTTTTCTCTTGTTGCCAAGGTAGCTTCTATTAGATTACTTTTATCTGTTGCTACTACTTTTGATTTTGAGGTAGAACAGATGGATGTGAAGACAACATTTCTTCATGGGGATCTCAAAGAGGAGATCTACATGAAGCAACCTGGAGGTTTTGCAGTGAAGGGTAAGAAAGAAATGGTATGCAAGTTAAAGAAATTTATGTATGCGTTAAAACAGTCACCAAGGATGTCGTATCAGAAATTTGATACATTTATACGGGGAGTTGGCCTCACCAGAAGCAAAGCAGATCACTGTGTGTATTTTAAATTAATTGTTGATCATGTTATTTATCTGGTCTTGTATGTGGATGATATGTTGCTAGGTTGAAATGACAAAGAAATTATCCAGGATTTGAAGACCCAATTGTCCTCTAAATTCGACATGAAAGATCTTGGTGCTGCAAACTATATTTTGGGCATGGAAATTAAAAAAGACTGGGAAAAGAGGAAGCTCTAGTTAAACCAGAGGATATATGTCGAGACAATACTGCAGAGGTTTAATATGCAGGATAGTAAACCGGTGAAGGTTCCTATTCCTGTAGGTGTGATGTTATCTGATTAACAGTGTCCCAAGACACAAGAAGAGGAAGAGGAAATGTCCCGTGTTCCATATGCAAGTGCAATCAGTAGCCTAATGTATGCAATGGTCTGTACTAGACCAAACATTGCACATGCAGTGGGAGTATTGAGCAGGTTTAAGTCAAAACCAGGGAAGGAGCACTGGACATCAGTGAAGCGGGTTTTCAGGTATTTGCGTGGCACTAGTGATTATGGTTTGTGCTACCAAGGAAGACCAGGATTGGACAGAGTGTTGTATATTCATGGATTTGTTGATGCAGACTGTGCTGGATATTTGGATCAGAAAAGATATACAAGTGGGTATGTGTTTAACCTATTTGGAGGTGCAGTCAGTGGGATGAGTAAGAAACAATCTGTATTGGCACTATCAACTATAGAGGTAGAATACATGGAAACCACTCATGCAAGCAAGGAAGCAGTTTGGTTGCAGAGATTTTGTTCAAGTATGGGGTTAGTACATGGAGCTATAAGGATATACTGTGATAGCCAAAGTGAAATTTTCTTGGAAAAGAACCCTGCATATCATTCAAATACAAAGCACACTGATGTTTAGTATCACTTTGTGAGGGATATGATAGAAGACAAAAAGGTGTTGCTGGTAAAGTTGGACACTTTGAAGAATACTGCAGATACATTGACAAAATTTGTGAGCTCTGAGAAGTTCCCTTGGTGTATAGCAACAATGGGTGTTGCAAGGCTGGACAAATGAATAAGCTCTCTTGTGGCCCCCTGCGAAAAGAAAACAACAAGTGGGAGAATGTTGGGTTGTGTTATATTCTTTCCATGACTAGCCCACGTAGTTAACCAAGGGGTTAGAGGGGGGTAGGAGCCCCCCCTTCGTTGCACCAATTGTGTAGCACGGGGGTCACAGGGGGTTTGATGTGTGCAGGTAACCCCCCTCTATGGGGTCTGGGGCAGCGCTGTGGAAAATTTTGTTTTCTGGACCCTATATTAGGTTGGGCGAACCTACCTTTGGTTTTGTGCATGTTTTTTGCACATGGTTTTGGACGCGATGGTTTTCGGTCCATGGTTTTGGATGTGATGGCTTTCTGTCCATTGTATTGGATGCTTCGGCATGTATAAATATGTATTGTAAAATTGAAAGGAACATAATGAAAAATTGAGCTGGTAGTCCCAGTTTTGGGATCCAGGGGAAAATCTCTATGTATATGTGTTTTATGTGTTATGCTCTTGCATTGTTTATTTTCTGTGTTTTAGAATTCGTATGCAGGTAACTTTTGTACGGGGTTAAAACCTACAGTTCATATCCATCTCATAAATCTCCCTTCCCTACTAATCATAACCTTGTAGAGGCCATGAAATATGACATAAATAATAAGGACCATAATAATATGCCCGAGGTTACCATCCATCAAAATCTTATGAGCCTAATCATTGACATCTCTATATTTTGGTTAGAAGAGAGGATATCATGGACTAGAGTACATCATTTTCTTACCTCTTTTTGCATGATTACCCATGTGTTGGCATTATATTTTCCTACCTTCTACAGGCCTTATCATCCATGTGATTCTATCCACATTTGCTTTGGAATTTGCTACGAGTAATCATATAGGTCGACATATTTATATTGTTTGGATGATATGTTGGATGCACTGGCTTTATGATTACATTTAGTATTAGTTTTTAACCATATGCAAGTTAGAGTAGGATGCATTGAATGCTAATTTTTTCATTAGAAATAATGTCATATGATATTTATCATGATATGTTAGTTTCATTTAAAGTCTGCATTTGAAAGTTTATTTATACGAGTCAACTTTATGGGTCTAATCCGAGCATGTGCGATCATAAGACATCTCGAAATCATGTCGCCTCGTGTTTTTCATATGTAATATGTGTAGGTAACAGGTCTATGCTAACCAAGGATTGTTGGAGTTCTTGTGACCTCCCGTTCAAGTAGCTTCGTCCAATTTTTGAGAGTTCGTGTCCTAGTTGGAACTATATATTACCTACCATTTTGTGGGTGAAATCCCTAAGAGAAAAAATTCTCTGACATGGTCCTCAACCGCCAACTAACAACCCCTTGCAACCAATATCTAGCTCGTTTTATCATTTCTCTGCCACCTGAGCCAACCATGTGGTCCCTCGCCCATCTGTCATGATTGTATGTTTAAAGATGGGCCTCACGAACCTAAAGGTATGCCTTGTCATTTGGTAATTGAGTATTGTAGTTTGATTATCATCGATACTTTTGGGCATGTATTAACAGAAGGATTCAATGGAAACAGTGAGCTAGGCCTATGCTCTTAGCCCCTATACCTATTTTGGATGCTATCCTTGGACCTCAGTCCCATGAGATCTCTTTTATTGACATTTAGGCTCTAGGGATGGTACTAGATGGGAAACCCTCATCCACACATATCACTCCCCTTCCACTCATTATAACCCAATTCATCATTTATCCCACCTCGTCCACATAGGGTTAGCATTCTCCCTCCCCTTTCCCACACCTTGGGTAAGGCTTGGAGATGCCCCAATGGTTGATGCAGTTAAAAAAAAAGGTAAAATCATAATTGACCACATTCAATAGGAAAATGTACCACAAAATGAAAAAGATGGTCGGGAAAAACACATTTAGTACATTGGAAAAAGCCAATACATGAGCTCTACCCCATTATCATGGCCATCACCCTGGTTCCTATAGGCCCTAGATGAGGCTCCTTTATCATTCAAGAACCCATGATTATCCGAACCCCTGGTGGGTAATGAACAACCTTAACTTAAAGGGGATATCCACTGCTATACCTTACACATCATGCTATTATCCCTTGAGCCCCGAGTAGTTAATCAAAGAAAAATCATAAAAGTCAAAAGGCATATAATAAGAGGGTGGCAAATCAAGGTCGAGGAACCTCATGCACCATGATTTCTCTCTCCTATGCATTATATACCCAATTGTGGGATTCCCTTTTATTAGATACCCTTGTACCCGAGCATGTAGAAACCCTTATTCCCTTTAAAGGTAGAAACCGCCTAATATGATACTTGGTGAATCCCATTTGGAGGTTGGAGACATTAGCACATGCCAAAGCCCATTGTGGAAGGGCATGCCATTATGATGTGACCACCTATTGTCCATGGTTTTGTAAGCTCTTTAACTCAATTTCATTTGATGACTTGTTTTACTGGAAGGCTAGAGGATGCATTCAATCTTATGTAGGATTGTAGATGGTCTCCATTTTGGGTTTGGTCTCCCTATACGAGGTCCTAACCTTCCATAGGGCTACATTGGAACATGTAGGGTGTGTGTTAAGAGACACGGGTCTTCATAGTAGCAGACAACACTCAATGAACCACCAAAGATGTTCAAATATGTTTCTAGATTCACCTATTGGACGAGGAAGATGCGCCTGGTTCACCATGACGAGTCCACCCCACAGTTGTACCATGCACTCGGCAGATCACCCACGACTTGTATCCTGATTGGAAAACACTTACACCATCATCTGTCACCTTACATATGGTCTACATGCATCTTCGATATACATGGAGACCCATGAGGTTACTTGTGTGCCCTCACACCCATTGGGAACACCAGAAGTTTATTATTTAGAGAACAAGGGGCCAACCCCTTGTCCACTACTTTTGGGAGTCTTGTTCAGCATTGTGGCGCTTGTGGACTTTATTAGGTTTCTTAAAAGGCCTTGAAACGACATGTATTATTGATTAGTCGACCTCTTGAGAGGCTTATTCTTTTGTTTATGTGCTACTTTGGTGGGCTTGTCACCAAAAGTTATTTGTTTTGCACATTATTTTATCTTAGGGGCTAATGTAGTCCCAAGTAGCTAAATCAAACTCATTATAAGTGTATAAATAGAAGTTATGAGGATTCATTTTAGCGTCATCACTTGGATTTGGAACTTGTATCTCTTTACAGATTTTCGCTCTCTTTCTTGGAGGAATAATTTTTGGAACATGGTATGAATTTTAATGTTTGGATAATTTTGATATGTCTTGGAGCTTCTTGATGGAAACTTTTTAGATGGTTGGATATATTCTTATACATGTACGTACATTTTAATGCTATTCCTTCTTTCTAATTTTGTTACATACATTGTTTTTGGGATTTCACTATACTGGGGCTTATTTGTTGCATCTCTTAGGCGAAGTTGTGGAGATTTTGTTTCTGGATAGTGAATGCTTCATGTATGGGCCATATATAATGAATGCATGTTCCTATGGATGTTTCATTACTGAAATTCATCTTCATAAGCCATTTATATTGCAAAAGGAAGTATAAAGTCTTTGAAGCTACTTTTGTTGCTTTCCTAGTTCCAAGCGAAGTTGTCCTCGAGGCCTCCTTGACCTAGAAAATTCGAAGGTCAATAGTCATAATTCTAGCTAACCCCATTTCTCCCCAAGTATTGGGCACTAATCCACCCAAAGGTGATCACCTTAAACCATTTTCATCCTACTCCCTCTCCTTTTCTAGGCCTAGCCCCATTAGGTCTCTTAGGGCATCATTTATCTTACAAACCACCCATCAAAAAATTTCAATCTCTTGGCCCCTACTAGGCTACTGTGTCTCATAGGTAGCCTCCAATTTTGAAGTAATTCCAACATTTGGATCTTGAGATATCTCAAGCCTGAGCCTCAAAATTGAATCTTGCCCTTAGTTTCCTTAGGCTAGAAGCCTCATTGGGACCCTCACATTGTCTTTCAATAAAAAAAATTTCTTTGGTCGATTTTCCCCTCTGGAATATGTCCACCATATCATTGGTTGATAAACCCTACCCCTTTGGCCTACCCCGTAGGTCCACTTGGCCCTCTGTGGTCTCCTACACTATTAAAGGTAATTCTTTAAGGATCACTCGGAATCCAAGCTTTCACAAGAATTTCAAGGCCTAGGAACCTCCATTATAATATACATACCCTAAACCTAAAACCTTTAGTTTCCCCTTAAGCCCTTCCTAGATAGCATTAAACCTGGCCTCCAGAGCAAGTAAGCCACTTATTTGAGCATCTCTGCTGAATCAGCTTCTAGGATCAACCCGCACCCTATCACTCGTCTATCCATTTAGTGATCCTCATCATAACAGAGTCCTCGCGTTGGTGAATGTCCGTAAAGAACAGAGAACCTTAGCTAAGGTGACAATGGGCTATTGCTCCATTGTTTCCCTTAGCGTAGAAAAATGTAGATAGTGTGTTATTTTTATTAGAAATTTGTATTAGCAAAGTGGTTCAATAAAGAGATTTTTTGAAGGTTTTAAGAATATCTACTGAAATAAAAGGTGTTCTTTACTATGCCACAAACACGTGTTATGGCATGGATTGACTAATGAAAACGAGTAGTAAAATTACAAAAATATATACCTAATTCTCTTCATAGACATGTAATTTTAAAGAATAATCATAATATATACTTAACCAAGAAAATATTTGACAATTAAATGAGAGATGTAAAGACTTAACAAGTGTAAATAAACAATATATTAGAGATATTTAGTTATATATATATATATATATAATTTCAATTACTTATATATCTAATTAATAGATTCAAATATTCATAGCAACATAAACAACACATGTTGATAATATATTTTAGAGACTGAAGCTTGATTGGAAATTCTGGACGGGATTAGGACGATGGCATGTTCCTTGAAGAACCCTAGCTCTGTTGCCGCCGCTGCCATGCCCCTGGCCGCCATCGGCTCTCGGATCGCCCCTGCTGCGGATGGAATCTAGAATCGCAGGCTCAGATCAAGAGATTCTGCCCTCAATGAAGACACACAGAATGCTCATTTCATGATTGTTGCTGCCGCAAATGAGAATACTCGCGAGGATCTCATTACAGAAAGCCCTGGGATTGCACGGCCTCAGATCCCCGCTTTCAAAAAGAGTTCAGGGAGCCATCCTCAGAATGAAGACGCAGTAGCCAAGGGCAATCCAACAGAACCCCATGCAGCGTATCCACGGATATGGGCTATTGAGAAAGAAAGGCCTGCCTCAATGGGCTGTATGCCTCTTCTGCAAAAGAGACAAATCCAGAATACGAAAACCAATCATCATGCATGTGGCCTCTCTGCGCAGATCTGCAATGGAAAGAGGCATCCGGACCTTTCTGCATCATTCCAGATACAAATCAAGCTCATTACAGGCAAAACTATGCTACAATGGGTTAACCAGATGGATCTAGTGCAGAATCTCAAGCATGCACTGAGCATCAAGCTGGGAATCCCCTCTGCAGCTCAACGGCTTCTCCACGAAGGTAAACAACTTGAGGATCCCTATCCTATTTCTTTTTTCGGCATTAAGAAAGATGCTTCCATTATTTTAACCCTTCGCCTGAGGGGAGGAGCTGCTGGAGAGTCCTCCTCAGCTAAGGCATTTTCATATAAAGATGCAGTCCATGCAAATAAGCCTCAAAAGAGATCCGCTAGTTCAGGCTCCACCCAAGCCTTTTCTGGTTGACAAATCGGAAGAGGTCCCCTCTGTTGAGATCTCTTACCCTGACCTAGCAGATGACACCCAGAAATTCGCTGAAAGGGCTATCATCTGCAGATTCAATGGACTCTGGCCTCGCTCCAAGGATCTTTATGACTGGATCAAAGACAACTGGACTCACCGATGCAAGATTTATTTCTGTGCTAAAGGATATTTTATCGTGTTGTTCGACAATCTCGAGAACTACAGAGATGCCTTAGAAGAGGGCCCTTGGTTCATGGGTTCGACAGGCCTCTTCTTAACTCCATGGTTCCCAGACTTTGATCCAGCATCTGCAGTTATCACAAAAGCCCCTGTCTGGATCAGACTTCCTAATCTCCCAATTCACCTGTGGTACACAGGGGTATACAGGCAAATAGGCAACACTTTGGGCAGCTTCTTAATGGGAGATTACGAGAGGGAAATACAAGGTCTTTACACATATGCCAGAATTTGTGTGGAGCTAGATTTAAGCAAGGGATTGCCAGAGCAAATCAATCTTAAGATCAAAGACTCTGTATGGACTCAGCTTCTAGACTATGAAAACACGACCTTTCGATGTCGCCATTGTCACCTTACAGGGCACCTGCAGAACTCCTGCCCATCGCTGACAGCAAGGTCGAAAAAGGGATTCAACGCAAAATCCAAGCCCAAGCGTTGGGCTCCCTGCCCTCCGCCAACTAGGAGCCCCAGCTCCCCAGGTCCGAAGGATGGGGAAAGCGACTCAGAACCTGATCAGGAGCCTCAGTCGATGGATCCCCCCATGGATACTATGGGCCAGCCCCAGGACATAGCAATCGCCCAGAAACGCAGTCATGAGACCTCCTCTGAATCAGAAAAGGAATTTCCGAGTACAGAGTTTCCCAGTCTTCAAGTTGTCTTAGCTCATCCTCCCCAGGATGGCTGGATAAAAGTCAACAAGAAGAAAGGGAAAAAACAATGTGTTGTAGCTTCTACCCATACGGGGTAAAGGTCAGTTAGTATGTCTGTGATTACAAGTTATCTGCTGTTGCCCTTAGTTTGATTCTTTTCACCGGAACCGAGGTTGATGGACACATCATTTCCGGTTGCCGGTCTCTTGCTTCTCCTGATTGTACTATATTTTCTACTTAATAGATTTAGTCTTTACCGAGAAAAAAAAAACATAAACAACACATGTTAACACAGTTAACTTATTTATATTTAATTTTACAAATAAACATAATATTTTAACATATTTCATATTTAACCTAAAATAAAATACAAACTTAAAAAATTTTAGCCTACACTTTCCTCCCTTACTTTACGCATGATATAGAATAAATAACACTTTCCTCTCTTACTTTACGCATGATATAAAGTAAATAACACTTTCCTCCCTTACTATATGCATGATATGGAGGAAATAACATTTTAGGAATAAAATGTTTTATACATTAAAAAATTCTCTTTCATTTTACTTTAGAAATAAGGTATTTCAAAAATTACTTTTAAAAATAATGGAATAATATAATATAATATAATATGTTTTCATTATTTTTCTTCATAAATATAAATTTTATATATAATAAAATAAAATAAAATAATATAATATTTTTTCATTACTTTTTCACATGCATCACAAACGCATATTAGCCTAGATATATTTTAATTAGGGATTTACGAAGAACTTAGAGGGATCAAATTTCTTTTCACTTTAAAAAAGGTTTGTATCTTAAAAAATTTGATCCTTTTGGATCTGGATCCTTCTAGGGTCTACGCTGGTTTAATTATCCCTTTAAATAAGATATATTCCACATGAATACCATGGCACAACACCATAAGTTCACAATACCATGGACATTTTTATTTTATTTTTATTCGATTATTTTCATTTTAAATTATTTTACTTTATTTTGACTTAGCTAAAATGTTTACATTACATTAATCTTTTTAGAGTTTTGATCCCTTTGAGTGCTCAGTAGATTTGGAGTTAAAATTGATCTAGGTTGGTTTAATCTCCCCTTTAAAACACTATATTCCACATGAATACCACGGATCAATACTATGGGTTCTTAATCCCATGGGTTGTTTTTGTTTTATTATTATTGTATTTTTACTTTTATTTTTTTGGGTCACCGTGTAGTATAGAAGAGATGTTGGGTGACCTCTTATATTATGTAAACATTTTGACTGAGTAAAATAATATGAAAATTTAAATTTAAATTTAAAAATAAAATAAAATTGATTGTAAAATAGTCAATTTACCATTCATGGGATTTTGGCTACACGTTTTGACAACCTATGGTTTTGTCCTATATATATATATATATGGATCTAGATGTATTTATTTTATTTTGACCAAATTAAAATGTTTATATATATAGATATATATTTTCCCATTATAGGTGGGAAAACCCATCATAACTAAGTGGCCAAACGAGTAGTGATGAGGACAACCATCTCTAGTTGTTATCCCCGAATGCAGGCTACTCATCACCGTTATTCAAGGAAAACTCAAGCTCACTCATCACCCTTATTCAAGAAAAACCACAGCGTGGTGGTGATCCATAAAGGGGAAGGGTTTCACTAGTGCCATATGTCTTTTGGTCTTGGGTCATTAACCTATTTCCTTAAGTCCAAAAGGGGACAGGGTTTCACTAGTGCCAGATGTCTCTTGGGCTTGGGCAGTTAACCCATTTCCTTAGGTCCTAGAAAGACGAGCCCTTAACCAAAGAAAGCAACTTTAAAACAGAATCCAAACCTATTAAAATGCTTATATTAATGTTAATTTATTTTAATGTATTTTTGTGTAATTTAAGTTTAACCAAATACATTACATTGCCCTATAGCATCTATGGACGCAATAATTTTGACCCATCAAACTAACTAGTGAGGTTAACCCTACCAATAGGGTAAGGTCATAATATAAAAAGCTCTTAAATGTTTGATATGAAAACATGAGACGCGCTTCAAAATCTTAGCTGTGTACTTAGAAACTGTACTAAGGTGAGACAGTTACTTGTTGTGAGCGAGCCATGGCGGATGAGCACATACGAAAGAAGACAAGGTACTGCAAAACGCAAGATGAGATGTCATCGATGCACGTAGACATAGCTGCCCATGAGGAAATAGAAGGTGGGTTATCTTCGCTGCAAGCAGACACAGCTGCCCATAAACTCCTTCCACCACCTGAGGGGACCATGACATCTCAAGAAAAGCATTCTGAAGATGAAGATGAAGTTGAAGAGGAAGAGGAAGAGGAAGAGCGCATGCCATCTACTCCCATTCGTTACTTCCAGAGGCTACGCATGAGAGAAATGTTTGAGACAGGTAATACCGGGGAGCGACCAAATATTTTTCGGAATTATCATTGTCGAGCGTACGGCCCTACGCGTGATAGTTATCCTGTCTTCATCAAGGCTCGCAACATCATATTCGTTATGTTTAACGATTTCTATCTTATACCATTCTATTATGATGAGAAATTGTTGCGCCTTAGAGATAGGGAGGGGTTCCTGATTGATATTAGAATGACAATTCTGTTTGCTTGTTATAATAGCAACAACAATTCATTGATAACTGTTGTGATGGACACGGAGGGTCAGAGAATGATTGTAAGCCTGGACATTGAATTGATAAAAGTAGGGGTAACTACCCACAGAAGAAATATTTGTCCAGGAGACGCCGACGGAATTGTTCTTTGGGATTTTGATTTTCGAAATAGCAGGGGCATGATTTACAATAAGAATGAGAATGCGTTCAAATTTTTTTGAATTGAAAAATTATGCCCAACTATTTACCATACGCCCTAACGATGAGAACTTTGGTTTAAGTGTAGATTTTGGAAGTCCATGAAATATGGAGTTAAGTGTAGTAATGGAAGATAAGAGCTTGAGCTTAGCAAGGGAAGAAGTATTTCTGAGAATTTATGCGAAACACCGTGGACAAATACGCAAGCGAATTTCCTTACCTGTTTCTCCACAGCATGAGATTCAGTACTTGGTACTGTGCGACACTGATAGTCATAATTCTAGCTAACCCCATTTCTCCCCAAGTATTGGGCACTAATCCACCCAAAGGTGATCACCTTAAACCATTTTCATCCTACTCCCTCTCCTTTTCTAGGCCTAGCCCCATTAGGTCTCTTAGGGCATCATTTATCTTACAAACCACCCATCAAAAAATTTCAATCTCTTGGCCCCCACTAGGCTACTGTGTCTCATAGGTAGCCTCCAATTTTGAAGTAATTCCAACATTTGGATCTTGACATATCTCAAGCCTTAGCCTCAAAATTGAATCTTGTCCTTGGTTTCCTTAGGCTAGAAGCCTCATTGGGACCCTCACATTGTCTTTCAATAAAAATTATTTCTTTGGTCGCTTTTCCCCTCTAGAATAGGTCCACCATATCATTGGTTGATAAACCCTACCCCTTTGGCCTACCCTGCAGGTCCACTTGGCCCTCTGTGGTCTCCTACACTATTAAAGGTAATTCTTTAAGGATCACTCGGAATCCAAGCTTTCACAAGAATTTCAAGGCCTAGGAACCTCCATTATAATATACATACCCTAAACCTAAAACCTTTAGTTTCCCCTTAAGCCCTTCCTAGATAGCATTAAACCTTGCCTCCAAAGCAAGTAAGCCACTTATTTGAGCATCTTTGCTGAATCGGCTTCTAGGATCAACCCGCACCCTATCACTCATCTATCCATTTAGTGATCCTCATCATAACAGAGCTCCTTGCATTGGTGAATTTCCGTAAAGAACAGAGAACCTTAGCTGAGGTGACAATGGGCTATTGCTCCATTGTTTCCCTTAGTGTAGAAAAATGTAGATAGTGTGTTATTTTTATTAGAAATTTGTATTAGCAAAGTGGTTCAATAAAGAGATTTTTTTGAAGGTTTTAACAATATCTACTGAAATAAAAGGTGTTCTTTACTATACCACAAACACGTGTTATGGCATGGATTGACTAATGAAAACGAGTAGTAAAATTACAAAAATATATACCTAATTCTCTTCATAGACATGTGATTTTAAGAATAATCATAATATATACTTAACCAAGAAAATATTTGACAATTAAATGAGAGATGTAAAGACTTAACAAGTGTAAATAAACAATGTATTAGAGATATTTAGTTATATATATATATATATATATATATAATTTCAATTACTTATATATCTAATTAATAGATTAAAATATTCATAGCAACATAAACAACACATATTAACACAGTTAACTTATTTATATTTGATTTTACAAATAAACATAATATTTTAACATATTTCATATTTAACCTAAAATAAAATACAACTTAATAATTTCACATTTTTAGCCTACACTTTCCTCCCTTACTTTACGCATGATATAGAATAAATAACACTTTCCTCTCTTACTTTACGCATGATATAAAGTAAATAACACTTTCCTCCCTTACTATATGCATGATATGGAGGAAATAACATTTTAGGAATAAAATGTTTTATACCTTAAAAAATTCTCTTTCATTTTACTTTAGAAATAAGGTATTTCAAAAATTACTTTTAAAAATAATGGAATAATATAATATAATATAATATGTTTTCATTATTTTTCTTCATAAATATAAATTTTATATATAATAAAATAAAATAAAATAATATAATATTTTTTCATTACTTTTTCACATGCATCACAAACGCATATTAGCCTAGATATATTTTAATTAGGGATTTACGAAGAACTTAGAGGGATCAAATTTCTTTTCACTTTAAAAAAGGTTTGTATCTTAAAAAATTTGATCCTTTTGGATCTGGATCCTTCTAGGGTCTACGCTGGTTTAATTATCCCTTTAAATAAGATATATTCCACATGAATACCATGGCACAACACCATAAGTTCACAATACCATGGACATTTTTATTTTATTTTTATTTGATTATTTTCATTTTAAATTATTTTACTTTCTTTTGACTTAGCTAAAATGTTTACATTACATTAATCTTTTTAGAGTTTTGATCCCTTTGAGTGCTCAGTAGATTTGGAGTTAAAATTGATCTAGGTTGGTTTAATCTCCCCTTTAAAACACTATATTCCACATGAATACCACGGATCAATACTATGGGTTCTTAATCCCATGGGTTGTTTTTGTTTTATTATTATTGTATTTTTACTTTTATTTTTTTGGGTCACCGTGTAGTATAGAAGAGATGTTGGGTGACCTCTTATATTATGTAAACATTTTGACTGAGTAAAATAATATAAAAATTTAAATTTAAATTTAAAAATAAAATAAAATTGATTGTAAAATAGTCAATTTAGCATTCGTGGGATTTTGGCTACACGTTTTGACAACCTATGGTTTTGTCCTATATATATATATATATATGGATCTAGATGTATTTATTTTATTTTGACCAAATTAAAATGTTTATATATATAGATATATATTTTCCCATTATAGGTGGGAAAACCCATCATAACTAAGTGGCCAAACGAGTAGTGATGAGGACAACCATCTCTAGTTATTATCCCCGAATGCAGGCTACTCATCACCGTTATTCAAGGAAAACTCAAGCTCACTCATCACCCTTATTCAAGAAAAACCACAGCGTGGTGGTGATCCATAAAGGGGAAGGGTTTCACTAGTGCCATATGTCTTTTGGTCTTGGGTCATTAACCTATTTCCTTAAGTCCAAAAGGGGACAGGGTTTCACTAGTGCCAGATGTCTCTTGGGCTTGGGCAGTTAACCTATTTCCTTAGGTCCTAGAAAGACGAGCCCTTAACCAAAGAAAGCAACTTTAAAACAGAATCCAAACCTATTAAAATGCTTATATTAATGTTAATTTATTTTAATGTATTTTTGTGTAATTTAAATTTAACCAAATACATTACATTGCCCTATAGCATCTATGGACGCAATAATTTTGACCCATCAAACTAACTAGTGAGGCTAACCCTACCAATAGGGTAAGGTCATAATATAAAAAGCTCTTAAATGTTTGATATGAAAACATGAGACGCGCTTCAAAATCTTAGCTGTGTACTTAGAAACTGTACTAAGGTGAGACAGTTACTTGTTGCGAGCAAGCCATGGCGGATGAGCACATACGAAAGAAGACAAGGTACTGCAAAACGCAAGATGAGATGTCATCGATGCAAGCAAACATAGCTGCCCATGAGGAAATAGAAGGCGGGATATCTTCGCTGCAAGCAGACACAGCTGCCCATAAACTCCTTCCACCACCTGAGGGGACTATGACATCTCAAGAAAAGCATTCTGAAGATGAAGATGAAGTTGAAGAGGAAGAGGAAGAGGAAGAGCGCATGCCATCTACTCCCATTCATTACTTCCAGAGGTTACGCATGAGAGAAATGTTTGAGACAGGTAATACCCGGGAGCGCCCAAATATTTTTTGGAATTATCATTGTCGAGCGTACGGCCCTACGCGTGATAGTTATCCTGTCTTCATGAAGGCTCGCAACATCATATTCGTTATGTTTAACGATTTCTATCTTATACCATTCTATTATGATGAGAAATTGTTGCGCCTTAGAGATAGGGAGGGGTTCCTGATTGATATTAGAATGACAATTCTGTTTGCTTGTTATAATAGCAACAACAATTCATTGATAACTATTGTGATGGACACGGAGGGTCAGAGAATGATTGTAAGCCTGGACATTGAATTGATAAAAGTAGGGGTAACTACCCACAGAAGATATATTTGTCCAGGAGACGCCGACGGAATTGTTCTTTGGGATTTTGATTTTCGAAATAGCAGGGGCATGATTTACAATAAGAATGAGAATGCGCTCAAATTTTTTGAATTGAAAAATTATGCCCAACTATTTACAATACGCCCTAACGATGAGAACTTTGGTTTAAGTGTAGTTTTTGGAAGTACATGAAATATGGAGTTAAGTGTAGTAATGGAAGATAAGAGCTTGAGCTTAGCAAGGGAAGAAGTATTTCTGAGAATTTATGCGAAACACCGTGGACAAATACGCAAGCGAATTTCCTTACCTGTTTCTCCACAGCATGAGATTCAGTACTTGGTACTGTGCGACACTGATAGTCATAATTCTAGCTAACCCCATTTCTCCCCAAGTATTGGGCACTAATCCACCGAAAGGTGATCACCTTAAACCATTTTCATCCTACTCCCTCTCCTTTTCTAGGCCTAGCCCCATTAGGTCTCTGAGGGCATCATTTATCTTACAAACCACCCATCAAAAAATTTCAATCTCTTGGCCCCCACTAGGCTACTGTGTCTCATAGGTAGCCTCCAATTTTGAAGTAATTCCAACATTTGGATCTTGACATATCTCAAGCCTTAGCCTCAAAATTGAATCTTGTCCTTGGTTTCCTTAGGCTAGAAGCCTCATTGGGACCCTCACATTGTCTTTCAATAAAAATTATTTCTTTGGTCGCTTTTCCCCTCTAGAATAGGTCCACCATATCATTGGTTGATAAACCCTACCCCTTTGGCCTACCCTGCAGGTCCACTTGGCTCTCTGTGGTCTCCTACACTATTAAAGGTAATTCTTTAAGGATCACTCGGAATCCAAGCTTTCACAAGAATTTCAAGGCCTAGGAACCTCCATTATAATATACATACCCTAAACCTAAAACCTTTAGTTTCCCCTTAAGCCCTTCCTAGATAGCATTAAACCTTGCCTCCAAAGCAAGTAAGCCACTTATTTGAGCATCTTTGCTGAATCGGCTTCTAGGATCAACCCGCACCCTATCACTCATCTATCCATTTAGTGATCCTCATCATAACAGAGCTCCTCGCATTGGTGAATTTCCGTAAAGAACAGAGAACCTTAGCTGAGGTGACAATGGGCTATTGCTCCATTGTTTCCCTTAGTGTAGAAAAATGTAGATAGTGTGTTATTTTTATTAGAAATTTGTATTAGCAAAGTGGTTCAATAAAGAGATTTTTTTGAAGGTTTTAACAATATCTACTGAAATAAAAGGTGTTCTTTACTATACCACAAACAGGTGTTATGGCATGGATTGACTAATGAAAACGAGTAGTAAAATTACAAAAATATATACCTAATTCTCTTCATAGACATGTGATTTTAAGAATAATCATAATATATACTTAACCAAGAAAATATTTGACAATTAAATGAGAGATGTAAAGACTTAACAAGTGTAAATAAACAATGTATTAAAGATATTAGTATATATATATATATATATATATATATAATTTCAATTACTTATATATCTAATTAATAGATTAAAATATTCATAGCAACATAAACAACACATATTAACACAGTTAACTTATTTATATTTGATTTTACAAATAAACATAATATTTTAACATATTTCATATTTAACCTAAAATAAAATACAACTTAATAATTTCATATTTTTAGCCTACACTTTCCTCCCTTACTTTACGCATGATATAGAATAAATAACACTTTCCTCTCTTACTTTAGGCATGATATAGAGTAAATAACACTTTCCTCCCTTACTATATGCATGATATAGAGTAAATAACATTTTAGAAATTATAAATTACGCTAATTACACATGAAAATGCTCTACACATTAAAAAAATTATCTTTCATATTTAGTTTAAAAATAAGGTATTTCAAAAATTACTTTTAAAAATAATGGAAAAATATAATATAATATAATATAATATAATATGTTTTTATTATTTTTCGTCATAAATATAAGTTTTATATATAATAAAATAAAATAATATAATATTTTCTCATTATTTTCTCACGTTCATCACAAATACATATTAGCCTAGATATATTTTAATTCGGGATTTACCAAGAATTTAGAGGGATCAAATTTCTTTTCACTTTAAAAAAGGTTTGCATCTCAAGAAATTTGATCCTTTTAGATTTCGATCCTTCTAGGGTCTAGGCCGGTTTAATTATCCCTTTAAATAAGATATATTCCACATGAATACCATGGCACAACACCATAAGTTCACAATACCATGGAAATCTTTATTTTATTTTTATTCGATTATTTTCATTTTATATTATTTTATTTTATTTTGACTTAGGTAAAATGTTTACATTACATTACATTAATCTTTTTAGAGTTTTGATCCCCTTGAGTGCTCAGTAGATTTAGAGTTAAAATTGATTTAAGTTGGTTTAATTTTCCCTTTAAAACACTATATTCCACATGAATACCACGGATCAATACTATGGGTTCTCAATCCCAAGGGTTGTTTTTGTTTTATTATTATTGTATTTTTATTTTTATTTTTTTGGGTCGCTGTAGTATAGAAGAGATATTGGGATGACCTGTTATATTATGTAAACATTTTGATTGAGTAAAATAATATAAAAATTTAAATTTAGATTTAAAAATAAAATAAAATTGATTGTAAAAAAGTCTAGACGTTTTGACAACCTATGGTTTTGTCCAATATATATATATATATATGTGTGTGTGTGTGGATCTAGATGTATTTATTTTATTTTGACCAAATTAAAATGTTTATATATATATATATATATATATATATATAGATATATATATTTTCCCATTATATGTGGGAAAACCCATCATAACTAAGTGGCCAAACCAGTAGTGATGAGGACAACCATCTCTAGTTGTTATCCGCGAATGCAGGCTAACTCATCACCATTATTCAAGAAAAACTACAGCGTGGTGGTGATCCATAAAGAGGAAGGGTTTCACTAGTCCCAGATGTCTTTTGGTCTTGGGTCATTAACCTATTTCCTTAAGTCCAAAAGAAGATAGGGTTTCACTAGTGCCAGATGTCTCTTGGTCTTGTGCAGTTAACCTATTTCCTTAGGTCCTAGAAAAACGAGCTCTTAACCAAAGAAAAACAACTTTAAAACAAAGTCCAAGCCTATTAAAATGTCTATATTAAGGTTTATTTATTTTAATGTATTTTTGTGTAATTTTGGCTACATGTTTTGACAACCTATGGTTTTGTTCTATATATACATACATACATACATACATACATACATACATACATACATATATATATATATATATGGATCTAGATGTATTTATTTTATTTTGACCAAATTAAAATGTTTATATATATAGATATATATTTTCCCATTATAGGTGGGAAAACCCATCATAACTAAGTGGCCAAACCAATAGTAATGAGGACAACCATCTCTAGTTGTTATCCGCGAATGCAGGCTAACTCATCACCATTACTCAAGGAAAACTCAAGCTCACTCATCACCCTTATTCAAGAAAAACCACAGCGTGGTGGTGATCCATAAAGGGGAAGGGTTTCACTAGTGCCATATGTCTTTTGGTCTTGGGTCATTAACCTATTTCCTTAAGTCCAAAAGGGGACAGGGTTTCACTAGATGTCTCTTGGGCTTGGGCAATTAACCTATTTCCTTAGGTCCTAGAAAGACGAGCTCTTAACCAAAGAAAAACAACTTTAAAACAGAATCCAAACCTATTAAAATGTTTATATCAATGTTAATTTATTTTAATATATTTTTGTGTAATTTAAATTTAACCAAATACATTACATTGCCCTATAGCATCTATGGACGCAATAATTTTGACCCATCAAACTAACTAGTGAGGCTAACCCTACCAATAGGGTAAGGTCATAATATAAAAAGCTCGTAAATGTTTGATATGAAAACATGAGACGCCCTTCAAAATCTTAGTTGGGTGACCTCTTATATTATGCAAACATTTTGACTGAGTAAAATAATATAAAAATTTAAATTTAAATTTAAAAATAAAATAAAATTGATTGTAAAATAGTCAATTTACCATTCGTGGGATTTTGGTTACACGTTTTGACAACTTATGGTTTTGTCATATATATATATATATATATACACACATACATATATATATATGGATCTAGATGTATTTATTTTATTTTGACCAAATTAAAATGTTTATATATATAGATATATATTTTCCCATTATAGGTGGGAAAACCCATCGTAACTAAGTGGCCAAACTAGTAGTGATGAGGACAACCATCTCTAGTTGTTATCCGCAAATGCAGGCTAACTCATCACCCTTATTCAAGGAAAACTCAAGCTCACTCATCACCCTTATTCAAGAAAAACCACAGCGTGGTGGTGATCCATAAAGGGGAAAGGTTTCACTAGTGCCATATGTCTTTTGGTCTTGGGTCATTAACCTATTTCCTTAAGTCCAAAAGAGGACAGGGTTTCACTAGTGCCAGATGTCTCTTGGGCTTGGATAGTTAACCTATTTCCTTAGGTCCTAGAAAAACGAGCTCTTAACCAAAGAAAAACAACTTTAAAACAGAATCCAAACCTATTAAAATGTTTATAATAATGTTTATTTATTTTAATGTATTTTTGTGTAATTTAAATTTAACCAAATACATTACATTGCCCTATAGCATCTATGGACGCAATAATTTTGACCCATCAAACTAACTAGTGAGGCTAACCCTACCAATAGGGTAAGGTCATAATATAAAAAGCTCTTAAATGTTTGATATGAAAACATGAGACGCGCTTCAAAATCTTAGCTGTGTACTTAGAAACTGTACTGAGGTGAGGTGAGACAGTTACTTGTTGCGAGCGAGCCATGGCGGATGAGCACATACGAAAGAAGACAAGGTACTGCAAAACGCAAGATGAGATGTCATCGCTGCAAGCGGACACAGCTGCCCATGAGGAAATAGAAGACGAGATATCTTCGCTGCAAGCAGACACAGCTGCCCATAAACTCCTTCCACCACCTGAGGGGACCATGACATCTCCAGAAAAGCATTCTGAAGATGAAGTTGAAGAGGAAGAGGAAGAGCGCATGCCATCTACTCCCATTCATTACTTCCAGAGGCTACGCATGAGAGAAATGTTTGAGACAGGTAATACCCGAGAGCGCCCAAATATTTTTCGGAATTATCATTGTCACGCGTACGGCCCTACGCGTGATAGTTATCCTGTCTTCATCAAGGCTCGCGACATCATATTCGTTATGTTTAACGATTTCTATCTTATACCATTCTATTATGATGAGAAATTGTCGCGCCTTAGAAATAGGGAGGGGTTCCTGATTGATTTTAGAATGACAATTCTGTTTGCTTGTTATAATAGCAACAACAATTCATTGATAACTGTTGTGAACACGGAGGGTCAGACAATGATTGTAAGCCTGGACATTGAATCGATAAAAGCAGGGGTAACTACCCACAGAAGAAATATTTGTCTAGCAGACGCCGGCGGAATTGTTCTTTGGGATTTTGATATTCGAAATAGCAGGGGCATGATTTACAATGAGAAGGAGAATGAGTTCAAATTTTTTGAATTGAAAAATTATGCCCAACTATTTACAATACGCCCTAACGATGAGAACTTTGGTTTAAGTGTAGATTTTGGAAGTCCAGGAAATATGGACTTAAGTGTAGTAATGGAAGATAAGAGCTTGAGCTTAGCAAGGGAAGAAGTACTTCTGAGAATTTATGCGAAACACCGTGGACAAATACGCAAGCAAATTTCCTTACCTGTTTCTCCACAGCATGAGATTCAGTACTTGGTACTGTGCGGCAGTGATAGAATTGTTATGCAACAATTGAAATTGCGTATGCAGATCCTGGATATATCTGGCGAAACGTCCAAAATAATAAAAGCAACTGATATGGAGATGTTATGTCGCCCTTATTATTTGTACAGGAGAAATTTGTTCATTTGTGTGACCCAAATGGGAGGAACGAGAAGCCTGAATGTCTTTAATTTAGAAGGTGAGATTGTGGTCACATTTCAAGACCACCCAACGTATCAGCTGGACTTTCAGATCGGTTCGTACATTACAGCTGCACAAGATATTCTGATATCTATTTGCCCTGACCCAGAGCCAGAAAATAGTTTGATAGTATCAGATTTATGGAGCATCAATATTAGTAACATTTTAACAGGAAACTGCATCGCCAAGATTACAGCGGGTGATGGTGATAATAATATAAGGAGGATTGCACTGCACGATTTGGAGCCCAGAGCATTTACATATGATGAAACAACTCATCAAATTTTCGTGGGAGATACTGGCGGCCATATTTTTATTTGGTCTTATAAATGGCATACCGACCAATGGGTTAGTAGTCCGTATAATCCAATACACAATACCAGCTCCGAGGACGAGGACGAGGACGAAGACGACGACGAAGAGAGCTTCGACGAGGACGAAGACGACGACGAAGAGGGCTTCGAGGAGGACGACCAAGAGGCGTGAGAAAGTAGAGGTTTCAATTCATTTTTTGTTCTGTAACTGCTGACCAAGAGATTTGCTCCTCCCTGGGATGGATCCATCCTGTGAGCCTGGCGTTTGTGATGTTCCTGTTCCTTTGATTTTGATTACAGTTATTCAATTTATAGTCAAGTTGATTTTGATTACAGTTATTCAATTTATAGTCAAGTTTGTTTAGTTCTGAGATGAATAGATAATAATATTCTGGAAATGCTAGAATAAATAACTATTCTGGAAATGCTAGAATGAAGTGATTTTTTAATAACTTTGATGAATAAGGTACTCAAATATTTACGGGATATTTTCAAATATTTACGGGATATTTTCCATTTACCTATTCATAGCTTTCACATGGAGAGAGAAATATGGTCATTGTTAATTCTCCAATTCATATTTAATGCTAAATTCCTTAATCTATTGATTCCAGGGGAAAGTGTTAAAGGAAAGTGTTAAATGGTCACTTTTGACCACCCTTACATAAGAAACTTATTTTTCTTCGTTAGTTAGATATGCTCCAATTTTAGAGCGGTATATTTAGCTATTATTATGTGTTTTTTATTAAATATTAAAATTTAGTACTTATATAATTTTTTCATCTTTGCTAAGTAAGGAGTGAAATTTCTAAATGCTTAAGATAAATAAAGCTATTATCCATGCTATAATTGGTCTCAACTTAATATTTTTTAATATTTTTATTTTTTTACTCCAAAAATGTTGAATCATCTCCATAGTTGACATCATCATCTTGAATCTTAGTAGTTCTTATAAATTTTATTTTGGTTGTACATTTTTCTTAAGAGCTTCATTTGAGACCTCAAAATTCCTCTAATGAGACTCCTCCGATGTAGAATGCACATTAGTTTTGGCTGGAAATCTCCTTCGAGTTCCACTTATAGCACAAACCAATAAATAACTAATAATAAAATAATGTATTTTTGTTTAAGAAATTTATATTATTTCATATTAAAATATTAATTTATTCAAATTAATATTGTTATTTTGGAGCCTTAGCAAAAAAAACTTTTCGAGATCTGTTTTTAAAGCACTTTGCTATTAAAATTCATATTATTTAGTTTTTGAATTATTGTATAAATATTAAATTTGATAAATTAGTTTAAATTTATTTTAATTTAGGATTTATTAATGAGATTATCTTCTTTTATTTCAAAAGAAGTTTGCCAACTTAATTTCTCTTGGCCTTCATAAATCCAAAATTACCATGAATTTAAGTTAATATTTTAACTTGTTAATGTGATAAATTTGTTGTGTTATATTTAATGACCGTTTAAATAAGTGAATTTCCACAATTTAAATTGTCACCTTATAAATATTAATATTATTGAATTCATTTTCTAGTTTTATTCTTGATTTTATATAGTTTAAATAGATTAATATTGATTATGAAGTAATGTTTTAATAACTTTGAGGAATAAGGTACTCAAATATTTACTAGATACTATACATTTACTTATTCATAGCTTTCACATGGAGAGAGAAAGATGGTCATTGTTAATTCTCTAGCTCATATTTAATGGTAAATTTCTTAATCCATTGATTCGAGGGGAAAGTGTTATAATGGTCACCTTTGACCACCCTCACATAAGAACTTATTTTTTCATTGTTAGTTAGATATGATCCAATTTTACAGGCGTATATCTAGCTATTCTTTTATGTTTTTTGTATTAAAATTAAAAATTACTGCCTCTATAATTTTTTCCCAAGAGGCTAAGTAAGGAGAAAAATTTCTAAATGCTTAAGATACATAAAGCTATTATACATGCTATAATTGGTCTTAATTTAATATTTTTACTTTTTTACTCCAAAAATGGTGAATCATACCCATGCTTGACATCATCATCTTGAATCCTATTAGTTCTTATAAATTTTATTTTGGTTGTACATTTTTCTTAGGAGCCTCATTTGAGACCTCAAAATTCCTCTAATGAGACTCCTCCTGTGTAGAATGCACATTAGTTTTGGCTAGAAATCTCCTTCGAGCTCCACCTGTAGCACAGACCAATCAATCACATGATTAGGTTTTGGTACATATCTTTCAAGTAAAGAATTATGGAAAAAATGATGAGCTCTATTTGAAGGAGGTAAAGCCACCCTATACGCCACTGGTCCAATCCTCTAAAGGATTTCAAATGGCCCAAAATACCGTGGTGCCAACTTCGAACATGTCACAATACTTTTATTTCAAAAGAAAAGAAGTTTGCCATTCAAGAGACTCAATTTCTCTTGGCCTTCATAAATCCAAAATTACCATGAATTTAAGTTAATATTTTATCTTGTTAATGTGATAAATTTGTTGTGTTATATTTAATGACTATTTAAATACATGAATTTCCACAATTTAAATTGTCACCTTATAAATATCAATATTATTGAATTCATTTTCTAGTTTTATTTTTCATAATTCATTTTCTAGTTTTATTTTTTATTTTATATAGTTTGAATAGATTAATATTGATTATAAAGTGATGTTTTAATAACTTTGAGGAATAAGGTACTCAAATATTTACCAGATACTATACATTTACTTATTCATAGCTTTCACATGGAGAGAGAAAGATGGTCATTGTTAATTCCCCAACCCATATTTAATTATTCATAGCTTTCACATGGAGAGAGAAAGATGGTCATTGTTAATTACCCAACCCATATTTAATGGTAAATTCCTTAATCCATTGATTCGAGGGCAAAGTGTTATAATGGTCACCTTTGACCACCCTCACATAATAAACTTATTTTTTCATTGTTAGTTAGATATGCCACAATTTTACAGGGGTATATCTAGCTATTATTTTGTGTTTTTTGTATTAAATATTAAAAATTAGTGCTTATATAATTTTTTCCCAAGATGCTAAGTAAGGAAAGAAATTTCTAAATGCTTAAGATACATAAAGCTATTATACATGGTATAATTGGTCTTAATTTAATATTTTTACTCCACCTTCTCTTTGGTGTAACATTTAGCTTTGTCTGGAAGTTATCCCTCCAACCCAATCTGCAAAAGGTCTTGTTGCCCTTGTCTTGTAGTTCTAGACCTCTTCTACAAAACCGTATCTTCTGTCAACTCTGCTAGTGCCAAATCCTCCATAGAATGTAGGACTTGTTCCTCTTCCTGAACTAGCATGGAAGGCTCATAGAGTTTCAAATTCTCTACATTTACAATTGAGTAAATGTGTATATATGGCGGTAAATTGAGTTGACAGGCATTATCACCCACATTTTCCACTATCTGAAAGGGACATACCTTAGAGCCTTGATTTTCTTACCAGGCCACTACAATATCTCCTTATTTAACTATAGCCAAACTATGTCCCCCACCTTGAATGAATTATCTGTTATGCGCTGATCATACCTGGACTTATACTTCACCTGCGACTTCTGCAGTGTTTCCTGTACCTATAGATGGATCTACCCAATCTTCTCTATACAATTTTCAGCCCTCAAAGCATCTCATGTAAGGTCTTCCTTCACTCCTCCTTGCTGCCCATATGCATTATCCAAAGGTGAAGGTGGAAAATATCCAAAACAAGTTTCAACTGGGGACTTTCCTATAGAAGTGTGGACCGCTCTATTATAAGTATGTTGCATATATACCATATTTTCATCCCAGGACTTTGGATGCTTCTAGTTGTCACCCCTCAAAAGTTGCACCAATGTCCTATTGACTACTTTTGTCTGCTCATCTGTCTATGGATGGAATGTTGTAGATCTCTTCAACTTCGTGTCCAAATTCTCCAACAATGTAGTCCAAATGCACTGAGAAATCTTGTATCCATGTCTGAAATGATGCTCCTTGGAATCCCAAAATGTACCCATACTTGTCCAAAGAACAAGTTTTATACTTCTTTTTCGTTGATGATCTTTTTACAGGGCATCAAAACACACATCTTGTTGAACCTATCAACTACCACGAACAAGTAGTCATGTCCCTTCTTGGTACAACAAATCATGTATCCTCTTATGAACCTATCTACCTGCTCTTGCATCTTGGGCCAATACACATACCTCTGCAATTTAGCTATGGTCTTCCCTACGCCAAAGTTCCCTGCAACCTTGGAGGTGTGAGCCTCTCTAATTAGCTGCAAATGCTCATCTTTAGGAACACAGAGCTTATCCAGCCTATAGAGTAACCCATCCTAGAGATGGTAGTCAATGGTTTTGTCGCCATCGTGCACACGAATCTGACTCTGCAACTGCTAATACACCTCCTTGAAGTCCTCATATTTTGAATATGCATGTCTGTATGCATCATGGGTGAATGGCTCCATGTGCATAAGAATCCCCAAAATTGTAATATTTGATGTGGGTGGCCTTGAAAGAATATCAACGAACTTGTTTATGTTTCCATTCTTATACTTGATCACCAAATGAAACTGCTGTAAAAGCCCCATCCGCTTGTAATGCCTGGTCTGTTGTAGCTTATTTTGCGCCTACAACAACTGTAATGGCTGGTGATCCGTGTGGATTATTGTCTCCTTTCCCATCAGATAGTGCTTCCACTTCTTCACAGATTTCACCATGGCATAGAGCTCCTTATCATAGGTAGGGTAGTTAAGAACTACCCCATGAAATAATTCATAATGGTAGCGGTCCTGCTACCACTGAAAACAAGGCTATGGATTTCCTCAGGTATTGTGCTACTCCAATGAAATTTTGAACCTTAGTAACATTAGTAGGCACTGACCATTTCATGATAGTCTCCATATTGGAAGGATCTAGCATCAATTCTCCTCCACCAATCACATATCCCAAATACACCAAGGACTGTTGTGCAAACTCACACTTCTTGAGATTTGCTAGCAGCTAGTGCTTCTTCAATGTTTCTAGCACCCACGTCAAATGTGAAATATGCTCCTCCCAAGTAGAACTATATACCAGTATATCATCCAAATAGAAAATAACAAATGAATCTATAAAAGGTTGTAGTACATCATTCATTAATATCATAAATGTAGCTAGTGCATTACATAGGCCAAATGGCATAACTAACTGCTCATATAAACCTTGCCTGGTTTTGAAGGCGACCTTCCATGTATCTTATTCTTTGACTCGAACGTGGTGGTATCCAGACTTCAAGTCCAACTTGGTGAAATAAATTGCTTGTTGCAACTGATCTAGCAAATCGTCTATCTTGGGAAAGCGATATCTATTCTTAAGCATGATTTTATTCAATGCCCTGTAATCTATACACATCCACCAAGTCCCATCCTTATTTGGCACAATGATGATTGGTGACCCAGATGGTGATGTACTCGGTCGAATGACACCATGTTCCAACAGTTGTTGCAACTTTTTCTTCACCTCACTTTACAACCCAATATTTGGCAATAGGGAGTCTGGCAATAGTTGGATCTCATGCTCCACTTCTCTCTTAGGGCGTAGCCCTTTAGGATCTTGGAACACATCATTGTATGCCTGTAAAAACTCCAATTGTTTTTTTTTTTTTTCTTAGTACACCCCTCTAGGGATTCCTTGCCTCTAATTAACTCCTCTACACACTGATTTTCTCTTAAGAACAATAAAACATACTTCTTGCTGGAAATGATCAATTTCTTAGCTTGGTTGGCACTTACTAGTGAAATTTTTGACTTGCCTTTGTGCGTGTTGATGATGAATGATTTTCCATCCTTGATGAGATGGTATTGGTTAACTCTCCACATGAATATTGCATCACGCATGCACATGTATGGTCTCCCAAACATGACTCCACATACATCAAGGGGAACCACATCCAGATTTACTTCATCAATAAAATCAACAGTGATAGCAAATCTAATTTTACATTGTTTTGTTACGTTTAGCTCTACATCCTTATGTACCCATCCCAATGGGTATGGGTTTGGATGATCACAAACTTCCAACCCCAACTTATTGACTACATCTGCTACAATGAGATTTGCCTACGATCCTGAGTCAAACAGAGCATCAATTTTCGTCTTCTTAACCTGTATCTTTATATGGAAGAGTTTGGTCATTTCTTTCTCTTCTGATTACTGAAGGCTACTCAGATTAACCTCATTCTGCACTGATGTACAGGTGATATCCTCATCCGCGTCTGAGCTACTTTCAACTTCGTTTCTCAAATTAGTGACCATGAGATTCTTCTTATTATTATCTTCCTTCTTGTTCTTCACATTTAGCTATGGATGCAACTTCCTACACCTCTCCTCGCTATGGCCCTCAATGTTGCAGTGGTTTCAGTGGCTTCTAGGATCTTTTCACTAGTGTGTTTTGGCTACCATCCTTTTATATTTTCTTCCTTTTTTTCTTCTTCTTCCCCTACTTACAAACATCATGTTGCTCCTTTTTCTTCGGTCCGCTTGATTGCATTCTTTTCAAGCGTATGGTCTCCAGGTATTGTGCCTGTACATAAGTCTCATCCACTATTTTGGGCTTTAGCAACATCACTTGCTCACATAGATGGTAGTGCAGACCCCTCAAATACTTGAGGAGTATATCTAGGTTCTTTGGAGAGATACCCAACATTATAGCCATCTTTCTGAATTCTATGGTGTACTCCTGAATGCTTTGGCTTGACTTTTTCCTGAAGTAATGCCACTAGATCCACTGGTCTTCCACGTACCCAATGGGATAAAATTGTGACTTAATGATGGTTTTGAAATCCTCCCACTTAGTCATTGGATTTTTTCCTCCAGCCTCAAGGTTTTCGTGTGGCTCTCCCACCAAGTCAGTGCATGTCCCTCCAATTTCAGTTGCGTGAATGAGATCTTCTATCCTTCCTCGATCTGATGGACACTGAAATAAACTTCTAGTTGCTACAACTAGTGGTTCAACTCCAAAGCGTCGATCTCACTGTGGTATGGCTTGATATTGACATTGGATTCCACCTTAAATAGGGATTGGTTCACGACACTCGAATTGGGTTGATCTTTTATGGGTTCTTCCTTCGACTGGCTATCTACATCTTCCCGATCTCGCGATCCCCCTTCTAATTTGTTCTCTACATTCAAACCCCATTTTTCTCCAAATATCCCGAGCTTATTTCTTAGGGCCACCATGAAGAGGTTGACATTGCGGTTTATATCTATGACTTGATCTTCGAGCTGCGAAAACCTCACCTCTGCAAGATCACAAGGTTCGTTTACAGATTCATCACCCATGATTAGGGTTTTAAGATTTTCATCCTCACCGAGCTAGATCCCTAAAATATCCCCAAAATACCCAACGAAACCCTCTCTGATACCAAATGATCCATAAAAGTCCATGAATATTCCACTAGAAAGTTCGTCACAATAGGTTTGATAATATTATTTTAAAAATTTGAGATTCTACACTATTACAGTTTTATTTAATTTCTAGATCTGTAAAATTAATTGTAATTAGTGCAAGCATGTAAAAGTAAATGAAGAAGAAAATTAGAGAATGAAAAAATAAGCTCACACACACATAATACACAAGATATGCTCTGGGGGAAACCCTTTCGGGAGAAAACCCAACTAGAAGGTGAGGCCGCTTCGCTCTCTTTCTTTGTCTGGAAATATGGCTACAGATACAAAGAAGTAATGTTTGTGGCCCGTGGGCTACTACAGTGCACAAATCCTCTCTATGTTCTCTACCTCCTATCTCTCCTAGCTATCTTTTCTCAACTATGGAACCAAATTCTCTCGAAAGATTGGAATGCATCATCCTCCTAGTGGCTCGGTTATAACATAACTCGGTAGCCTACTAGTGGTTAAGTTTGACTACATCAACTCTTAACTAGAGTTACAAAATAGAATATTCTAGAGTATTTTACATCACAAACACATGGATAGACCTTTTTCCATGAATAATGGGTGCTGACGTGGCATCCTCCCGAATTATAGGTGTGAAAACAGGAAAGTGAACTTCTTAGTGGCATAACATTTGCATACGGACTCCGGTTGAAGTGATTCTTATGCCGTTGGAAATCTCACTGTGTCTAGAATAGCATGAGAAGGTGTTCACAATAGCATAAAATTTTTACACCCAAAAAACGTCGTTTGATGCCTCAAAATGGTCCTCGAAGGTTTTAGACCGTGTTTCCCAAACTGGGTCCCACCGTAAAAAACAATCCCATGAGATGATTCCTCCAATTTTTCCACTCCATATGCATTGAGATGGATAAAAAATGATATAATGATCCAATTTAGATCATCAAAGGGCACTACTATGAACTTATAATTCCCATATATTATTCTAAAAATTTTTACGAATGGCCTCCTCCTTGATTATTATATGATGGTATCCTAACCTCAGGTAAATCTTGGAGAAAATTGTTGCTTCCCTTAACTGATCAAAGAGGTCATTGATTCTTGGTAATGGGTACCTGTTCTTAATGGTAACCTTTTTTAACTACCTATAGTGGATGCATAGTCTACGCATTCCATCTTTTTTCTTCATGAACAAAACATATGCTCCCCATGACGACACACTTGGCCTTATGTAGCCTTTGTCAAGCATTTCTTTCAGCTACAATTTTGTTGAAAATAGCAACAAGAAATGCTAAAAATAGCAATGCTATAAATAGTAGTTCAACCAGTGTTGAACATAGCTACAAGGAATGAAAAATGGAAGTGCTAAAAATAGCATTCTATAAATAGAATTTTGGGATACCTTCCTATTTTAGTCAATCCCTAAACTAAAATAGTGAACTAAAATTAAAATTTGATCTTAGCAGCTGTTTGTAAAATAATTAATTAATTCATCTTGAGTTAATTAGTTAAGGAAAATCAAACATGAAGTCTATGTGGGGACATGCAACAATTTCTCCATTAATTGAGGAATTTATCCATCAGTTAAAGAGATAAGGATTGTGCAATTACTTCTTTAGGTTTTGTGAGTGTGATGAGGCCAATTCACACATGTGGCTTCACTGGACCCCAAGAAAAAATACGCAAGGAAATAGGAGGCTTGGAGAGCTTCAGGAGGACATATACTATGTCTATTTGATCTGTGAGTTGTATTGTTTGATTTCAGAGAGAGAAGGATAGCTTGAGAGTTGATTCTTTTTATAACTTGAACATGATTTCCACTTGTATGATAATATGGAGTTGGGGTTTTAGGCTTAGGATTTCCTCGGGTTATTTCTTCTATGTTATGTGTGATTGATTTCTCATTCTCATTTATATGTGTTCTCTTGATCTTGCTCAATTCGATTAAGCTTCCGCAAAGTGTTGTAGAAGTAGATCTTGTATTGTGTTTTAGTATATTGCCTAATCTATTGATCTACAGTGGGAATTTCTACATGGTATAAAAGCGAAGGTGATCAAGGTGAAGAACAGTATACAAGAACGAGGAGTTCGAAGGTTGTGGTTCCTGAATATAGAAATCGAGTTCTTATCACATCTCAATTTCACCAATGGCGTTCAACAGTTTAAGACTCGAGTATGCCCTTGATGGCAGCTCGAATTATATAGCATGGAAGTGTTGTGGGGAAAAATGCCTATTTAGGACGATCCTATCCACCTAAGGTGTGATAGCGCCTTAGCAACAAACGAATGCAGCTATCATGATTTCTTCCTTTATGAAATATGAAAGAGAGGAGATCGGCAGACTTAGCGTTGTCTTCCGGTTGTCCCTCGAACTAGATCCTCTTCTCTTTGTGTGTCCATAGCTACTTGCCTCCTCGCTCGATCAAGAGAACAGCTACTTGAATCCCATGAGATGACAAGAGAACAGCTACCTGTGACAAGAGCAACAAGAGAAGAACACAATACAAAGGCAAATATACATATTCATAAATGATTCAGGATTAGAAGTAAATCAAATATACTAATACAATTACACAAAATACACCAGCATATAGGAAAGAATCAAGATAGCTTTATTGAAAGTAACAGTGTTCAGGAAGAGATACAACCCATAGGGCTCCAACCCAGCATCTCCTTCCCAGCAGAATGGACTTCCTTCTTTAGCTCCCTTCAAAGCATAACACACCCAATGTTTCTAGCCACAAACCAACAACAATTCTTTGCAAATACTAAATTCCAGCCTCCCTAGACCTCATGAGAGAGATCTATATATAGGGATATTGGAGAGAGGATGAGTCAGCTTGAGACTGGTCTGAGACTGACTAGTGTCCTCTCCCACTTCAGTTCTTGAGTCCACTTGGAGGTTCTTGCTTCCACTTGGAGATTTGGAACCTCTTACTCATCACCAGTCGAATTCCCTGATCCAAGTGTCATTTTGGAAGCTTCCTGGGCATTGACACCTTGAGGAATGACTGTGCCACATGTCCAAACTCGCCCAGCGCAGGTAGCCTTCTTTGCAGTTGACATTCAACGCAGGTAGACAGCGGAGCAGTTGACATTCAGCGCAGATGCTCAGTGGAGCAGTTGACATGATCCAGAATTTCCTTGTTTTGAGTGTTTTCAGGTGGAGAACTTTTGTGAATTGTTGTGGTTACTTGGCCTTGTTCCTCTAGGGGTAGGAACAACATGTTTAGGGACTTTGGATCCCTTGATTATTGACATTTCATGCTTAGTGATGCAAGGCACAAAAATGTCTATAACAGTTGCCCCCTAAAGTATGAGGCCGTTTATCGGGTGAAATGCTTTATCCAGGAGGGTCCGAAGTTCATCCATCTGCTGGGAGGAGACCTGTAATAAAATAAAATACAATACATTATGATTCATATTGCTTTCATGATCTAGCTGAGGCGGGCATTCCCATGCTCAGCTTTATAAATTCATTTTGGTACATAGAACAGACGATCGTCTGATGGTAGACTGATAATTTTGGTGAAAATTATCATCCTTCGAGTAGGATGATCATCTGTTGCAACGATGTACGTGTCAAATGTCTTTATATTTCCTGAATATATATCGCAGCCCGAATGTATGAAACTAGATCCGGGGTCTTCAAACTCGTTCGATCTTCACTCTAAGTACAAGTCGATCCATGTGAGAATTGCGCTGAAGTCGAACATGGAAAGACATCGCTTGATTACCGGTCAATGATGTAAACCGTTAACAAGCGCGAGAGGAATCACCGATAATGATAATGACCCTCAAGGTACTGTAGTACAATTCACGTGGTGTGAATAAAGGACTTGGCGTCGAACACCACGCAAAATCTTCTGGTCGAAGGTCATTGATGTATACCTGTCGCCGGAAGTGAGAAACTTGCCATTGAGGCATGCAAGCTTCAAAGTACTGAAGGGGTTGTTACTAGATCAAATCCTTGGATAATGAGCTGATGTCGACAAGGAGCGATCCGTCAAAGGAGGGCCTTAATGAATCCCACATCAGTGACACGGAACGGAGCTAATGATTTTAATGGAGGTGAAAACAATCTGTGACATATGATTCAGGGTGGCGGTCATGAATGGATGAAGGATAATGTATGGCAGTGGATGGGACCCGGTTGACTCTTTCTGAATGACTTCTCTTGAACATATGGCGACACTGATGCGATGGATCGGTAGCATTACCCCAAATATGGATGGTATGGCAAGACCATGGTGATGTGACCGGTGAATGAAACAACCCAACCCGAATGTGATACGGAAGAAAAGTGTCATGTTCAAGAGCGACCTCCTACCATCAAAGTTTTCTTGATCTTTCCCAATTTTTCCCCAGTCACTGCTGACCAGTACCTATTTATTTTTGTCAAGCTTGAGGAGGATAACATATGCTTGTTCTATAACCTGCCCTTCGGGCAAGCCCATCGCTATGTTTTAACGAGCCTAGCGATAGGGAAACTCGTTCTCGTTTAAAGACAAGTTTGTCGCTATTTAATCATTTTAACGAGTCTAACGACAAGGATAACTTGGTCCTTTTCATTTTTAGAGAGTCTGAAAAGGTACATAAAGTTAACTCCAAAATTCCTTTTTCGTCATCTAATCCCTTAAGTCCGAAAAAGTATAAAACAATACAGAAGGGATGAGTTTTCGATAACTTTAACGAGCCGAATAAAACAAGTGCTCGACCTTTTTGTGCAATAATCCCTCAGGTCCAAAAAGATTAAAATCTAGATGAGGGATAGCTCTTCCGGTCCTTTAACGAGGTGGAAGGCCAAAACTCGGCAATCTTTTCATATTTTACGAGTTAGTTGAAAAGAGCTTAAAGAAGACTCGTCTTTTGAGGAACGAGTGATAAACAGGGATAACAACTGATTCCAGGTACAGGTTGGAATTTTCCAATCACGGTAGTGTCACAAGGATGGCTAGGTGAAATCACTCTACGCAGCTGTTCCTGAAAATGGGTAAACAATCATATGGAGGTGAACGATCGGCCAAATGAAGGTGGAGGTGGCAGGTGCAAACACGACCAAGGCTTTTATGGCTGATAAATTTACGATCACAGCGGTTATTTACCGGGATAGGTTCATTTTTTAGTTAAAAATGAGCTTAAACTCAGGAGGAAACATTGCTCACTGCTTATATTTATTTTTTAACGAGCATGAAGACCGCGTTAAAACTGCTCGGATCTTGCGTTTATTTTTTAACGAGCATGAACTTTATGCTAAAACTGCTCGATTACCCAGTCATAAGATAAGAGTGTCTCATGAAAGATTCCATTTTTTATAGAGCTTGCGCCTTACCAATGCTATGCTCCCTCTCATCCTTTCTTTATGCAAGTTCGGAAACGGATAACCTAAAAAATAGATAAATAACCGCTCTTTCCTTGCACTCCAAAAGGTTTGCATGCCCCCAGGTATAAAATACAATTTCAAGGTTGCCCCTCCTCCTTCTCACCTCTGCTTTTCTTTGGGTGTTCACAGCTACTTGTCGTCTTGCTAGTCTAATTTTAACGATACTTGTCTTCTCGTTAATTTTAATGGGTCCATACGATACTTGTCTTCTCGTCAGTCCAACTTTCAACAGATTTTTCGCAAGATCGCAAGAGAACAGCTACTTGCAACAAGAGAGAAGCTACTTGGGACAAGAGAAGAACACTACTCAAAGACAAAACATTTGTGTTATTGAGGGAGGCTTACCTCTTTCAGGTTACCCAAAGATTGTCTTGTTAATCTTTCAAACAAAACACTTCCTCGGCAATGTCTACCGAAATATACAAGGGTGAATGACTGTTGTCAAACACGTAACTTTGACAAAAGAATCTTATTCTAGAACAACCCCTCTTCCATCCACGGACGGGGTACGGACTAGTCATATTCTCTCGCGGAAATTCTACCTTATACCCAAAGTTCCCCTGCCGAAGCAGGCCAGGATGCATGCCCCCTGGGGTCCAGTCATATCCTTCCGGATTACTCACGCTCATCAGGAGGACGGACCGTGGGTTGAGACACTTCTTGCATGAATAGACCATTTAGGGATGGCACCTGACTATTTGCGATGTGTGATCCGGGAAACGAAAGTTGGTCCACGAGCTTGACCATTCTTCCTTCATGCGGAAAACACATTACTCTAAGAGTGAGGAGACTACAGCTCCCATGCAATATATATAGTCTCGTCCAAGGAGTAGGTTATAATCCAAGGGTCCTTGAACGACCATCACGTTCATTTGAACGGTCTTCCCTTTCAATGTTATAGGAACATTGGGGAGGATCCCTAAAGGTCGACTGGTTCCTTTATCAAAACCTGATAGATTTCTCATCTCAGGTAAAAGCGTTGGCGAACCAAGCGCTTTCCAAGCAATAGAGGAAAGGATACTCACAGATTCCCCCTCATGAATGATAGTGCCAGCCATTACCATTCTGTATATTCGACAAACAATTCTGAATGGCACACTGGCTGGCAACCGGGGTCTGCCTAGTTGGTTCCAATCAAAGGACACAACCAGGTTGCTTGGTGGTGGGACCGAATATACGGCCGGATAGCGCTCTGATGAACTTCCTTCCTGTGACAAAGGAATGGTGGCATTGCCCCCTTGATCATCAGAGTCACTGCTGATGAATAGAACCTGGACGGTGTCGTCTGTATTCTCCTCTGTGATGGTGTCATTCGAAGATGGAGCCTCTGAAGGCAAAACCGGGTCAACTGCCGTATCAACCTTTTGACTTTCGTCAGGCATGGATCCAGACGGTTCTTCTTCAATGACAGGTGCTTCGGCTGACCATCTAAGTGGCTCAGCTAGATTCTCAACTAGTGAGGGACTTGGCAGGAGTTTTTGATATCCAGGAGGAAGATTCGCTCGTAAAATCGGGCGATCTTCCAGAACTCTTTTTGCCTTGTCTAAGAAGGGACAACGGTGGATGGCGTGATCGCCTTCACACAGTCTGCAGGGAAATTTAACTTTCCCATTCTGTCCTGGAGCTTCACTCCCACTAGTTGACGGTGAGCAATCGACATGGCTATCAGAGGTCGATGCTCCCGAATTGTGCAAATGGGGGGACCAGTCTCTTAGTATCCGTGGGATACAGGGACAATCTCTATGGAAGTGGTCTCCCCTGCATATGATGCATGGTGATTTAGGCCTTACAAGTGCGGTGTGTGGATTTTTGTTAGATGATATTTGCTTGCCCCCAGTCGCCTTAGGCTCCTTCTTCTTCTTTTCTTTCTTCTTCTTCTCCTTCTTCTCCTTAGGAACCCGATTTTTTGATTGACCAGTTCCGTCAAGCGAAGAGGAAGGAGGGGAGGAAGATGAAGTGGAAGGCGGGGAGGCGACTCTTGTCTGATCTAACTGTTGACTCGATTGTTCAGGAGTGGTGGTATTCTGAATGACATTGGTCGAAAAGAGCCAAACTGGTAGGCCAATTGTCAATCCTGGAAGTGACAATGTGGCCATGTGGGGCGCACCAACATCTCCCCAAGAGGAGAAGGGACTAGGATTTCCAGCCAAGGGAACTCCTTGGTTGGTGTGCTCCATCTTTTCAACCTAAAGATCAACGCAGGATTAAAGGGTGATTGTTCCGTTTAAAATAAATTGTTAACGACGCTTTTAGACACAACTTGCTTTTTCAGTTTTAAAGAGTTGAGAAAAAGCTAAATATGACTCTAGTCTCCTTTGATGTTTTAACGAGCCCGAAGTGACAAATGCTCGGATGGAATTTTTCTGTTATAGAGTCTGAAAAAGGCCAAAAGGAACTGCTCTGGCGATCTAGGCAGAGGGTGTGCCAAACCTTTCGCAAAACCACAAAATACGTTTTACGGTACGGGTGGTCGATCTTCGTGAATGCTGTGTTCACTGCATTGCGATCAGTAGGGCGGCCGACACGGCTTCCTAAGGATAAAAGATATATGCCTATAGGGGTCTCCCAATATATACGCGACGGTACGTGGGAGCACAAGTCCGTATTAGTGCAATCGTCCCTCAGGAGGAATCACCCACCTTCTTAGAGATCGACAGTCACTACGTTTAACGACGCCGGAACACGTCTCTACCTAGACCTCTACGATGAGCGTTATGTTGCAAAGCATTGTTAGGTTCATTCAATATATTTTAAGTTGATCTTTTTAAAGTTTGCCTTTCAAGGTTCACCACGAGATGTATGATACAACTTCCTAAATGCAGTCTAAGATGATAAGCAAGCTTTTCAATCTTTCAACTTTGAAAATCCTAGCTACTAAGGGAAAAGAGAGCGACTATCTTTTCTCAAAGAGCAATCAGCACACTCTAATGCACTTTCCCTAAATCCAACATGCAAACTTATCAAATGCAAAATGCACAATGCAGGTGTTTGTTTTCACTTTCTTAGTATAAATGCCTACCAAGAAAGCTTTTTGCACAAATTTGAATTTGCTTTTACAATGATAAAAAAATAAACAAGTTCACTTTCTTCGAAATCAACAAGGGTAGAAGAGATTACAATCACTTTGCGATTTTCGAAATAAAGACTCGTTTTTGATACTTTGAAAAGAACAAACTCAAACCAATAAGCAAAAGTAAAACTATGGTCAATCTGAACAAACAGCCAATGAACTCTCTTCTAAGATCAATCTCAATCAGATCTGAAACAAAGGCTACAGAAAGACTACTTTACTCATGCAAAGGAAGACTGTAAATGACGCCACAAACACATAAAAACATTTACAATCTTTTTGTACAAAAATTGACGCGGAATTCAGGCAAAGAAAAGGGTTATCAGACCAGCACCTACTTGGTTAAAGGCTGCAAAAAACAGAGATCAAAACAGGGCAAGAAAGGACAAAGAACCCCAGCTGCACAAGGCCACACTGGTTCAGCGCAGGTAGAACATTGTCAGTTTGACATTCAGCGCAGGTAGCCCCTTCGAGACCTGCGTTGAAATGCAGACTGCCTTCACAGTGCCTGCAATGAAGAGAGAAACTCTCGTTTCTCTGGGTTTCTGGGTCACAAAATGCTCAAAAATCAACTGTTTCAGGCCAAATCAGAAACACAAGCAGGGTATAAACAGAGGGATGCTTTGATAGGGTACTAAAGACTATCACAAGGATCAATCAAATCATTTGTGGATCTAGTTTAAATCATAGACAAGTCCAACATACTGGATCAAAGCAACAACTTTTACTTTGCATCCGGGAAAGATGCAGTTCAAGAGTTGTTGTCAAGTCTATGAAGTAAACAAATGACGGAAACACAAATGAAATGAGTAAACAAGTTCTTCCCCAGCGGAGTCGCCAATTTTTTGTGGGGAAAAATGCCTATTTAGGACGATCCTGTCCACCTAAGGTGTGATAGCGCCTTAGCAACAAACGAATGCAGCTATCATGATTTCTTCCTTTATGAAATATGAAAGAGAGGAGATTGGCAGACTTACCGTTGTCTTCCAGTTGTCCCTCGAACTAGATCCTCTTCTCTTTGTGTGTCCACAGCTACTTGCCTCCTCGCTCGATCAAGAGAACAGCTACTTGAATCCCACGAGATCACAAGAGAACAACTACCTGTGACAAGAGCAACAAGAGAAGAACACAATACAAAGGCAAATATACATATTCATAAATGATTCAGGATTAGAAGTAAATCAAATATACTAATGCAATTACACAAAATACACCAGCATATAGGAAAGAATCAAGATAGCTTTATTGAAAGTAACAGTGTTCAGCAAGAGATACAACCCATAGGGCTCCAACCCAGCATCTCCTTCCCAGCAGAATGGACTTCCTTCTTCAGCTCCCTTCAAAGCATAACACACCCAATGTTTCTAGCCACAAACCAATAGCAATTCTTTGCAAATACTAAATTCCAGCCTCCCTAGACCTCATGAGAGAGATCTATATATAGGGATATTGGAGAGAGGATGAGTCAGCTTGAGACTGGTCTGAGACTGACTAGTGTCCTCTCCCACTTCAGTTCTTGAGTCCACTTGGAGGTTCTTGCTTCCACTTGGAGATTTGGAACCTCTTACTCATCACCAGTCGAATTCCCTGATCCAAGTGTCATTTTGGAAGCTTCCTGGGCATTGACACCTTGAGGAATGACTGTGCCACATGTCCAAACTCGCCCAGCGCAGGTAGCCTTCTTTGCAGTTGACATTCAATGTAGGTAGACAGTGGAGCAGTTGACATTCAGTGCAGATGCTCAGTGGAGCAGTTGACATGATCCAGAATTGCCTTGTTTTGAGTGTTTTCAGGTGGAGAACTTTTGTGAATTGCTGTGGTTACTTGGCCTTGTTCCTCTAGGGGTAGGAACAACATGTTTAGGGACTTTGGATCCCTTGATTATTGACATTTCATGCTTAGTGATGCAAGGCACAAAAATGTCTATAACAGGAAGGACTGTATGGAGGTAGTATTAGAGGATAACGGTCTAAAGGACTTCATTGATCAAGAAGTCCCCAAGCCAACTGATGCTACTCAACTAGCGAAATGGAAGAAATGTGTGGCTAGAGCAAGGAGAATCCTCCTGGAGGGAGTCTGAGACCACATTGTCTCGACCCTCCATGGGAAGGAGACACCATTTTCGATGTGGAAGACATTGAAAGATCTATATCAGAACAGTAGCAATCAGAGGAACCTGACGCTGAAAGACAAGCTTCATAAGATCAAGTGTGAAAAGGGCGACACGATCTCTACATATCTGAACAAGCTCACCACCTGCATAGATGAGTTTGGAAGTGTAGGGATCACGACTCCCGATGATGCCATGGTGAGTCTTGCACTCCTCGGTCTTCCTAAGAGCTGACATAGCTACCAAGACTCGGTTAATGGAAGAGAAAAACTGCCAGATTGGGAATGACTTTGGTCAGATCTAATGCAGGAGGAAATAAGAAGAAGCACCAGAGATAGATCCTCATCGAAGCAAGACGATGGGGAAAATCTAGCCTTAGTGAGTAAGGTGAGGAAAGGGAAAGGGAAGGCATCCCATCCCAAATCCGGTTCTTCCCATGGTGGGAAGAAGATTGAAAAATCGAAAGCGTGATGCTTTCATTGTCATGAAGTGGGCCATTATGCTACGAATTGTCCACAAAAGAAATCTAAGAACAGTTCCTCGAAGGGATCTGATGGTGAGGCACTGGCCTCACCGTTTGAGCTGGATTTCTCGCTTATCGCATGCATGGTTTCATCCATACTGGGATGTTTGTTGTACTTGGATAGTGGAGCTTCATGCCACATGTCGGGTGTCAAGAATCCTTTCAGTACCTTGGAGGAGAAGGATCTCCATATGCGGATCAAGATGGGCGATGATGGAAAGTACCGTGTTTCAGGTGAAGGTACGGTTGTGTTTTAGAGGGAGCATGGAGCTCCCCTCACCCTGATTGATGTAAAGTATGTACCAGATTTGAAGAAGAATCTTGTGTCTGTCGCTATGCTAGAAGATAAAGGCTATGATGTAGTCTTTAGTAAAGGAATGGTATTCCTAAGGCATATCGGTACTGGACAGACAAAGCGAATAGGGATTCGAATCAAGAATCTCTAAAAGCTAGAGGTAGACGACTGTGCTGCTTTGAGTTCCAAAGCTGAGATGGTGCAAAGCCAAGATGTTGGCGAGCTATGGCATAGAAGATTGGGCCACTTGCACCATGGAGCCCTGAAGGTCATGCAACAAATTTCTACCAGATTACCTAAGGGAAAACTTGAGCAGACGACTACATCCAAAGGTTGTACCTTGGGTAACTATGCGAAATCTTCCTTTCCGGATTGAGATAGTAGAGCTAGAGAAATCCTGGAGCGAGTTCACTCAAATGTTTGTGGACCATTCTCTACAGCTTCCACCACTAAACAAAGGTACTATGTTATTTTTATTTATGATTTTTCTCGTAGATGCTGGATCTACTTTATGCAAAAGAAGGATCAGACCTTCTTGAGTTTTTGTGAGTTTAAATCCTAGCCATAGAAAGAATCTGGAAAGAAAATAAAAGCCTTTCGTAGCGATAATGGTGGAGAGTATGTCTCCCAACATTTTAAAGACTTCTGCGCTGTAGAAGGTATTAAATGGGAATTGACAGCACCCCATAACCCACATTAGAATGTGGTGGCTGAAAGGAAGAACATATCGATTGTGGGAGCAACTCGAATGATGTTGCATGACCAAAGCCTACCACTGCATTTGTGGGCCGAGGCATGCAATACAGCAGTATACTTGCAGAATAGAAGTCCACACCATATACTGGGGATAATAACACCTATGGAGGTCTATTCTAGGAAGTTACCTGATGTAAGTGACTTCCAAAACTTTGGATCATCAGTTTACTGTCATGTGACCAAAGATGCCAGGAAGAAGCTAGACCCAACAACTAAGTTGGGAATACTTGTGGGGTACATGGATACACCCCACAACTATCGGGTGTACCTGCCTTCCACTCAAAGCACTGTGGTACGCAGGGATCTGAAGTTCGATGAGCAAAAAGCCATGCAAGTGACACTTGAGAGGGAGCTCAGGGTGCATGCAGAGGAGGAACTTTCAGTTCCTAAGGAGGAGGAGCCTCAGATTGATGCGGAGCAGCCGCATGCAGAGGATCAAGGAGTGGAGACATCCACTCATGCTGATACTTCCAAAGATGGAAGGAAACGCTCAAGTGAAGCTGACAAGTTGATGTTGGATGCATGGGAGAATGTGGGACAATCATCTTCTCAGCGCAGATAGAGGAGGTCGCTCGAGCGGTACACTGGGTACATGACCCTGGTTGGGGAGTGTTTAGATAATGAACCTTCTTCATTCGAGGAGGTAGTGCAGCAAACAGTCTGGGTTGATGCAATATTAGAGGAGTACGACTCTATCATTCGGAACAATGTGTGGGATGTGTTCCCAAGGCCTCAGGGCAAGTCAATGGTGAGTTCCAGATGGATTTACAAGGTAAAGCAGGCAGCTGATGGTATTCTTGAGAAACATAAGGCAAGGTTTGTTGCCTGGGTTTTCTCACATGTCGAGGGGATCGACTACGATGAAAATTTTTCTCCCATAGCAAGGTACTCATCGATTAGATCGATGTTGGCACAATCAGCTTAGATGGGGTGGAAGATCCACCGGATGGATGTGAAGACAACATTCCTCAACGAGAATATTGAGGAGGAGGTGTACATTGAGCAGCCAGAGGGTTTCGAGACCTTTGATCATGAATCGCATGTCTGCCGACTCAAGAGGGAATTGTATGGGCTGAAGCAATCACCTCATGCTTGGTATGCTAGGATCGAAAACTATTTCACTGGTTTGGGCTTCACTAAGAGTGAAGTAGATGCGAACCTTTACCACATCATGGTAGAAGTTAAACCATTGATCATTGTTCTTTATGTCAATGATCTGATTTTGACAGGTGATGATCAGCTGATACAGTCTTGCAAGGAGGGCCTTGTAAGAGAGTTCGAGATGAAGGACATGGGCCTTATGCACTACTTTCTAGGCATGGAGTTGTGGCAGAAATATGGTGAAGTATTTGTGTCTCAAGGCAAGTATGCCAATGAGATACTTAGGTGCTTTCACATGGAGAAGTGCAAGCCCATGTAGACTCCTCTAGCTAGGAATTGGAGGAAGGAGGATGCTACTTCAGGTGAGGTAGTAGCTACTACTATTTATCGGAAACTGGTTGTTTCACTTATGTATCTGGTGAACACACGACACGACTTATGCTTTGCGGTGAACCAGCTGAGTCAAGCTATGGTTCAACCTACCAAGTTGTTTTCGAAGGCAGTGAAGCATGTGCTAAGATACCTCAGAGGCACATCTCAGTTTGGATAATGGTATAAACAGAAAGAGGGAGTGAAGCTTCAGAGCTTCAAATATGCGGATTGGGCAGGGGTCACACTGGAAGAGCACTTCTGGAGGAATATTCAACATTGGTTCTGCTGTAGTTTCCTGGTACAGCAGGAAACATAGATCAGTTGCACTTAGCTTAGCAAAGGCTGAATACATGGCTGCTAGTCAGGCTGCATGTGAGGCCATTAGGATGCGGAAGATTCTAGTGGGATTGTTTGGTCAGAGGATGGATCCTACATTGATCTACTACAATAACCATATTTGTATCAAACTCTCTGAGAATCTAGTTTTTCATGACAGATCCAAGCACATTGATATCCGGTATAACCATCTTCGAGACTGTGTGGTCAAGAGGATCATGTTGTTGCTGTATGTTTCGACCGAGGAATAGGATGCAGATATTTTGACGAAGGCATTGTCAAAATGCAAGTTCGAGTTCCGCAGAGACAGGATTGGGGTTACTAATAATCCCTTTCTTGTTGAGAGGGAGTGTTGAAAATAGCAACAAGAAATGCTAAAAATAGCACTGCTATAAATAGGAATTCAACCAGTGTTGAACATAGCTACAAGGAATGAAAAATGGAAGTGCTAAAAATAGAATTCTATAAATAGAATTCTATAAATAGAATTTTGGGATACCTTCCTATTTTAGTCAGTCCCTAAACTAAAATAGTGAAGTAAAATTCGAATTTGATCTTAGAAGATGTTTGTAAAATAATTAATTAATTCATCTTGAGTTAATTAGTTAAGGAAAATCAAACATAAAGTCTATGTGGGGACATGCAACAATTTCTCCATTAACTGAGGAATTTATCGATTAGTTAAAGAGATAAGGATGAGGTGTAATATTGAGTTTTAATTAGTTGACTTAGTTAACTGAGTCAAGTCCAATCAGATTAATTCAAACAATTTGTGGAATTAATGTAAGTTCAGTTAGTTAATTCTTGCATGCATGTAACTACTGCTCAGATAACTAAGTATTCTCTCATAAATAACACATGCATGTCAGTTCAGATAGAGACCCAGTTGAGATTAGATGGAAGGGGTAGTGTACTATCAGTTGCTAGAATATTCCATTGTGAATATTCCTTGCATCAAGAAGGAAGTCTCTCCTTCAGGATTGCGCAGTTACTTCTTCAAGTTTTGTGAGTGTGATGAGGCCAATTCACACATGTGGGTTCACTGGACCCCAATAAAAATTGCGCAAGGAAATAGGAGGCTTGGAGGGTTTGAGGAGGACATATACTATGTCTATTCAGTCTGTGAGTTGTACTGTTTGATTGCAGAGAGAGCATGATAGCTTGAGAGCTGATTCTTTTTGTAACTTGAACAAGATTTCCACTTGTATAATAATACAGAGTTGGGGTTTTAGGCCGAGGCTTTCCCCAAGTTATTTCTTCTGTGTTATGTGTGATTGATTTCTCATTCTTAGTTATATGTGTTATCTTGATCTTGCTCAATTCGATTAAGCTTCCGTAAAGTGTTGTAGAAGTAGATCTTGTATTGTGTTTTAGTATATTGCATAATTTGTTGATCTACAGTGGGAATTTCTACAAATTTTAGCTCAACCAATTTTGGGGTGCTTATTATGTATGGCGCCTTGGATGTTGGTGTCCCTCCAAGTACCAACTCGATAGGAAAATATATCTCTATGTGAGGAGGAAATCCAAGAACCTCCACTAGGAATACATCTACATACTAGTGTAAAACAGGGTATCTTTGTAGTAGTTCAACTTCCTCATCTCCTATTGCTTTTTCAACTTCCTCATCCTTATAAATTTGTATTGAAAATAACATGCAACATTTCCATCTATTGTCTTTGGCTCGCATAACAATGATTAGCTTTACTAGAATGGGATTTTTCCTGCCTTGCAACACACTTATTTCTCCTTGCTCATCTAAACACTCAATTGTGTTTTCATAGATGTCTACTTTGGTTGAATGTAAGTACAACAAGTCCATGCCCAACAATATTTCATATGTACCTAATGGTAATACATTCAAGTGGGTTTTTGTTATGTCCCTGAGCTTAAATACACATGACCTTACCCAATGGTTGATCCTTCACTTTGTTCCAATTTCCAACTAAACCAGTCAAGGTTCCTCATGCAATTCTTTAACAAGATTACATTTCTCCGTGATTTATAGGCTGACATAACTATAATTAGAACCTAGATCAATTAAAATAGAAATGACTTTCTCTTTCATCTTACCTTCCATCTCAATGATGGATATCTGGTCATTTGCTTGGCAGCTACCCACTACTGCATAAATTCTTAGCATACATCGAGCTACTTCACCCATTGTGGTCACCTCCTTACAACTGTAAATCTATGGTTTGACATTTTGCTAATTCAGACAATCTCTCCTTCTATGGTTCTCACCATAGTTCCAACACTTGAGCGGCCCCCGACCTTCAATCTTGGGTAGTGGTCATGTTGGTTTCTACAGAAAGCAGAGGTGGGGGCACCTTATCTTGAATCCATACGGGGCTAAATGAAAATGGGTTTTGATAATGGGAACCGCGCTAGCTATGCAATATACCATATAAAGGGAGGCAGGGGCGTATACAGTATAGGTTGCAGCGATTTTTGTACTTGTTGTTCCATTCTCCAATTATTTTTTCAATTAGGAACAATGATAATATTCTCACTCCATTCGAAGAGATCCAATACGCATAATTATCTATGCTATGACTGTTTATGTCTCGAGTATGACCACTTAAGAAAATGTGAAAGGGAGTAAGAGACGCCGACCCTTGGCGACCTTTAGGGGAAGAAACGAGTGAAGAAGGGAAAAAATAAGAGGGAGCTATAAGTAGTGCAACTATGAATCTCATGGAGAGTTTGATCCTGGCTCAGGATGAACGTTGGCGGCATGCTTAACACATGCAAGTCGGACGGGAAGTGGTGTTTCATTTTCCTAACAACAACACTATCTTTCTATTGAAACTATCTTATCTCAGATGGGTGCTTACCTTCTTTGCTTTTTGAGCTTCTCTAGGTTCAATTATTCTTAGGTCCAATGTTTCCGTTGACATGGAAATTACTTTTAGTATCAAGCTTGCATTATGCTTGCTCATAATAGTGTCCTAAATTCTTGATAACTTCTTTTTGAGTTTGGGGTTCCAACAACTCAATTTTGTCTCTAAATGCAACAGGAAACCCACTGATGAATCTATGGATTTTGGATTTTTCATCCTTGATATATGGAACATACCTCAATAGTTCTAAAACTTTGGTGACATATTCATCATTGGTTAACTGAACCTCTTTGAGTACATAGAATTCTTTGGCCTTACTATCATAGTAGTGTTCATAAAAGTGTTTCTCTCTTAAGAGCTTATGAAACTAGTTCCAGATCAATTCTCTCTCAACAATGGCCCTAATATTCTTTACGTCCTCCCACCATATGTCAAATTTTCCCATTAAGATGTAGGTGGAAGTTGAATAGTCATGTATTCTGAAAAATTTCTTCATTCCCAACATCCAAGACTCTACATCCTCTGCTTTCCTCATATCCCCAACAAATGTGGGTGGCTTATCTTTCTTAAAATCCTAAGGTACATGGTCCCTTTCTTTACTTCCTGAATGATGATGGTAACAGTGAGAATGCTGGTGCCTTCATGCAACAAAACTAGATGTTTCACTAGAATAATGCAGCTGTGTAGTAGTTCCTCCAATTGGGTACTCAAAGGTACATTCCCTAGCATAGTGTCCTCGATTCCTTTACTGTGTCTCTTTTTGGACCTACTACCATTTTCTTCATTGGTGTTTTCTCCTAGCCTGCGTAGTGCTAGTTGTGAAAAACGAGATCTGAGCAAGGGGATCCAGATATGCCCATGGGGATTGTGAAAAACAAGAAGATCTGAGCGATGCTACTACCACTGAAAACGAGGCTATGAATTTCCTGAGGTACTTTGCTACTCCAATTAAACTCTGAACTTCAGTAACATTAGTGGGAAACAACCATTTCATGATGGTCTCCATCTTGGAAGGATCTAGCTTCAATTCTCCTCCACTAACCATAGATCTCAAATACACCAAGGATTGTTGCACAAACTCACACTTCTTGAGATTTTCTAGCAACTAATGCTTCTTCATTGTTTCCAGAACCTGCGTCAAATGTGAAATATGATCCTCCCAGGTAGAACTATATACCAGTCTATAATCCAAATAGACAATAACAAATGAATCTATAAAAGGGTGCAGTACATCATTCATTAATTTCATAGATGTAGTTGGTGAATTACATAGGACAAATGGCATAACTAACTCCTCATACAACCATTTCCTGGTTTTGAAAGTTACCTTCCATGTATCTTCTTCTTTGACTTGAAATAGGTGATATCCAGACTTCAAGTCCAACTTGGTGAAATACTTTTCTTGCTGCAACTGATCAAGTAGATCGTATGTCCTAGGCAAGCAATATCTATTCTTCAGTGTGATTTTATTCAACGCCCTGTGATCTATACAAATATGTCAAATCCCATCATTCTTTGGAAAAATGATAATGGGTGGCCCAGATGGTGATGTACTCAATCGAATGACACCATGTTCCAATAGTTGTTGTAATTGTTTCTTCACCTCACTTGCTTCTATAACATATTGCCTCTACAACCCAATATTTGGCACTTGGGAGTGTGGCAACAGTTGGATCTTGTGCTCCACTTCTCTCTTAGGGGTTATCCCTTTAGGCTTTGGGAACACATCCTTGTATGCCTATAAGAACTGCTCAAATTGTTTTTTTTTCTTCTTAGTACACCCCTCTAAGGATTCCTTACCTATAATTGACTCCCCTACAGACTGATTTTCTCTTAAAAATAATAAAACATACTTCTTGCTAGAACTAATCAATTTCTTGGCTTGGTTGGCACTTACTAATGAAATTTTTTACTTTCCTTTGTGTTTGTTGATTATGAATGATTTTCCATCCTTAATGAGATGGTACTTTTTAGTTCTTCGCATGAATATTGCATCATGCATGTACATGTATGGACTCCCAAACACGACTCCACATACATCAAGGAGAACCACATCTGGATCTACTTCATCAATAAAATCAGCAGTGATAACAAATCTAATTTTACTTCCTAAATGATGATGGTAACAGTGAGAATGGTGGTGCCTTCATGCAACAAAACTAGATGTTTCACTAGAATAATGCAGCTGTGTAGTAGTTCCTCCAATTGGGTACTCAAAGGTACATTCCCTAGCATAGTGTCCTCAATTCCTTTACTGTGTCTCTTTTTGGACCTACTACCATTTTCTTCATTGGTGTTTTCTCCTAGCCTGCGTAGTGCTAGTTGTGAAAAACGAGATCTGAGCAAGGGGATCCAGATATGCCCATGGGGATTGTGAAAAACAAGAAGATCTGAGCGATGCTACTACCACTGAAAACGAGGCTATGAATTTTCGGAGGTACTTTGCTACTCCAATTAAACTCTGAACTTCAGTAACATTAGTGGGAAACAACCATTTCATGATGGTCTCCATCTTGGAAGGATCTAGCTTCAATTCTCCTCCACTAACCATAGATCTCAAATACACCAAGGATTGTTGCACAAACTCACACTTCTTGAGATTTTCTAGCAACTAATGCTTCTTCATTGTTTCTAGAACCTGCGTCAAATGTGAAATATGATCCTCCCAGGTAGCACTATATACCAGTCTATAATCCAAATAGACAATAACAAATGAATCTATAAAAGGGTGCAGTACATCATTCATTAATTTCATAGATGTAGTTGGTGAATTACATAGGACAAATGGCATAACTAACTCCTCATACAACCCTTTCCTGGTTTTGAAAGTTACCTTCCATGTATCTTCTTCTTTGACTTGAAATAGGTGATATCCAGACTTCAAGTCCAACTTGGTGAAATACTTTTCTTGCTGCAACTGATCAAGTAGATCGTATGTCCTAGGCAAGCAATATCTATTCTTCAGTGTGATTTTATTCAACGCCCTGTGATCTATACAAATATGTCAAATCCCATCATTCTTTGGCAAAATGATGATGGGTGGCCCAGATGGTGATGTACTCAATCGAATGACACCATGTTCCAATAGTTGTTGTAATTGTTTCTTCACCTCACTTGCTTCTATAACAGATTGCCTCTACAACCCAATATTTGGCACTTGGGAGTGTGGCAACAGTTGGATCTTGTGCTCCACTTCTCTCTTAGGGGTTATCCCTTTAGGCTTTGGGAACACATCCTTTTATGCCTATAAGAACTGCTCAAATTGTTGTTTTTTCTTCTTAGTACACCCCTCTAAGGATTCCTTACCTATAATTGACTCCCCTACAGACTGATTTTCTCTTAAAAATAATAAAACATACTTCTTGCTAGAACTAATCAATTTCTTGGCTTGGTTGGCACTTACTAATGAAATTTTTTACTTTCCTTTGTGTGTGTTGATTATGAATGATTTTCCATCCTTAATGAGATGGTACTTTTTAGTTCTCCGCATGAATATTGCATCATGCATGTACATGTATGGACTCCCAAACACGACTCCACATACATCAAGGAGAACCACATCTGGATCTACTTCATCAATAAAATCAGCAGTGATAACAAATCTAATTTTACTTCCTAAATGATGATGGTAACAGTGAGAATGGTGGTGCCTTCATGCAACAAAACTAGATGTTTCACTAGAATAATGCAGCTATGTAGTAGTTCCTCCAATTGGGTACTCAAAGGTACATTCCCTAGCATAGTGTCCTCAATTCCTTTGCTGTGTCTCTTTTTGGACCTACTACCATTTTCTTCATTGGTGTTTTCTCCTAGCCTGCGTAGTGCTAGTTGTGAAAAACGAGATCTGAGCAAGGGGATCCAGATATGCCCATGGGGATTGTGAAAAACAAGAAGATCTGAGCTATGCTACTACCACTGAAAACGAGGCTATGAATTTCCTGAGGTACTTTGCTACTCCAATTAAACTCTGAACTTCAGTAACATTAGTGGGAAACAACCATTTCATGATGGTCTCCATCTTGGAAGGATCTAGCTTCAATTCTCCTCCACTAACCATAGATCTCAAATACACCAACGATTGTTGCACAAACTCACACTTCTTGAGATTTTCTAGCAACTAATGCTTCTTCATTGTTTCCAGAACCTGCGTCAAATGTGAAATATGATCCTCCCAGGTAGCACTATATACCAGTCTATAATCCAAATAGACAATAACAAATGAATCTATAAAAGGGTGCAGTACATCATTCATTAATTTCATAGATATAGTTGGTGAATTACATAGGACAAATGGCATAACTAACTCCTCATACAACCCTTTCCTGGTTTTGAAAGTTACCTTCCATGTATCTTCTTCTTTGACTTGAAATAGGTGATATCCAGACTTCAAGTCCAACTTGGTGAAATACTTTTCTTGCTGCAACTGATCAAGTAGATCGTATGTCCTAGGCAAGCAATATCTATTCTTCAGTGTGATTTTATTCAACGCCCTATGATCTATACAAATCTGTCAAATCCCATCATTCTTTGGCAAAATGATGATGGGTGGCCCAGATGGTGATGTACTCAATCGAATGACACCATGTTCCAATAGTTGTTGTAATTGTTTCTTCACCTCACTTGCTTCTATAACAGATTGCCTCTACAACCCAATATTTGGCACTTGGGAGTGTGGCAACAGTTGGATCTTGTGCTCCACTTCTCTCTTAGGGGTTATCCCTTTAGGCTTTGGGAACACATCCTTTTATGCCTATAAGAACTGCTCAAATTGTTGTTTTTTCTTCTTAGTACACCCCTCTAAGGATTCCTTACCTATAATTAACTCCCCTACAGACTGATTTTCTCTTAAAAATAATAAAACATACTTCTTGCTAGAACTAATCAATTTCTTGGCTTCGTTGGCACTTACTAATGAAATTTTTTACTTTCCTTTGTGTGTGCTGATTATGAATGATTTTCCATCCTTAATGAGATGGTACTTTTAGTTCTTTGCATGAATATTGCATCATGCATGTACATGTATGGACTCCCAAACACGACTCCACATACATCAATGAGAACCACATCTGGATCTACTTCATCAATAAAATCAGCAGTGATAACAAATCTAATTTTACTTCCTAAATGATGATGGTAACAGTGAGAATGCTGGTGCCTTCATGCAACAAAACTAGATGTTTCACTAGAATAATGCAGCTGTGTAGTAGTTCCTCCAATTGGGTACTCAAAGGTACATTCCCTAGCATAGTGTCCTCAATTCCTTTACTGTGTCTCTTTTTGGACCTACTACCATTTTCTTCATTGGTGTTTTCTCCTAGCCTGCGTAGTGCTAGTTGTGAAAAACGAGATCTGAGCAAGGGGATCCAGATATGCCCATGGGGATTGTGAAAAACAAGAAGATCTGAGCGATGCTACTACCACTGAAAACGAGGCTATGAATTTCCTGAGGTACTTTGCTACTCCAATTAAACTCTGAACTTCAGTAACATTAGTGGGAAACAACCATTTCATGATGGTCTCCATCTTGGAAGGATCTAGCTTCAATTCTCCTCCACTAACCATAGATCTCAAATACACCAAGGATTGTTGCACAAACTCACACTTCTTGAGATTTTCTAGCAACTAATGCTTCTTCATTGTTTCCAGAACCTGCGTCAAATGTGAAATATGATCCTCCTAGGTAGCACTATATACCAGTCTATAATCCAAATAGACAATAACAAATGAATCTATAAAAGGGTGCAGTACATCATTCATTAATTTCATAGATGTAGTTGGTGAATTACATAGGACAAATGGCATAACTAACTCCTCATACAACCATTTCCTGGTTTTGAAAGTTACCTTCCATGTATCTTCTTCTTTGACTTGAAATAGGTGATATCCAGACTTCAAGTCCAACTTGGTGAAATACTTTTCTTGCTGCAACTGATCAAGTAGATCGTATGTCCTAGGCAAGCAATATCTATTCTTTAGTGTGATTTTATTCAACGCCCTGTGATCTATACAAATCTGTCAAATCCCATCATTCTTTGGCAAAATGATGATGGGTGGCCCAGATGGTGATGTACTCAATCGAATGACACCATGTTCCAATAGTTGTTGTAATTGTTTCTTCACCTCACTTGCTTCTATAACAGATTGCCTCTACAACCCAATATTTGGCACTTGGGAGTGTGGCAACAGTTGGATCTTGTGCTCCACTTCTCTCTTAGGGGTTATCCCTTTAGGCTTTGGGAACACATCCTTGTATGCCTATAAGAACTGCTCAAATTGTTGTTTTTTCTTCTTAGTACACCCCTCTAAGGATTTCTTACCTATAATTGACTCCCCTACAGACTGATTTTCTCTTAAAAATAATAAAACATACTTTTTGCTAGAACTAATCAATTTCTTGGCTTGGTTGGCACTTACTAATGAAATTTTTTACTATCCTTTGTGTGTGTTGATTATGAATGATTTTCCATCCTTAATGAGATGGTACTTTTTAGTTCTTCGCATGAATATTGCATCATGCATGTACATGTATGGACTCCCAAACACGACTCCACATACATTAAGGAGAACCACATCTGGATCTACTTCATCATTAAAATCCGCAGTGATAACAAATCTAATTTTACACTATTTTCTTACCTTCAGCTCTGCATCCTTATGTACCCATCCCAGTGGGTATGGGTTTGGATGATTACGAACTTCCAGATCCAAATTCTTGACTACATCTGCTGCAATGAGATTTTCCTACAATAATGAGTCAAACAGAGCATTAATATTCATCTTCTTAACCTGTATCTTTACATGGAAGAGTTTGGTCATTTATTTCTCTTCCTGTTACTGAAGGCTACTCTGATTAACCTCCTTCTGCACTAATGTATAAGCAATCTCCTCATCCACCTCTGAGTTGCTTTCAACTTGGTTTCTCAAATCAATGGCCGTGATATTCTTCTTCTTATTATCTTTGTTCTTGTTCTTAAGGATTAGCTATGGATGCAACTTCCTACACTTCTCCTCTGTATGGCCATCAATGTTGCAGTGGTTTCAGTGGTTGCTAGGATATTTGCATTGGTGTGTTGTGGCTACTGTCTTTTTATATTTTCCCCCTTTTTTCTTCTCCTTCACCTCCTTAGAAGCGTCATCTTTCTCCTTTTACTTCGGTCCACTTGATTGCGCTCTTTTCATGTCGATGTTCTTTAGGCACTGTGCATGTACAAAATTCTCCTCCACTATTTTGGGATTTAAAAAATCACTTTCTCATGCAAAGGGTAGTGGAGACCCCCCAGATACTTGAGGAGTATATCTGGGTTCTTTTGAGAGATACCCAACATTATAGCCATATTTCTGAATTTTGTGGTGTACTCCTGCATGCTTTGGTTCGACGTCTTCTTTAAGTAATGCCACTGGATCCACTGGTCTTCTACATATCCAATGTGATAAAATTGTGACTTAATGAAGGTTTTCAAATCCTCCCACTTAGTCACTAGAGGTTCTCCCTCCAACCTCAGGGTTTTCATGTCGCTCTCCCACCAAGTTAGTGCATGGCACTCCAATTTCAGCTGCATGAATGAGATAATATGCCCTTCCTTGATTTAATGGACGCTGAAATAAAATTCTAGTTGATGCAACTAGTGGTACAGCTTCAAAGCATTGATCTTGCCATGGTATGGCTTGATATCGACTTTTGATTCCACTTTAAACAAGGATTGGTTCAAGACATCGAATTGGGTTGATATTTTCCGAGTTCTTTCTTCGGCTCGTTATCTGCATCTTCCCGATCTCCCGATCCCCCTTATGATTTTTCCTCTGCATTCGAACCCCATTCTTCTTCAAATATCCCCATATTATTGCTTAGGGTTGCCATGAGGAGTTTGAAATTGCGGTTTATATCTATGACTTGATCTTTAAGCTGCGAAAACCTCACCTCTGCAAGATCATGAGCTTCATTTATAGATTCATCCCCCATGATTAGGGTTTTAAGATTTTCAGCCTCGCCAATCTAGATCCCTGCAATATCCACAAAATACCCAAAGAAACCTGCTCTCATACTAAATGATTCATAGACTTCCTGGATATTCCACTGGACGGTTCGTCATAACAAATTTGATAATATTATATTAAAAATATAAGATTCTACACTATTACAGTTTTGTTTAATTTCTAGATCTCTAAAATTAATTGTAATTAGTGAATGCATTTAAAAGTAAATCAAGAAGAAAAGTAGAGAATGAAAAAATAAGCTTACACACACATAATACACAAGATATTCTCTCGGGGAAACCCTTTCGGGAGAAAACCCAATTGGAAGGTGAGGTCGCTTCACTCTTTGGCCCATGGGCTACTACAGTGCACATATCCTCTCCGTGTGCTCTACCTCCTATCTGTCCTGGCTATCTTTTCTCAAAAATTGTACCAAATTCTCTTGAAAGAATGGAATGCATCTTCCTCCTAGTGGCTCAGTTATAACACAGCCTGGTAGCCTACGAGTGGTTAAGGTTGACTACAACAACTCTTAACTAGAGTTACAAAATAAAATATTTTAGATTATTTTACATCACTAACACATGGATAGCGCCATTTCCATGAATAATGGGGGCTGATGCGGCATCCTCCCGAACTATAGGTGTGAAAATAGGAAGGTCAAGTTCTGAGTGGCATAACTTTTTCATACGGACTTCAATTGACGTGATTCTTCCATCGTTGGAAAGCTCTTTGTGTATAAAATAGCATGAGAAGGTGTTCACAAAAGCGTAAAAGTTTTACCCCAAAAAACATCGTTTTATGCCTCAAAATTCTCCTGGAAGGTTTTAGACCTTGTTTCAATAAACTGGGTCCCACCGTAAACACAGTCCCGTGAGATGATTCCTCCACTTTTTCCACTCCAAATGCATCGAGATGGATGAAAAAAAATATAATGATCCAATTCAAATCATCAAAGGGTACTACTATGACCTTATAGTGACCATATTTTGTTCTGAAAGAAGTTTTATGAATGATCTCCTCCTTGATTCTTATATGATGGTATCCTAATCTCAGGTCACTCTTGGAGAAAATTGTTTCTTCCCTTAACTGATCAAAGAGGTCATTTATTCTTGGCATTCGGTACCTGTTCTTAATGGTCACCTTTTTTAACTACCTATAGTGTATGTATAGTCTAAGGATTCCATCTTTTTTCTTCATGAACAATACAGACGCTCCCCATGAGGACACACTTGCCCTTATGTAGCCTTTATCAAGCAGTTATTTTTGCTATAATTTTAGCTCAACCAATTTTTGGGTGCTTATTTTGTATGGTGCCTTGGATGTTGGTGTCGCTCCAGATACCAACTCGATAGGAGAATATATCTCTTTGTGAGGAGAAATCCAAGAACCTTGTTGTGGGGAAAAGTATCCGATGCGGATGACACTAACCCTTTCTAAAGGTGACAGACTTTAGCAACAACTGAATGACAAAGTTTTCATGTTCATCTTTATGAAAGCACAGAGAGAATAGAAAGAGGATCAACCAACCTGGTGTCTTGCGCTTAGTCGATCCTTGTCCTTCTCGCTTTGTATCCCGTTCCCAGCTCTTTACTCTCCAAGCCGATCCAGCTACACACAGAATCTGCACAACAAAAGGGAGCAAACTACGAGATACAAGCAATCATAATTGAAGCATGGATTAGGTTGCATCAAATATACATGTAAACACAAAAGCATCTATGTAAAACAAGTATATAGAAGAACATGCAAACTTTATTGATAGAAAGTAACAGGGTTCCAGAGGAAGTTACAACCAATGATGTTGGCCCCAATCCAGCAGCACCTCCTCGGCAGCAAGAACTCTCTTCTTCACCTCTAGTAACACAATCACCCAATAATCCTGGCAGTATACCAACAGCACCTCCTTGCTTATACAAAATTCCAGCCTCCTTAGACCTCATAGAAGAGCTCTATATATAGGAGAGAAGAAGAGAGGATGAGTCAGCTTGAGGCTGGCATAGAGCTGACTAGTGTCCTCTCCCTCTTCAGTTAATCTTCAGTTCTTGAGTCCACTTGGAGATCCTTGGTTACACATGGTGATCAAGTACCTCTTACTCATCACAAGGCGAATCTGATGAACCAAGTGTCAGTTTGGAAGCTTCCTGGGCAATTGACACCTTGCAGGAGGACTGTGCCACTTGGCCAATCTCGCCCAGCGCAGGTAGCCTTCATTGTTTTTGACTTCCAGCGCAGGTACAGAGTGGGACAGTTGCAATACAGCGCAGAAGCTCAGTTAAGCAGCTGACATGATCCAAAATAAGCCTGTTCTGAAGTGTTTTTAGGTGGAGAACTGATTGGAAGTGCTGTTGATTGATGACCTTGTTCTTTTAGGGGTAAGAACAACATGTTTAGGGACTGAGGATCCCTGTAATTATCGACATTTCCTGCTCCTTGACGCGAGGCACAAAAATGTCTATAACAATTGCCCCCTAAAGTATGAGGCCGTTAATCGGGTGAAATGCTTTAGCTAGAGGGTCCGAAGTTCGTTCCAGTGCTGAGGAGAGTGCCCTGTAATACAATACAATACAATACATTATCTTTCATTCATCATTATTCTCATGATCTAGCTGAGGCGGGTATTCCCATGCTCAGCTTTCTATAAATACATTTTGGTACATATGACAGACGATCGTCTGAAGACAGACTGATAATCTTCCGCTAAAATTATCATCCTTTGAGGAGGATGATCATCTGCTGCAATGATGTACATGGCAAATGCTTTTATATTTCCTGAATATATATCGCAGCCCGGATGGGTGAAACTAGATCCGGGGTCTTCAAACTCGTTCGATCTTCACTCTAAGTACAAGTCGATCCATGTGAGAATTACGCTGAAGTCGAACATGGAAAGACATCGCTTGATTACCGGTCAATAATGAAAACCGTTAACAAGCGCGAGAGGAATCACCAATAATGACGATGACCCTCAAGGTACGGCAGTACAATTCACGTGGCGTGAATAAAGGACTTGGCGTCGAACGCCACGCAAAATCTTCTGGTCGAAGGTCATTGATGTATACCTGTTGCCGGAAGTGAGAAACTTGCCATTGAGGCATGCAAGCTTCAAAGTACTGATGGGGGTGTTCCTAGATCGACTTCTTGGATAATGAGCTGAAGTCGACAAGAAGTGATCCGTCAAAGGAGGGCCTTGATGAATCCCACATCAATGACACGGAACGGAGCTAATGATTTAGTGGAGGTGAAACAAACTGTGACATATGATTCAGGGTGGCGATCATGAAATGGATGAAGGAAAATGTATGGTAGTGGATGGGACACGGTTGACACTTCCTGAATGACCCCTCTTGAACATATAACGACACTGATGTGATGGATCGGTAGCATTACCCCGAATGGATGGTGTGGCGAGGACCATGGTGATGAAACCGGTGAATGAGACAACCCAACCCGATGTGATACGGAGGAAAAGTGTCATGTTCAAGAGTGACTTGCTACCTCTAAACTTTGATGTTCTCCCAATTTTTCCCCAGTCATTTCTGACCAGTACCTCTTTATTTTTGTCAAGCTTGAGGAGGATAACATATGCTTGTTCTATAACCTGCCCTTTGGGCAAGCCCATCGCTAAGATTTAACGAGCCTAGCGATAGGGAAACTCGTTCTCGTCTAAAGACAAGTTTGTCGCTATTTAATTATTTTAACGAGTCTAACGACAAGGAAAACTCGGTCCTTTTCATTTTTAGAGAGTCTAAAAAGGTACAGAAAGTCAACTCCATAATTCCTTTTTTGTCAGCTAATCCCTTAAGTCCGAAAAAGTATAAAACAATACAGAAGGGATGGCTGTTCGGTATTTTTAACGAGCTGAACCAGACAAGCGCTCGATCCTTTTGTGCAATAATCCCTCAAGTCCAAAAAGATTAAAATTTAGAGGAGGGATAGCGTTCCGGTCATTTTAACGAGCTGGAAGGCCAAAACTCGGCAAACTTTTCATATTTTACGAGTCAGTGAAAAGAGCTGAAAGAAGACTCGTCTTTTGAGGAACGAGTGATAAACAGGGATAGCTACAGATTCCAGGTACAGGTTGGAATTTCCAATCACGGCAGTGTCACAAGGATGGCTAGGTGAAATCACTCTTCGCAGCTGTTTCTCAAAAGAGGTAAACACACCAATGGAAGTGAATGATCGGCCAAATGAACGGTGGAGGTGGTGGATGAAAACACGATCAAGGTTCTTATGGCTAATGAATTTACGATTCTCAAAAGGTTATTTACCGGTTCATTTTTTCCATGAGCTTGAACTCTGGGGGAAACATTTGCTCACACTTTTCTATTTTTTAACGAGCATAAATTCAGGCCTAAAACTGCTCGAATTTCGCGTTTATTTTTTAACGAGCATGAACTATATGCTAAAACTGCTCGATATACCAGTCATAAGAATGCCTCCTATAAGGACCAATTTTTATAGAGCTTATGCCTTACTACAGCTATGCTCTTATTTTGGCAAATTTTACTTCTGCCCCACAGGCTTTCTTTCATGCAAGTTTGGAAACGGCTAATCTTAAAACCAGATAAATAACCGCCCCTAGCTTGCACTCCAGAAAGTTTGCATGCCCCCAGGTATAGGATAGAATTTCGAGGTTGCCCCTCCTCTCTCCTACTTCTGCTTTTCTTTGGGTGTTCACAGTTATTTGTCATCTTGCTAATCTAATGTTAACGATACTTGTCTTCTCGTTATTTTAAGGGGTCTTACGCAGTACTCAGACTTCCTGTCGGCCCACTTTTAACAAACAGCTATTGTGACAATAGAAGAACACTACTCAAAGATAAAACATTGGTATTATCGAGGGAGGCTTGCCTCTTTCTTATTATCCGAAGAGTGGTTCTATTCGCTGCCGCAAATCAATCTCTTTCTTCGGCGGTGTCTATCATTGGGTTGTCCAAAGATGGTTACCCTCTGTCACAACAATACGGTCTCCTTCTTAGTTTACTGCCCCTGCTTATCCTTCAAAACATATGTTTCGATGGGCGAGGCTTGAATTTAAAGATGGTGACTACTTGTTACAATAAGGGAATTCCTACTTGGGCATTGCCCACTTTTTAGACAAAGGTGAATGATTCCCAAACACATAACTTTAACAAAAGATCATTATTCCAGAACAACCCCACTTCCTTCGGACGGGGTACGGACTAGTCATGTTCTCCTGCGGAAATTCTTCCTTATACCCAGAGTTTCTTCTGCCCGAAGCAGACCAGGGCACATGCCCCCTGGGTCCTAGTCTTTCTTTCCGAATTACTCGCGCTCATCGGGAAGGAGGACTGGGGGCGGAGGCGAATCTTGAGTGAACAGACCATTTAGGATTGGTATTTGACTATTTGCGATGCGAGATCCCGGAAATGAAAGCTGGTCTACGAGCTTGACCACCCTTCCTTCGTGTGGAAAACACATTACTCTAAAGAGTGAGGAGACTATCGCTCCCATGCAATAAATATAGTCGCGTCCAAGGAGTAGGTTATAATCCAAGGGTCCTTGAACTACCAACACGTTCATCCTGACGGTCTTCCCTTTCAATGTAACAGGTACATCGGGGAGGATTCCTAATGGTCGACTGGTTCCTTTATCAAAACCTGAGAGATTTCTCAACTCAGGTAAAAGCGCTGGGGAACCCAGTGCTTTCCAAGCAATAGAGGAAAGGATACTCACAGACGCCCTTTCATCAATGATAGTACCAGCCATAACCATTCTATAGATCTGGACAATGATTCTAAATGGTGTACTGGCTGGTAACCGGGGTCTGCCTAGTTGATTCCAATCAAAGGATACAACCAGGTTGCTTGGTGGTGGGACCGAATATACGGCCGGATACGACTCAGATGATGTTCCTTCCTGCGATAAAGGAATGGGCGCATTGCCCGGATGCTCGTCGGAGTCGGTGCTGATAAAGAGAACCTGGATGGTGTCATCCTTGTTCTCACCAGTGAGGGTGTCACATGAAGACGACACTTCGGTGACGGTGTCATTTGAAGACGGGTCTTCAATGACGGAGTCATTGGACGATAGAACCTTTGAAGGAAGAACCGGGTCAACTGCCGTTTCGACCTTTAGACTTTCGTCTGGTCTAGATTCAGTAGGTTCATTCTCAATGACTGACACATCAGCTGACCACTTGAGTGGTTCAACTGGATTTTCAACTATCGAGGGATTAGGCGCGAGTTTTCGGTATCCAGGCAGAAGTTGCACCGGTGACACCGGGCGATCTTCCAAAACTCTCTTTGCCTCATCTAAGAATGGACATTTGTAGATGGCATGGTGACCTTCACACAATAGACAGGGTGATCTTGGTCCCCTTCTTCGTCCTTCACTCTCGCTAGTTGAGGGAATGCAATCAACTTGACAACCAGAGGTTGATGCTACCGGATTGTGCAACCTCGGGGACCAGTCCCTTAGTATCCGGGGAATACAAGGACAATCATGATGGAAATGGATCCCTTTGCAAATGACACATGGCGATTTAGGCTCGGTCGGTGCAGTGTGTGGGTTTTTGTCAGTTTTCTTCTGCTTGCCCCCAGTCGCCTTCGCCATAGGCTCCTTCTGCTTCTTCCCTTTCTTCTTCTTTTCCTTCTTCTCCTTGGGAGGCTGACTTTTGCCGGCTCTACCCTGCGAAGATGAAGGATCAGAGGAAGTATCACAAGAGGTAGAAGGCTGGTGGGTAGTTCTAGATTGTTCTGACAGTTGATTCGACTGCTCAGGATTAGTGGCGATTTGGACAACATTAGTTGAAAAGAGCCAAACAGGAAGGCCGATTGTCAATCCTGGAAGTGACAATGTAGCCATATGAGGCACACCAACATCTCCCCAAGAGGAGAAGGGATTTGGACTTCCGCCAAGGTTACTTCCTTGGTTGGTGGGCTCCATACTTTTCAACTGAAAGATCAACGTGGGAATAACAGGTGATTATGTTCCGCTTTAAAATAAGTTTTATTTACGACGCTTTTAGACACAAACTTGCTTTTTCATGTTTTAAGAGTCGAGAAAAAGCTAAAGATGACTCTAGTCGCCTTCGATGTATTAACGAGCCCGAAGTGACAAATGCTCGGTTGGACCTTTTCAGTTATAGAGTTTGAAAAGGGCCAAAAGAAACTGCTCTGGAGATCTAGGCAGAGGGTGTGCCAAACCTTTCGCGAAACCACAGAATACGTTTTACGGTACGGGTGGTCGATCTTCGTGAATGCTGTGTTCACTGCATCGCGATCAGTAGGGCGGCCGACACGGTTTCCTAAGGATAAAGGATAAAAGCCTATAGGGGTTTCCCAATATACGCGACGGTACGCGGGAGCTCAAATCCGTGTTAGTGCCACCGACTCTCAGGAGGAATCACCCACCTTCGTAGAGATCGACAGTCACTATGTTTAACGACACCGGAACACGTCTCTACCTAGACCTCTAGATGTTTGCGTTAAATTCCAAAGCGTTGTTATGTAAATTGAGTTTATTTTAATGTTGATCTTCCTTAACAGTTTGCCTTTCAGGTTCGCCACGAGATGTATATATACAACTTCCTATATGCAATCTAAGAATGAGAAGCAAAATCTTTTCAATCTTTCAACTTTGAAAACCTTAATCTACTTGAGGAAAGAGCAAGACACAACTTTTTCCACAGATCAAAGAACACACACTAAAATGCACATTTTCCTAAATCGTCAAGCATACAGTCAAATGCAAAATGCACAATGCATGTATTTCTTTTCGTTATCCTTAATGTTGATGCTTAACAAAAGGAAACTGTTGTATGATTTTTGAATCAACTTTCAAGTAAAAATAAACAAGCTTGTCCACAATCAAAAGAACACCTTATGAAAGACTTGTTTTAAATACAGGAAAAGTATAGATTCAAACCATAAAGTGAGAAGCAAACCAATCCAAAACAGCTATGAACAGCAATAACACTAACTCATAAGATCGCAATCTAAGAGGCCACAGCTACTAGGTTCGCTTTTCACAATGGGAAATTGTAACTGAAACAAGAAATACTGAAAGAACGTTTACAATTTCATCACACAACTGAGGCGGAATAATGTCAAGGAGAAGTGGTCTACAGCAAATACAATAACCAGCAAGCAATCAGCCAAAAACAAGTGCAAACAGGGCCAAGACACAAAGGAAGAGCTGAGCTAGACTAAGGCCAACTGGACCAGCGCAGGCACTGGTCTGCCAGTTTCACTCTCAGCGCAGTTCCCGAAGGGAGCACCTGCGCTGTAATGCAGACTGCCTGTGGACAGCCTGCACTGACTTACGAGAGTTACGTCTGCTAAGAATTCCGGGTCATAAAAAGCTCAAAAATGTACTGTTTTGACTGAAATAAAATGCTATGGGTTAAGTACAGGCTAAGGGATGATCAAGAGGATAAAGATCTATCACTAAGAGTAAGGATTCATCTGTAGATTAGCTCTTTAAATCTTGAATTTGCTCAGCAAAGGAGCAAGAGTAGCAAAACCCTCTACTTCGCTTTTGATAGAGTCAAAAGCTTTTCGATTCGGTACTCCTTTCTTCAAGAAATGAATAGCAAAATACTACAACAACAAGATACTAGGATCTCCCCAGCGGAGTCGCCAGTTTGTTGTGGGGAAAAGTATCCGATGCGGATGACACTAACCCTTTCTAAAGGTGACAGACTTTAGCAACAACTGAATGACAAAGTTTTCATGTTCATCTTTATGAAAGCACAAAGAGAATAGAAAGAGGATCAACCAACCTGGTGTCTTGCGCTTAGTCGATCCTTGTCCTTCTCGCTTTGTATCCCGTTCCCAGCTCTTTACTCTCCAAGCCGATCCAGCTACACACAGAATCTGCACAACAAAAGGGAGCAAACTACGAGATACAAGCAATCATAATTGAAGCATGGATTAGGTTGCATCAAATATACATGTAAACACAAAAGCATCTATGTAAAACAAGTATATAGAAGAACATGCAAACTTTATTGATAGAAAGTAACAGGGTTCCAGAGGAAGTTACAACCAATGATGTTGGCCCCAATCCAGCAGCACCTCCTCAGCAGCAAGAACTCTCTTCTTCACCTCTAGTAACACAATCACCCAATAATCCTGGCAGTATACCAACAACACCTCCTTGCTTATACAAAATTCCAGCCTCCTTAGACCTCATAGAAGAGCTCTATATATAGGAGAGAAGAAGAGAGGATGAGTCAGCTTGAGGCTGGCATAGAGCTGACTAGTGTCCTCTCCCTCTTCAGTTAATCTTCAGTTCTTGAGTCCACTTGGAGATCCTTGGTTACACATGGTGATCAAGTACCTCTTACTCATCACAAGGCGAATCTGATGAACCAAGTGTCAGTTTGGAAGCTTCCTGGGCAATTGACACCTTGCAGGAGGACTGTGCCACTTGGCCAATCTCGCCCAGCGCAGGTAGCCTTCATTGTTTTTGACTTCCAGCGCAGGTACAGAGTGGGACAGTTGCAATACAGCGCAGAAGCTCAGTTAAGCAGCTGACATGATCCAAAATAAGCCTGTTCTGAAGTGTTTTTAGGTGGAGAACTGATTGGAAGTGTTGTTGATTGATGACCTTGTTCTTTTAGGGGTAAGAACAACATGTTTAGGGACTGAGGATCCCTGTAATTATCGACATTTCCTGCTCCTTGACACGAGGCACAAAAATGTCTATAACAAACCTCCACTAGGAATACATCTACATACTAGTGTAAAACAGGGTATCTTTGTAGCAATTCAATTTATCTCCTATTACTTTGTCAACTTCCTCATCCTTAAAAATTTGTATTGTAAATAACATGGAACATTTTGAACTATTGTGTTTGGATTGCATAAGAATGATTAGCTTTACTGGAATGAGATTTTTCCTACTTTGCAAAACTCGTATATCTCCTTTCTCATCCAAGTAGTCAATTGCGTTTTCATAGCAGTCTACTTTGGTAAAACGTAAGTACAACCAGTCTATGCCCAACAATATATCATATGTACCTAATGGCAATACATTCAAGTGGATTGTTGTGGTTATGCCACTGAGCTTATATACAAATGACCTTATCCAATTATTGATCCTTCACTTTGTTCCAATTTCCAACTAAACCAGCTAAGTTTCCTCATGCAATTCTCTAAATGGATTGCATTTATCCGCGAGTTCTAGGCTGACATAACTATAATTATAACCTGGATCGATTAAAATAGAAATGAATTTCTCTTACATCTTACATTCCATCTCAATGATGGATATTTGGTCATCTGCTTGGTAGTTGCCCACTGCTACATAAATTCTTGGCATACTTCGAGCTACTTCACCCAATGTGCTCACCTCCTTACCACTCATGTCCAATTTTAGAAATTGCAGTGAAGTGTCGCTTTTTCCTTAATTTTAGGCATGTGTGTCATAAACCCTAACTTTTCCAAATCTATTTAATTGATGCTCCTAAAGCTCATTTTCACACTTGATCTTGGAGCTATAGCATTCCTAAGGATATCAAGTAACATTCGATACGAATGTTATCGCTTTTCCGGGTGAGTTTTAGCTAACCTTCTTATGTCCAATGTTTCCCTTGACATGGCAATTACTTTTAGTATCAGGGTTGCATTATGCTTGCTCATAGTAGTTTCCTAACTTCTTGATAGCTTATTTTAGATTTTGGGGTTCCAACAACTCAATCTTGTCTCTAAATGCAATAGGAAACCCAATGATGAATCTATGGATTTTGGCTTTTTCCTCCTTGATATATGGAACATACCTCAATAGTTCCAAAACTTTGGTGACATATTCATTAATTGTTAAGTAACCCACTTTGAGTTCATAGAATTCTTTGGCCTTACTATCATAGTAGCGTTCAAAAAAGTATTGCTCTCTTAAGACCTTATGAAACTAGTCCCACGTAAATTATCTTTCAACAATGGACCTAACATTATTTATCTCCTCCCACCATATGTCAATTTTTCTCGTTAAGATGTAAGTGGACACTCTACCTTACATATTTTCTGAATAGTCATGTATTTTGCAAAATTATTCTTTCCCAACAACCAAGACTCTACATCCGCTTCTTTCCTCATATACCCATCAAATTTTGGTGGCTTAGCTTTCTTAAAATCCTTAGGCATGTGGTCCCTTTCTTTGCTTCTTGAATGATGATGGTAACTATGAGAATGGTGGTGCCTTTAGGCAACAAAACTAGATGGTTCACTAGAATAATGCACCTGTGTAGTAGTTCCTCCAATTGGGGTACTCAAAGGTACATCCCCTGGGTTCGTGTTGGGATTCTCTCATATCACTTGGCCCTTGAGTCAAGTCACCAAGGGAAGAGCGAAAGAGAAATTATCTTGGTCTGAATCTCAACAGAATGCATTCACAGAGTTGAAAGATCGCCTCTGCATGGCACCATTGCTCGCATTACCAGAGTTGGAACAACCATTTGAGGTCAAGACAGATGCCTCTGACTATGCTATTGGGGCAGTCCTTACTCAACATGGGCATCCAGTAGCATATCACAGTGAGAAATTTTCAGACACAATCTGGAAGTATCCCACTTATGAAAAAGAGATGTATTCCATTGTGCAGGCCTGCCGACAATGGAAGCATTACATTTTGGGGAAGGAAACGATCATCCACACAAACCACCAACCCCTGTAGTTCATACAAACCCAAGGGAAATTGTAGAATGATCGCCATCAGAAGTGGTCCACATACCTGCAATAGTTCCATTTGAATATCAAGTATAGGAAGTGGTCCACATACCTGTAGATTGCCTCAATCGACCACCGATCATGGCGTTAACGACTATGCTCAACTCTTGTGGGCACGAACTTCTGATTCGCCACTTCTCTAGGAAAGCGACCCAGAATTCGGCCACACATACCAGACACTCTTGGAGGGTTAGCATGTTCCATATTTTCACCTCTAGGATGCCCTGTTATGCCACCTGGATCACCTTTGTGTTCCTTCAAGCGAGCGTGCCAAGATGATTTGGGAAGCACAGACATTTCGGGGTCGAGAAAATGGTGGCAGTACTGCAGAAGTATTTCTATTATCCGAATCTTAGATAGGATGTCAGGAAGTACATTAGATCATGCACTGCTTGTGCCATTGCCAAACCGAGCATCAAGAAGTGAGGCATCTATACCCCGCTACCTACCCCTAGTCGACCTTGGGAATCCATCTCCATGGATTACATGTCAGGACTTCCTTCCACTAAGCATTGAAACAACTTTGTTTTTGTGGTCGTCGATAGGTTCTCGAAGATGGCCATTATGGCTTCCTGCAAGAAGAATGTCACAACAGAAGCCACTGCTAAACTCTTGTTTGAACGAGTGTGGGTACACTTTGGGATCCCATAGTCTATCATCTCAGATCGGGATAGCAGGTTCCTGAGTACATTTTGGTCAAGTCTCTGGTTGATGCTCGACACCAAACTCACTAAGTCCACATCCTTCCATCCTCAAACTGATGGCCAGACAGAGGTTGTCAACAGGATGATCGTACACACTCTGTGCATATACAACTAAAAGCATCCACACACATGGGACGAGAGCCTCCCCTATGTTCAGCACAGCTACAACCGGGCTCTCCATAGCTCAACTGGCCACAACACTTTTCAGGTGGGCTTGGGATTCCAGCCACTATGTTCCATTGATGTGGCCATGCCATTTGCAGCTACTCACGTAGATTCAACTCATGTCTAGTCTGAAACAGATAAGGCAAACAGCTTCATTGAGAACATCCAACATATTTACCAGAAGGTCCATGACATTTTGGAGAAATCAAATGCCAACTACAAGCAGTGACATGATCAACATCTGGGCCACACAAGTTTCAGGTGGGTGACAAAGCCTGGTTGCATTTGCAAAAGGAACGCCTTACCAGAGCCTATTGGAAATTCAGACCGCTCTGATATGGTCGTTACACCATTACCAAGGCTATGGGAGACAATGCATTTGAGCTCAACATTCCCCCATTACTTGACCTGCACCCAGTGTTCAATGTGGACCACCTTCGGCCATACTTTCCACCATTACTAGACACATCCAACATTGCATAATAACTCACACCCAAAGAGTTAAATCCAGATTGCATCGAACAAGCTGCAACTGATCAGATCATGGAAAATTAGATCAAGCACACTCACCAGCAGAATACCCCATTGTATTGAGTTGACAAAGTAGGCCATCTCCTTCACTAGGGCAAGTGGCTCACCAGGGACCAAGTTCAGCAGAAGTTTCCTCATTTCATGGAGGAACTCAATGCAATGGGGACCATTGCTTCCTAAGGGGGGAGGAATGATCTAGGTGGATATTGGTGGCCACTTGCCAAGTCCACTTGGACCCCCACCATTGTTTCTTTTAGCTTTTCAGTTTCCTTAATTGTAACACAATTTACTACTTTTAGTAGTTTTTTGGGTCCTGGACTTTTGGAGCCGTTTTGAGGCCCTAAATGACATTTTTTTGTAAACTTGGAAGCAACATGCGTTCATGGACCAATGTTTCTCTTCTCAAAGTTGTATTTCTTGGATAGATCTTTCTAACGAGATACTTTGCACGTTAAACGAAGATCATATGCCAAAGTTACGACCTCGGGAAGTTGATGTACCAATTTACCCTAACGGGGCCCATAGTTTGGTGTTTCATCTTCTAGGGTTAGGTTTTTGGATGTGTAGGGTTTTCCATTGTTTCTTAACAAATAAATAGGCCTTCGAGCCTCATTGTGACACAGTTCAGAGGCATTTAGCTACCACATCTCTTCTCAGAGATAAGCTACCATCGCCCTAGACAGTTTATTTCCATTGTTGTTTGTAAGCATATTTCAGTATTTTACATTAATGAAATGAAGTATTATTTCCGCTGCATCTCTGTGTTTATGGTTATCTCTGTAATTTTTTGCGTTCTTGTTTAAATCCAGATCACCAAAACTGTGAAGGAAGCAGTAGATTCAGAGGATGGAAAACTCTGGAAAGAGGTCATGGTTGATGAAATGACATCTTTGCACAAAAATGAGGCTTGGGATCTAGCGGAGTTCCCAGCTGGAAGGAAACCCATTGGTAGCAAATGGGTGTTCAAGAAGAAGAGAAATGCAGAAGGAAAGGTGGAGAAATACAAAGCTTAGTTGGTAGCAAAAGGTTATTCCTAGGTGCCAGGAATTAATTTTGGTGATATTTTTTCTCTTGTTGCCAAGGTAGCTTCTATTAGATTACTTTTATCTGTTGCTACTACTTTTGATTTTGAGGTAGAACAGATGGATGTGAAGACAACATTTCTTCATGGGGATCTCAAAGAGGAGATCTACATGAAGCAACCTGGAGGTTTTGCAGTGAAGGGTAAGAAAGAAATGGTATGCAAGTTAAAGAAATTTATGTATGCGTTAAAACAGTCACCAAGGATGTCATATCAGAAATTTGATACATTTATACGGGGAGTTGGCCTCACCAGAAGCAAAGCAGATCACTGTGTGTATTTTAAATTAATTGTTGATCATGTTATTTATCTGGTCTTGTATGTGGATGATATGTTGCTAGGTTGAAATGACAAAGAAATTATCCAGGATTTGAAGACCCAATTGTCCTCTAAATTCGACATGAAAGATCTTGGTGCTGCAAACTATATTTTGGGCATGGAAATTAAAAAAGACTGGGAAAAGAGGAAGCTCTAGTTAAACCAGAGGATATATGTCGAGACAATACTGCAGAGGTTTAATATGCAGGATAGTAAACCGGTGAAGGTTCCTATTCCTGTAGGTGTGATGTTATCTGATGAACAGTGTCCCAAGACACAAGAAGAGGAAGAGGAAATATCCCGTGTTCCATATGCAAGTGCAATCAGTAGCCTAATGTATGCAATGGTCTGTACTAGACCAAACATTGCACATGCAGTGGGAGTATTGAGCAGGTTTAAGTCAAAACCAGGGAAGGAGCACTGGACATCAGTGAAGCGGGTTTTCAGGTATTTGCGTGGCACTAGTGATTATGGTTTGTGCTACCAAGGAAGACCAGGATTGGACAGAGTGTTTATATTAATGGATTTGTTGATGCAGACTGGGCTGGATATTTGGATCAGAAAAGATATACAAGTGGGTATGTGTTTAACCTATTTGGAGGTGCAGTCAGTGGGATGAGTAAGAAACAATCTGTAGTGGCACTATCAACTATAGAGGTAGAATACATGGAAACCACTCATGCAAGCAAGGAAGCAGTTTGGTTGCAGAGATTTTGTTCAAGTATGGGGTTAGTACATGGAGCTATAAGGATATACTGTGATAGCCAAAGTGAAATTTTCTTGGAAAAGAACCCTGCATATCATTCAAATACAAAGCACACTGATGTTTAGTATCACTTTGTGAGGGATATGATAGAAGACAAAAAGGTGTTGCTGGTAAAGTTGGACACTTTGAAGAATACTGCAGATACATTGACAAAATTTGTGAGCTCTGAGAAGTTCCCTTGGTGTATAGCAACAATGGGTGTTGCAAGGCTGGACAAATGAATAAGCTCTCTTGTGGCCCCCTGCGAAAAGAAAACAACAAGTGGGAGAATGTTGGGTTGTGTTATATTCTTTCCATGACTAGCCCACGTAGTTAACCAAGGGGTTAGAGGGGGGTAGGAGCCCCCCCTTCGTTGCACCGATTGTGTAGCACGGGGGTCACAGGGCGTTTGATGTGTGCAGGTAACCCCCCTCTATGGGGTCTGGGGCAGCGCTGTGGAAAATTTTGTTTTCTGGACCCTATATTAGGTTGGGCGAACCTACCTTTGGTTTTGTGCATGTTTTTCGCACATGGTTTTGGACGCGATGGTTTTCGGTCCATGGTTTTGGATGCGATGGCTTTCTGTCCATTGTATTGGATGCTTCGGCATGTATAAATATGTATTGTAAAATTGAAAGGAACATAATGAAAAATCGAGCTGGTAGTCCCAGTTTTGGGATCCAGGGGAAAATCTCTATGTATATGTGTTTTATGTGTTATGCTCTTGCATTGTTTATTTTCTGTGTTTTAGAATTCGTATGCAGGTAACTTTTGTACGGGGTTAAAACCTACAGTTCATATCCATCTCATAAATCTCCCTTCCCTACTAATCATAACCTTGTAGAGGCCATGAAATATGACATAAATAATAAGGACCATAATAATATGCCCGAGGTTACCATCCATCAAAATTTTATGAGCCTAATCATTGACATCTCTATATTTTGGTTAGAAGAGAGGATATCATGGACTAGAGTACATCATTTTCTTACCTCTTTTTGCATGATTACCCATGTGTTGGCATTATATTTTCCTACCTTCTACAGGCCTTATCATCCATGTGATTCTATCCACATTTGCTTTGGAATTTGCTACGAGTAATCATATAGGTCGACATATTTATATTGTTTGGATGATATGTTGGATGCACTGGCTTTATGATTACATTTAGTATTAGTTTTTAACCATATGCAAGTTAGAGTAGGATGCATTGAATGCTAATTTTTGCATTAGAAATAATGTCATATGATATTTATCATGATATGTTAGTTTCATTTAAAGTCTGCATTTGAAAGTTTATTTATACGAGTCAACTTTATGGGTCTAATCCGAGCATGTGCGATCATAAGACATCTCGAAATCATGTCGCCTCGTGTTTTTCATATGTAATATGTGTAGGTAACAGGTCTATGCTAACCAAGGATTGTTGGAGTTCTTGTGACCTCCCATTCAAGTAGCTTCGTCCAATTTTTGAGAGTTCGTGTCCTAGTTGGAACTATATATTACCTACCATTTTGTGGGTGAAATCCCTAAGAGAAAAAATTCTCTGACATGGTCCTCAACCGCCAACTAACAACCCATTGCAACCAATATCTAGCTCATTTTATCATTTCTCTGCCACCTGAGCCAACCATGTGGTCCCTCACCCATCTGTCATGATTGTATGTTTAAAGATGGGCCTCACGAACCTAAAGGTATGCCTTGTCATTTGGTAATTGAGTATTGTAGTTTGATTATCATCGATACTTTTGGGCATGTATTAACAGAAGGATTCAATGGAAACAGTGGGCTAGGCCTATGCTCTTAGCCCCTATACCTATTTTGGATGCTATCCTTGGACCTCAGTCCCATGAGATCTCTTTTACTGACATTTAGGCTCTAGGGATGGTACTAGATGGGAAACCCTCATCCACACATATCACTCCCCTTCCACTCATTATAACCCAATTCATCATTTATCCCACCTCGTCCACATAGGGTTAGCATTCTCCCTCCCCTTTCCCACACCTTGGGTAAGGCTTGGAGATGCCCCAATGGTTGATGCAGTTAAAAAAAAAGGTAAAATCATAATTGACCACATTCAATAGGAAAATGTACCACAAAATGAAAAAGATGGTCGGGAAAAACACATTTAGTACATTGGAAAAAGCCAATACATGAGCTCTACCCCATTATCATGGCCATCACCCTGGTTCCTATAGGCCCTAGATGAGGCTCCTTTATCATTCAACAACCCATGATTATCCGAACCCCTGGTGGGTAATGAACAACCTTAACTTAAAGGGGATATCCACTGCTATACCTTACACATCATGCTATTATCCCTTGAGCCCCGAGTAGTTAATCAAAGAAAAATCATAAAAGTCAAAAGGCATATAATAAGAGGGTGGCAAATCAAGGTCGAGGAACCTCATGCACCATGATTTCTCTCTCCTATGCATTATATACCCAATTGTGGGATTCCCTTTTATTAGATACCCTTGTACCCGAGCATGTAGAAACCCTTATTCCCTTTAAAGGTAGAAACCGCCTAATATGATACTTGGTGAATCCCATTTGGAGGTTGGAGACATTAGCACATGCCAAAGCCCATTGTGGAAGGGCATGCCATTATGATGTGACCACCTATTGTCCATGGTTTTGTAAGCTCTTTAACTCAATTTCATTTGATGACTTGTTTTACTGGAAGGCTAGAGGATGCATTCAATCTTATGTAGGATTGTAGATGGTCTCCATTTTGGGTTTGGTCTCCCTATACGAGGTCCTAACCTTCCATAGGGCTACATTGGAACATGTAGGGTGTGTGTTAAGAGACACGGGTCTTAATAGTAGCAGACAACACTCAATGAACCACCAAAGATGTTCAAATATGTTTCTAGATTCACCTATTGGACGAGGAAGATGCGCCTGGTTCACCATGACGAGTCCACCCCACAGTTGTACCATGCACTCGGCAGATCACCCACGACTTGTATCCTGATTGGAAAACACTTACACCATCATCTGTCACCTTACATATGGTCTACATGCATCTTCGATATACATGGAGACCCATGAAGTTACTTGTGTGCCCTCACACCCATTGGGAACACCAGAAGTTTATTATTTAGAGAACAAGGGGCCAACCCCTTGTCCACTACTTTTGGGAGTCTTGTTCAGCATTGTGGCGCTTCTGGACTTTATTAGGTTTCTTAAAAGGCCTTGAAACGACATGTATTATTGATTAGTCGACCTCTTGAGAGGCTTATTCTTTTGTTTATGTGCTACTTTGGTGGGCTTGTCACCAAAAGTTATTTGTTTTGCACATTATTTTATCTTAGGGGCTAATGTAGTCCCAAGTAGCTAAATCAAACTCATTATAAGTGTATAAATAGAAGTTATGAGGATTCATTTTAGCGTCATCACTTGGATTTGGAACTTGTATCTCTTTACAGATTTTCGCTCTCTTTCTTGGAGGAATAATTTTTGGAACATGGTATGAATTTTAATGTTTGGATAATTTTGATATGTCTTGGAGCTTCTTGATGGAAACTTTTTAGATGGTTGGATATATTCTTATACATGTACGTACATTTTAATGCTATTCCTTCTTTCTAATTTTGTTACATACATTGTTTTTGGGATTTCACTATACTGGGGCTTATTTGTTGCATCTCTTAGGCGAAGTTGTGGAGATTTTGTTTCTGGATAGTGAATGCTTCATGTATGGGCCATATATAATGAATGCATGTTCCTATGGATGTTTCATTACTGAAATTCATCTTCATAAGCCATTTATATTGCAAAAGGAAGTATAAAGTCTTTGAAGCTACTTTTGTTGCTTTCCTAGTTCCAAGCGAAGTTGTCCTCGAGGCCTCCTTGACCTAGAAAATTCGAAGGTCAATAGTCATAATTCTAGCTAACCCCATTTCTCCCCAAGTATTGGGCACTAATCCACCCAAAGGTGATCACCTTAAACCATTTTCATCCTACTCCCTCTCCTTTTCTAGGCCTAGCCCCATTAGGTCTCTCAGGGCATCATTTATCTTACAAACCACCCATCAAAAAATTTCAATCTCTTGGCCCCTACTAGGCTACTGTGTCTCATAGGTAGCCTCCAATTTTGAAGTAATTCCAACATTTGGATCTTGAGATATCTCAAGCCTGAGCCTCAAAATTGAATCTTGCCCTTAGTTTCCTTAGGCTAGAAGCCTCATTGGGACCCTCACATTGTCTTTCAATAAAAATTATTTCTTTGGTTGATTTTCCCCTCTGGAATATGTCCACCATATCATTGGTTGATAAACCCTACCCCTTTGGCCTACCCCGCAGGTCCACTTGGCCCTCTGTGGTCTCCTACACTATTAAAGGTAATTCTTTAAGGATCACTCGGAATCCAAGCTTTCACAAGAATTTCAAGGCCTAGGAACCTCCATTATAATATACATACCCTAAACCTAAAACCTTTAGTTTCCCCTTAAGCCCTTCCTAGATAGCATTAAACCTTGCCTCCAGAGCAAGTAAGCCACTTATTTGAGCATCTCTGCTGAATCAGCTTCTAGGATCAACCCGCACCCTATCACTCGTCTATCCATTTAGTGATCCTCATCATAACAGAGCTCCTCGCGTTGGTGAATGTCCGTAAAGAACAGAGAACCTTAGCTGAGGTGACAATGTGCTATTGCTCCATTGTTTCCCTTAGCGTAGAAAAATGTAGATAGTGTGTTATTTTTATTAGAAATTTGTATTAGCAAAGTGGTTCAATAAAGAGATTTTTTGAAGGTTTTAACAATATCTACTGAAATAAAAGGTGTTCTTTACTATGCCACAAACACGTGTTATGGCATGGATTAACTAATGAAAACGAGTAGTAAAATTACAAAAATATATACCTAATTCTCTTCATAGACATGTAATTTTAAAGAATAATCATAATATATACTTAACCAAGAAAATATTTGACAATTAAATGAGAGATGTAAAGACTTAACAAGTGTAAATAAACAATATATTAGAGATATTTAGTTATATATATATATATAATTTCAATTACTTATATATCTAATTAATAGATTCAAATATTCATAGCAACATAAACAACACATGTTGATAATATATTTTAGAGACTGAAGCTTGATTGGAAATTCTGGACGGGATTAGGACGATGGCATGTTCCTTGAAGAACCCTAGCTCTGTTGCCGCCGCTGCCATGCCCCTGGCCGCCATCGGCTCTCGGATCGCCCCCGCTGCGGATGGAATCTAGAATCGCAGGCTCAGATCAAGAGATTTTGCCCTCAATGAAGACACACAGAATGCTCATTTCATGATTGTTGCTGCCGCAAATGAGAATACTCGCGAGGATCTCATTACAGAAAGCCCTGGGATTGCACGGCCTCAGATCCCCGCTTTCAAAAAGAGTTCAGGGAGCCATCCTCAGAATGAAGACGCAGTAGCCAAGGGCGATCCAACAGAACCCCACGCAGCGTATCCACGGATATGGGCTATTGAGAAAGAAAGGCCTGCCTCAATGGGCTGTATGCCTCTTCTGCAAAAGAGACAAATCCAGAATACGAAAACCAATCATCATGCATGTGGCCTCTCTGCGCAGATCTGCAATGGAAAGAGGCATCCGGACCTTTCTGCATCATTCCAGATACAAATCAAGCTCATTACAGGCAAAACTATGCTACAATGGGTTAACCAGATGGATCTAGTGCAGAATCTCAAGCATGCACTGAGCATCAAGCTGGGAATCCCCTCTGCAGCTCAACGGCTTCTCCACGAAGGTAAACAACTTGAGGATCCCTATCCTATTTCTTTTTTCGGCATTAAGAAAGATGCTTCCATTATTTTAACCCTTCGCCTGAGGGGAGGAGCTGCTGGAGAGTCCTCCTCAGCTAAGGCATTTTCATATAAAGATGCAGTCCATGCAAATAAGCCTCAAAAGACAGATCCGCTAGTTCAGGCTCCACCCAAGCCTTTTCTGGTTGACAAATCGGAAGAGGTCCCCTCTGTTGAGATCTCTTACCCTGACCTAGCAGATGACACCCAGAAATTCGCTGAAAGGGCTATCATCTGCAGATTCAATGGACTCTGGCCTCGCTCCAAGGATCTTTATGACTGGATCAAAGACAACTGGACTCACTGATGCAAGATTTATTTCTGTGCTAAAGGATATTTTATCGTGTTGTTCGACAATCTCGAGAACTACAGAGATGCCTTAGAAGAGGGCCCTTGGTTCATGGGTTCGACAAGCCTCTTCTTAACTCCATGGTTCCCAGACTTTGATCCAGCATCTGCAGTTATCACAAAAGCCCTTGTCTGGATCAGACTTCCTAATCTCCCAATTCACCTGTGGTACACAGGGGTATACAAGCAAATAGGCAACACTTTGGGCAGCTTCTTAATGGGAGATTACGAGAGGGAAATACAAGGTCTTTACACATATGCCAGAATTTGTGTGGAGCTAGATTTAAGCAAGGGATTGCCAGAGCAAATCAATCTTAAGATCAAAGACTCTGTATGGACTCAGCTTCTAGACTATGAAAACACGGCCTTTCGATGTCGCCATTGTCACCTTACAGGGCACCTGCAAAACTCCTGCCCATCGCTGACAGCAAGGTCGAAAAAGGGATTCAACGCAAAATCCAAGCCCAAGCGTTGGGCTCCCTGCCCTCCGCCAACTAGGAGCCCCAGCTCCCCAGGTCCGAAGGATGGGGAAAGAGACTCAGAACCTGATCAGGAGCCTCAGTCGATGGATCCCCCCATGGATACTATGGGCCAGCCCCAGGACATAGCAATCGCCCAGAAACGCAGTCATGAGACCTCCTCTGAATCAGAAAAGGAATTTCCGAGTATAGAGTTTCCCAGTCTTCAAGTTGTCTTAGCTCATCCTCCCCAGGATGGCTCGATAAAAGTCAACAAGAAGAAAGGGAAAAAACAATGTGTTGTAGCTTCTACCCCTACGGGGTAAAGGTCAGTTAGTATGTCTGTGATTACAAGTTATCTGTTGTTGCCCTTAGTTTGATTCTTTTCACCGGAACCGAGGTTGATGGACACATCATTTCCGGTTGCCGGTCTCTTGCTTCTCCTGATTGTACTATATTTTCTACTTAATAGATTTAGTCTTTACCGAGAAAAAAAAAACATAAACAACACATGTTAACACAGTTAACTTATTTATATTTAATTTTACAAATAAACATAATATTTTAACATATTTCATATTTAACCTAAAATAAAATACAAACTTAAAAAAATTTAGCCTACACTTTCCTCCCTTACTTTACGCATGATATAGAATAAATAACACTTTCCTCTCTTACTTTACGCATGATATAAAGTAAATAACACTTTCCTCCCTTACTATATGCATGATATGGAGGAAATAACATTTTAGGAATAAAATGTTTTATACATTAAAAAATTCTCTTTCATTTTACTGTAGAAATAAGGTATTTCAAAAATTACTTTTAAAAATAATGGAATAATATAATATAATATAATATGTTTTCATTATTTTTCTTCATAAATATAAATTTTATATATAATAAAATAAAATAAAATAATATAATATTTTTTCATTACTTTTTCACATGCATCACAAACGCATATTAGCCTAGATATATTTTAATTAGGGATTTACGAAGAACTTAGAGGGATCAAATTTCTTTTCACTTTAAAAAAGGTTTGTATCTTAAAAAATTTGATCCTTTTGGATCTGGATCCTTCTAGGGCCTACGCTGGTTTAATTATCCCTTTAAATAAGATATATTCCACATGAATACCATGGCACAACACCATAAGTTCACAATACCATGGACATTTTTATTTTATTTTTATTCGATTATTTTCATTTTAAATTATTTTACTTTATTTTGACTTAGCTAAAATGTTTACATTACATTAATCTTTTTAGAGTTTTGATCCCTTTGAGTGCTCAGTAGATTTGGAGTTAAAATTGATCTAGGTTGGTTTAATCTCCCCTTTAAAACACTATATTCCACATGAATACCACGGATCAATACTATGGGTTCTTAATCCCATGGGTTGTTTTTGTTTTATTATTATTGTATTTTTACTTTTATTTTTTTGGGTCACCGTGTAGTATAGAAGAGATGTTGGGTGACCTCTTATATTATGTAAACATTTTGACTGAGTAAAATAATATAAAAATTTAAATTTAAATTTAAAAATAAAATAAAATTGATTGTAAAATAGTCAATTTACCATTTGTGGGATTTTGGCTACACGTTTTGACAACCTATGGTTTTGTCCTATATATATATATATATATATGGATCTAGATGTATTTATTTTATTTTGACCAAATTAAAATGTTTATATATATATATAGATATATATTTTCCAATTATAGGTGGGAAAACCCATCATAACTAAGTGGCCAAACGAGTAGTGATGAGGACAACCATCTCTAGTTGTTATCCCCGAATGCAGGCTACTCATCACCGTTATTCAAGGAAAACTCAAGCTCACTCATCACCCTTATTCAAGAAAAACCACAGCGTGGTGGTGATCCATAAAGGGGAAGGGTTTCACTAGTGCCATATGTCTTTTGGTCTTGGGTCATTAACCTATTTCCTTAAGTCCAAAAGGGGACAGGGTTTCACTAGTGCCAGATGTCTCTTGGGCTTGGGCAGTTAACCCATTTCCTTAGGTCCTAGAAAGACGAGCCCTTAACCAAAGAAAGCAACTTTAAAACAGAATCCAAACCTATTAAAATGCTTATATTAATGTTAATTTATTTTAATGTATTTTTGTGTAATTTAAATTTAACCAAATACATTACATTGCCCTATAGCATCTATGGACGCAATAATTTTGACCCATCAAACTAACTAGTGAGGTTAACCCTACCAATAGGGTAAGGTCATAATATAAAATGCTCTTAAATGTTTGATATGAAAACATGAGACGCGCTTCAAAATCTTAGCTGTGTACTTAGAAACTGTACTAAGGTGAGACAGTTACTTGTTGTGAGCGAGCCATGGCGGATGAGCACATACGAAAGAAGACAAGGTACTGCAAAACGCAAGATGAGATGTCATCGATGCACGCAGACATAGCTGCCCATGAGGAAATAGAAGGCGGGATATCTTCGCTGCAAGCAGACACAGCTACCCTTAAACTCCTTCCACCACCTGAGGGGACCATGACATCTCAAGAAAAGCATTCTGAAGATGAAGATGAAGTTGAAGAGGAAGAGGAAGAGGAAGAGCGCATGCCATCTACTCCCATTCATTACTTCCAGAGGCTACGCATGAGAGAAATGTTTGAGACAGGTAATACCTGGGAGCGCCCAAATATTTTTCGGAATTATCATTGTCGAGCGTACGGCCCTACGCGTGATAGTTATCCTGTCTTCATCAAGGCTCGCAACATCATATTCGTTATGTTTAACGATTTCTATCTTATACCATTCTATTATGATGAGAAATTGTTGCGTCTTAGAGATAGGGAGGGGTTCCTGATTGATATTAGAATGACAATTCTGTTTTCTTGTTATAATAGCAACAACAATTCATTGATAACTGTTGTGATGGACACGGAGGGTCAGAGAATGATTGTAAGCCTGGACATTGAATTGATAAAAGTAGGGGTAACTACCCACAGAAGAAATATTTGTCCAGGAGACGCCGACGGAATTGTTCTTTGGGATTTTGATTTTCGAAATAGCAGGGGCACGATTTACAATAAGAATGAGAATGCGTTCAAATTTTTTGAATTGAAAAATTATGCCCAACTATTTACCATACGCCCTAACGATGAGAACTTTGGTTTAAGTGTAGATTTTGGAAGTCCATGAAATATGGAGTTAAGTGTAGTAATGGAAGATAAGAGCTTGAGCTTAGCAAGGGAAGAAGTATTTCTGAGAATTTATGCGAAACACCGTGGACAAATACGCAAGCGAATTTCCTTACCTGTTTCTCCACAGCATGAGATTCAGTACTTGGTACTGTGCGACACTGATAGTCATAATTCTAGCTAACCCCATTTCTCCCCAAGTATTGGGCACTAATCCACCGAAAGGTGATCACCTTAAACCATTTTCATCCTACTCCCTCTCCTTTTCTAGGCCTAGCCCCATTAGGTCTCTTAGGGCATCATTTATCTTACAAACCACCCATCAAAAAATTTCAATCTCTTGGCCCCCACTAGGCTACTGTGTCTCATAGGTAGCCTCCAATTTTGAAGTAATTCCAACATTTGGATCTTGAGATATCTCAAGCCTTAGCCTCAAAATTGAATCTTGTCCTTGGTTTCCTTAGGCTAGAAGCCTCATTGGGACCCTCACATTGTCTTTCAATAAAAATTATTTCTTTGGTCGCTTTTCCCCTCTAGAATAGGTCCACCATATCATTGGTTGATAAACCCTACCCCTTTGGCCTACCCTGCAGGTCCACTTGGCCCTCTGTGGTCTCCTACACTATTAAAGGTAATTCTTTAAGGATCACTCGGAATCCAAGCTTTCACAAGAATTTCAAGGCCTAGGAACCTCCATTATAATATACATACCCTAAACCTAAAACCTTTAGTTTCCCCTTAAGCCCTTCCTAGATAGCATTAAACCTTGCCTCCAAAGCAAGTAAGCCACTTATTTGAGCATCTTTGCTGAATCGGCTTCTAGGATCAACCCGCACCCTATCACTCATCTATCCATTTAGTGATCCTCATCATAACAGAGCTCCTCGCATTGGTGAATTTCCGTAAAGAACAGAGAACCTTAGCTGAGGTGACAATGGGCTATTGCTCCATTGTTTCCCTTAGTGTAGAAAAATGTAGATAGTGTGTTATTTTTATTAGAAATTTGTATTAGCAAAGTGGTTCAATAAATAGATTTTTTTGAAGGTTTTAACAATATCTACTGAAATAAAAGGTGTTCTTTACTATACCACAAACACGTGTTATGGCATGGATTGACTAATGAAAACGAGTAGTAAAATTACAAAAATATATACCTAATTCTCTTCATAGACATGTGATTTTAAGAATAATCATAATATATACTTAACCAAGAAAATATTTGACAATTAAATGAGAGATGTAAAGACTTAACAAGTGTAAATAAACAATGTATTAGAGATATTTAGTTATATATATATATATAATTTCAATTACTTATATATCTAATTAGTAGATTATAATATTCATAGCAACATAAACAACACATGTTAACACAGATAACTTATTTATATTTGATTTTACAAATAAACATAATATTTTAACATATTTCATATTTAACCTAAAATAAAATACAACTTAATAATTTCATATTTTTAGCCTACACTTTCCTCCCTTACTTTACGCATGATATAGAATAAATAACACTTTCCTCTCTTACTTTAGGCATGATATAGAGTAAATAACACTTTCCTCCCTTACTATATGCATGATATAGAGTAAATAACATTTTAGAAATTATAAATTACGCTAATTACACATGAAAATGCTCTACACGTTAAAAAAATTCTCTTTCATATTTAGTTTAAAAATAAGGTATTTCAAAAATTACTTTTAAAAATAATGGAAAAATATAATATAATATAATATAATATAATATGTTTTTATTATTTTTCGTCATAAATATAAGTTTTATATATAATAAAATAAAAAAATATAATATTTTCTCATTATTTTCTCACGTTTATCACAAATACATATTAGCCTAGATATATTTTAATTCGGGATTTACCAAGAATTTAGAGGGATCAAATTTCTTTTCACTTTAAAAAAGGTTTGCATCTCAAGAAATTTGATCCTTTTAGATTTCGATCCTTCTAGGGTCTAGGCCGGTTTAATTATCCCTTTAAATAAGATATATTCCACATGAATACCATGGCACAACACCATAAGTTCACAATACCATGGAAATCTTTATTTTATTTTTATTCGATTATTTTCATTTTATATTATTTTATTTTATTTTGACTTAGGTAAAATGTTTACATTACATTACATTAATCTTTTTAGAGTTTTGATCCCCTTGAGTGCTCAGTAGATTTAGAGTTAAAATTGATTTAAGTTGGTTTAATTTTCCCTTTAAAACACTATATTCCACATGAATACCACGGATCAATACTATGGGTTCTCAATCCCAAGGGTTGTTTTTGTTTTATTATTATTGTATTTTTATTTTTATTTTTTTGGGTCGCTGTAGTATAGAAGAGATATTGGGATGACCTGTTATATTATGTAAACATTTTGATTGAGTAAAATAATATAAAAATTTAAATTTAGATTTAAAAATAAAATAAAATTGATTGTAAAAAAGTCTAGACGTTTTGACAACCTATGGTTTTGTCCAATATATATATATGTGTGTGTGTGTGTGTGGATCTAGATGTATTTATTTTATTTTGACCAAATTAAAATGTTTATATATATATATATATATATATATATATATATATATTCCCATTATATGTGGTAAAACCCATCATAACTAAGTGGCCAAACCAGTAGTGATGAGGACAACCATCTCTAGTTGTTATCCGTGAATGCAGGCTAACTCATCACCATTATTCAAGAAAAACTACAGCGTGGTGGTGATCCATAAAGAGGAAGGGTTTCACTAGTCCCAGATGTCTTTTGGTCTTGGGTCATTAACCTATTTCCTTAAGTCCAAAAGGGGATAGGGTTTCACTAGTGCCAGATGTCTCTTGGTCTTGGGCAGTTAACCTATTTCCTTAGGTCCTAGAAAAACGAGCTCTTAACCAAAGAAAAGCAACTTTAAAACAAAGTCCAAGCCTATTAAAATGTCTATATTAAGGTTTATTTATTTTAATGTATTTTTGTGTAATTTTGGCTACACGTTTTGACAACCTATGGTTTTGTCTTATTTTGACCAAATTAAAATGTTTATATATATAGATATATATTTTCCCATTATAGGTGGGAAAACCCATCATAACTAAGTGGCCAAACCAATAGTAATGAGGACAACCATCTCTAGTTGTTATCCGCGAATGCAGGCTAACTCATCACTGTTACTCAAGGAAAACTCAAGCTCACTCATCACCCTTATTCAAGAAAAACCACAGCGTGGTGGTGATCCATAAAGGGGAAGGGTTTCACTAGTGCCATATGTCTTTTGGTCTTGGGTCATTAACCTATTTCCTTAAGTCCAAAAGGGGACAGGGTTTCACTAGATGTCTCTTGGGCTTGGGCAATTAACCTATTTCCTTAGGTCCTAGAAAGACGAGCTCTTAACCAAAGAAAAACAACTTTAAAACAGAATCCAAACCTATTAAAATGTTTATATTAATGTTAATTTATTTTAATATATTTTTGTGTAATTTAAATTTAACCAAATACATTACATTGCCCTATAGCATCTATGGACGCAATAATTTTGACCCATCAAACTAACTAGTGAGGCTAACCCTACCAATAGGGTAAGGTCATAATATAAAAAGCTCGTAAATGTTTGATATGAAAACATGAGACGCCCTTCAAAATCTTAGTTGGGTGACCTCTTATATTATGCAAACATTTTGACTGAGTAAAATAATATAAAAATTTAAATTTAAATTTAAAAATAAAATAAAATTGATTGTAAAATAGTCAATTTACCATTCGTGGGATTTTGGTTACACGTTTTGACAACTTATGGTTTTGTCATATATATATATATATACACACATACATATATATATATATGGATCTAGATGTATTTATTTTATTTTGACCAAATTAAAATGTTTATATATATAGATATATATTTTCCCATTATAGGTGGGAAAACCCATCATAACTAAGTGGCCAAACCAGTAGTGATGAGGACAACCATCTCTAGTTGTTATCCGCGAATACAGGCTAACTCATCACCCTTATTCAAGGAAAACTCAAGCTCACTCATCACCCTTATTCAAGAAAAACCACAGCGTGGTGGTGATCCATAAAGGGGAAAGGTTTCACTAGTGCCATATGTCTTTTGGTCTTGGGTCATTAACCTATTTCCTTAAGTCCAAAAGAGGACAGGATTTCACTAGTGCCAGATGTCTCTTGGGCTTGGATAGTTAACCTATTTCCTTAGGTCCTAGAAAAACGAGCTCTTAACCAAAGAAAAACAACTTTAAAACAGAATCCAAACCTATTAAAATGTTTATATTAATGTTTATTTATTTTAATGTATTTTTGTGTAATTTAAATTTAACCAAATACATTACATTGCCCTATAGCATCTATGGACGCAATAATTTTGACCCATCAAACTAACTAGTGAGGCTAACCCTACCAATAGGGTAAGGTCATAAAATAAAAAGCTCTTAAATGTTTGATATGAAAACATGAGACGCGCTTCAAAATCTTAGCTGTGTACTTAGAAACTGTACTGAGGTGAGGTGAGACAGTTACTTGTTGCGAGCGAGCCATGGCGGATGAGCACATACGAAAGAAGACAAGGTACTGCAAAACGCAAGATGAGATGTCATCGCTGCAAGCAGACACAGCTGCCCATGAGGAAATAGAAGACGAGATATCTTCGCTGCAAGCAGACACAGCTGCCCATAAACTCCTTCCACCACCTGAGGGGACCATGACATCTCCAGAAAAGCATTCTGAAGATGAAGTTGAAGAGGAAGAGGAAGAGCACATGCCATCTACTCCCATTCATTACTTCCAGAGGCTACGCATGAGAGAAATGTTTGAGACAGGTAATACCCGAGAGCGCCCAAATATTTTTCGGAATTATCATTGTCACGCGTACGGCCCTACGCGTGATAGTTATCCTGTCTTCATCAAGGCTCGCGACATCATATTCGTTATGTTTAACGATTTCTATCTTATACCATTCTATTATGATGAGAAATTGTCGCGCCTTAGAAATAGGGAGGGGTTCCTGATTGATTTTAGAATGACAATTCTGTTTGCTTGTTATAATAGCAACAACAATTCATTGATAACTGTTGTGAACACGGAGGGTCAGACAATGATTGTAAGCCTGGACATTGAATCGATAAAAGCAGGGGTAACTACCCACAGAAGAAATATTTGTCTAGCAGACGCCGGCGGAATTGTTCTTTGGGATTTTGATATTCGAAATAGCAGGGGCATGATTTACAATGAGAAGGAGAATGAGTTCAAATTTTTTGAATTGAAAAATTATGCCCAACTATTTACAATACGCCCTAACGATGAGAACTTTGGTTTAAGTGTAGATTTTGGAAGTCCAGGAAATATGGACTTAAGTGTAGTAATGGAAGATAAGAGCTTGAGCTTAGCAAGGGAAGAAGTACTTCTGAGAATTTATGCGAAACACCGTGGACAAATACGCAAGCAAATTTCCTTACCTGTTTCTCCACAGCATGAGATTCAGTACTTGGTACTGTGCGGCAGTGATAGAATTGTTATGCAACAATTGAAATTGCGTATGCAGATCCTGGATATATCTGGCGAAACGTGCAAAATAATAAAAGCAACTGATATGGAGATGTTATGTCGCCCTTATTATTTGTACAGGAGAAATTTGTTCATTTGTGTGACCCAAATGGGAGGAACGAGAAGCCTGAATGTCTTTAATTTAGAAGGTGAGATTGTGGTCACATTTCAAGACCACCCAACGTATCAGCTGGACTTTCAGATCGGTTCGTACATTACAGCTGCACAAGATATTCTGATATCTATTTGCCCTGACCCAGAGCCAGAAAATAGTTTGATAGTATCAGATTTATGGAGCATCAATATTAGTAACATTTTAACAGGAAACTGCATCGCCAAGATTACAGCGGGTGATGGTGATAATAATATAAGGAGGATTGCACTGCACGATTTGGAGCCCAGAGCATTTACATATGATGAAACAACTCATCAAATTTTCGTGGGAGATACTGGCGGCCATATTTTTATTTGGTCTTATAAATGGCATACCGACCAATGGGTTAGTAGTCCGTATAATCCAATACACAATACCAGCTCCGAGGACGAGGACGAGGACGAAGACGACGACGAAGAGAGCTTCGACGAGGACGAAGACGACGACGAAGAGGGCTTCGAGGAGGACGACCAAGAGGCGTGAGAAAGTAGAGGTTTCAATTCATTTTTTGTTCTGTAACTGCTGACCAAGAGATTTGCTCCTCCCTGGGATGGATCCATCCTGTGAGCCTGGCGTTTGTGATGTTCCTGTTCCTTTGATTTTGATTACAGTTATTCAATTTATAGTCAAGTTGATTTTGATTACAGTTATTCAATTTATAGTCAAGTTTGTTTAGTTCTGAGATGAATAGATAATAATATTCTGGAAATGCTAGAATAATAACTATTCTGGAAATGCTAGAATGAAGTGATTTTTTAATAACTTTGATGAATAAGGTACTCAAATATTTACGGGATATTTTCAAATATTTACGGGATATTTTCCATTTACTTATTCATAGCTTTCACATGGAGAGAGAAATATGGTCATTGTTAATTCTCCAATTCATATTTAATGCTAAATTCTTTAATCTATTGATTCCAGGGCAAAGTGTTAAATGGTCACTTTTGACCATAAGAAACTTATTTTTCTTCCTTAGTTAGATATGCTCCAATTTTAGAGGGGTATATTTAGCTATTATTATGTGTTTTTGTATTAAATATTAAAATTTAGTATTTATATAATTTTTTCCTAAGATGCTAAATAAGGAGTGAAATTTCTAAATGTTTAAGATACATAAAGTTATTATCCATGTTATAATTGGTCTCAACTTAATATTTTTAATATTTTTATTTTTTTACTTCAAAAATGTTGAATCATCTCCATAGTTGACATCATCATCTTGAATCTTATTAGTTCTTATAAATTTTATTTTGGTTGTACATTTTTCTTAAGAGCTTCATTTGAGACCTCAAAATTCCTCTAATGAGACTCCTCCGATGTAGAATGCACATTAGTTTTGGCTGTAAATCTCCTTCGAGTTCCACCTATAGCACAGACCAATAAATAACTAATAATAAAATAATGTATTTTTGTCTAAGAAATTTATATTATTTCATATTAAAATATTAATTTATTCAAACTAATATTGCTATTTTGGAGCCTTAGCAAAAAAACTTTAAGTGAATTTCCACCATTTAAATTGTCACCTTATAAATATTAATATTATTGAATTCATTTTCTAGTTTTATTTTTGATTTTATATAGTTTGAATAGATTAATATTGATTATGAAGTGATGTTTTAATAACTTTTAGGAATAAGGTACTCAAATATTTACTAGATACTATACATTTACTTATTCATAGCTTTCACATGGAGAGAGAAAGATGGTCATTGTTAATTCTCCAGCTCATATTTAATGGTAAATTTCTTAATCCATTGATTCGAGGGGAAAGTGTTATAATGGTCACCTTTGACCACCCTCACATAAGAACTTATTTTTTCATTGTTAGTTAGATATGCTCCAATTTTACAGGGGTATATCTAGCTATTCTTTTATGTTCTTTGTATTAAAATTAAAAATTACTATCTCTATAATTTTTTCCCAAGAGGCTAAGTAAGGAGAGAAATTTCTAAATGCTTAAGATACATAAAGCTATTATACATGCTATAATTGGTCTTAATTTACTATTTTTACTTTTTTACTCTAAAAATGGTGAATCATCCCCGTGCTTGACATCATCATCTTGAATATATTAGTTCTTATAAATTTTATTTTGGTTGTACATTTTTCTTAGGAGCCTCATTTGAGACCTCAAAATTCCTCTAATGAGACTCCTCCGGTGTAGAATGCACATTAGTTTTGGCTAGAAATCTCCTTGGAGTTCCCCCTATAGCACAGACCAATCAATCACATGATTAGGTTTTGGTACATATCTTTCAAGTAAAGAATTATGGAAAAAATGATGAGCTCTATTTGAAGGAGGTAAAGCCACCCTATACGCCACTGGTCCAATCCTCTCAAGGATTTCAAATGGCCCAAAATACCAATCCTCTCAAGGATTTCAAATGGCCCAACATACCGTGGTGCCAGCTTGGAACATGTCACACTACTTTTATTTCAAAAGAAAAGAAGTTTGCCATTCAAGAGACTCAATTTCTCTTGGCCTTCATAAATCCAAAATTACCATGAATTTAAGTTAATATTTTAACTTGTTAATGTGATAAATTTGTTGTGTTATATTTAATGACTGTTTAAATACGTGAATTTCCACAATTTAAATTGTCACCTTATAAATATCAATATTATTGAATTAATTTTCTAGTTTTATTTTTCATAATTTATTTTCTAGTTTTATTTTTTATTTTATATAGTTTGAATAGATTAATATTGATTATGAAGTGATGTTTTAATAACATTGAGGAATAAGGTATTTATGAGATACTATACATTTACTTATTCATAGCTTTCACATGGAGAGAGAAAGATGGTCATTGTTAATTCCCCAACCCATATTTAATGGTAAATTCCTTAATCCATTGATTCGAGGGCAAAGTGTTATAATGGTCACCTTTGACCACCCTCACATAAGAAACTTATTTTTTCATTGTTAGTTAGATATGCCACAATTTTACAGGGGTATATCTAGCTATTATTTTGTGTTTTTTGTATTAAATATTAAAAAATAGTGCTTATATAATTTTTTCCCAAGATGCTAAGTAAGGAAAGAAATTTCTAAATGCTTAAGATACATAAAGCTATTATACATGGTATAATTGGTCTTAATTTAATATTTTTACTCCACCTTCTCTTTGGTGTAACATTTAGCTTTGTCTGGAAGTTATCCCTCCAACCCAATCTGCAAAAGGTCTTGTTGCCCTTGTCTTGTAGTTCTAGACCTCTTCTACAAAACCGTATCTTCTGTCAACTCTGCTGGTGCCAAATCCTCCATAGAATGTAGGACCTGTTCCTCTTCCTGAACTAGCATGGAAGGCTCATAGAGTTTCAAATTCTCTACATTTACAATTGAGTAAATTCACATATATGGCGGTAAATTGATTTGATAGGCATTATCACTCACATTTTCCACTATCTTAAAGGGACATACCTTAGAGCCTTGATTTTCTTACCATGCCGCTACAACATCTCCTTATTTAACTATAGCCAAACTATGTCTCTCACCTTGAATGAATTATCTGTTATGCGCTGATCATACCTGGACTTATACTTCACCTGCGACTTCTGCAGTGTTTCCTGTACCTATAGATGGATCTGCCCAATCTTCTCTATACAATTTTTAGCCCTCAAAGCATCTCATGTAAGGTCTTCCTTCACTCCTCCTTGTTGCCCATATGCATTATCCAAAGGTGAAGGTGGAAAATATCCAAAACAAGTTTCAACTGGGGACTTTCTTATAGAAGTGTGGACCGCTCTATTATAAGTATGTTGCATATATACCATATTTTCATCCTAGGCCTTTGGATGCTTCTAGTTGTCACTCCTCAAAAGTTGCACCAAAGTCCTATTGACTACTTTTGTCTGCTCATCTGTCTATGGATGGAATTTTGTAGATCTCTTCAACTTCGTGTCCAAATTCTCCCACAATGTAGTCCAAAATGCACTGAGAAATCTTCTATCCATGTCTGAAATGATGCTTCTTGGAATCCCAAAATGTACCCATACATGTCCAAAGAACAAGTTTTATACTTCTTTTTCGTTGATGCTCTTTTTACAGGGCATCAAAACACACATCTTGTTGAACCTATCAACTACCACGAACAAGTAGTCATGTCCCTTCTTGGTTATCGGTAAACCTCCAACAAATTCCATGGAAATTCTTTCCCAAGGATGATTAAGTACAGGTAAGGGATGATACAAGCCATATTTCATGTTGCTAGGCTTGTTGGTACAACAAATCATGTATCCTCTTATGAACCTAGCTACCTGCTCTTGCATCTTGGGCCAATACACATACCTCTGCAAGTTAGCTATGGTCTTCCCTACGCCAAAGTTCCCTGCAACCTTGGAGGTGTGAGCCTCTCTAATTAGCTGCAAATGCTCAACTTTAGGAACACATAGCTTATCTAGCCTATAGAGTAACCCATCCTAGAGATGGTAGTCAATGATGTTGTCACCATCGTGCACACGAATTTGACTCTGCAACTACTAATACACCTCCTTGAAGTCCTCATATTTTGAATATGCATGTATGTATGCACCATGAGTGAATGGCTCCATGTGGATAAGAATCCCCAAAATTGTAATATTTGATGTGGGTGGCCTTAAAATAATATCAACCAACTTGTTTATGTTTCCATTCCTATACTTGATCACCAAATGAAACTGCTGTAAAAGCCCCATCCACTTGTAATGCCTGGTCTGTTGTAGCTTATTTTGCGCCTACAACAACTGCAACGGCTGGTGATCCGTGTGGATTATTGTCTCCTTTCCCATCAAATAGTGCTTCCACTTCTTCACACATTTCACCATGGCATAGAGCTCCTTATCATAGGTAGGGTAGTTAAGAACTACCCCATGAAATAATTCATAATGGTAGCAGTCCTGCTACCACTGAAAACAAGGCTATGGATTTCCTCAGGTATTGTGCTACTCCAATGAAACTCTGAACCTTAGTAACATTAGTAGGCACTGACCATTTCATGATAGTCTCCATATTGGAAGGATCTAGCATCAATTCTCCTTCACCAATCACATATCCCAAATACACCAAGGACTGTTGTGAAAACTCGCACTTCTTGAGATTTGCTAGCAGCTAGTGCTTCTTCAATGTTTCCAGCACCCGCGTCAAATGTGAAATATTCTCCTCCCAAGTAGCACTATATACCACTATATCATCCAAATAGAAAATAACAAATGAATCTATAAAAGATTGTAGTACATCATTCATTAATATCATAAATGTAGCTAGTGCATTACATAGCCCAAACGGCATAACTAACTGCTCATATAAACCTTGCCTGGTTCTGAAGGCAACCTTCCATGTATCTTCTTCTTTGACTCGAGCGTGGTGGTATCCAAACTTCAAGTCCAACTTGGTGAAATAAATTGCTTGTTGCAACTGATCTAGCAAATATTCTATCTTGGGAAAGCGATATCTATTCTTAAGTATGATTTTATTCAATGCCCTGTAATCTATACACATCCACCAAGTCCCATCCTTATTTGGCACAATGATGATTGGTGACCCAGATGGTGATGTACTCGGTCGAATGACACCATGTTCCAATAGTTGTTGCAACTTTTTCTTCACCTCACTTGCTTATATAACAGACCACCTGTACAACCCAATATTTGGCAATGGGGAGTCTGGCAATAGTTGGATCTCATGCTCCACTTCTCTCTTAGGGCGTAGCCCTTTAGGATCTCTAAACACATCATTATATGCCTGTAAAAACTCCAATTGTTTTTTTTGTTTCTTAGTACACCCCTCTAGGGATTCCTTGCCTCTAATTAACTCCTCTACAAACTAATTTTCTCTTAAGAACAATAAAACATACTTCTTAGTGGAACTGATCAATTTCTTAGCTTGGTTGGCACTTACTAGTGAAATTTTTGACTTGCCTTTGTGCATGTTGATGATGAATGGTTTTCCATCATTGATGAGATGGTATTGGTTAACTCTCCACATGAATATTGTATCACGCATTGTTATAGACATTTTTGTGCCTTGCATCACTGAGCATGAAATGTCAATAATCAAGGGATCCAAAGTCCCTAAACATGTTGTTCGTACCCCTAGAGGAACAAGGCCAAGTAACCACAGCAATTCACAGAAGTTCTCCACCTGAAAACACTAAAAAAAAAGCCAATTCTGGATCATGTCAACTGCTCCACTGAGCATCTGCGCTGAATGTCAACTGCTCCACTGTCTACCTGCGTTGAATGTCAACTGCAACAAAGGCTACCTGTGCTGAGCATAACTGGACAAGTGGCAGGCTCATTTCTCAAGGTGCCAATGCCCAGGAAGCTTCCAAAATGACACTTGTATCAGGGAATTCGACTGGTGATGAGTAAGAGGTTCCAAATCTCCAAGTGGAAGAAAGAACCTCCAAGTGGACTCAAGAACTGATAGAGGGAGAGGACACTAGTCAGATCTCAAGCTGACTCATCCTCTCTCCAAATAAGTATATATAGATCTCTCCTCCATGGGATCTAGAGGCTGGAATTTTGTGAATGTAAAGAATTGTTGTTGGTTTGTGGCTGGATACATTGGTTGTTTATGCTTTGAAGGGAGCTGAAGAGGGAATTCCATTCTGCTGGGAACGAGATGCTGGATTGGAGCCCCATGGGTTGTATCTCTTCCTGAACCCTGTTACTTTCAATAAAGCTATCTTGATTCTTTCCTATATGCTAGTGTACTTTGTATGATTGCATTAGTGTATTTGATTTACTTCTAATCCTGAATCATTTATGAATATGTACATTTGCCTTTGTATTGTGTTCTTCTCTTGTCGCAAGTAGCTGTTCTCTTGTTACAGGTAGTTGTTCTCTTGTGATCTCGTGGGATTCAAGTAATTGTTCTCTTGAGCAAGCGAGGAGGCGAGTAGCTGAAGACACACAAAGGGGAAGAGGATCTAGATCGAGGGACAACCGTAAGACAACGGTAAGTCTGCCAATCTCCTCTCTTTCACATTTCATAAAGGAAGAAATCATAATAGCTGTATTCGTTTGTTGCTAAGGCGTTGTCACACCTTAGGTGGATAGGATCGTCCTAAATGGGCATTTTTCCCCACAACAAATTGGCGACTCCGCTGGGGAAGAACTTTTTTATTCATTTCATTTGTGTTTCCGTCATTTGTTTACTTCATAGACTTGACAGCAACTTTGAACTGCATCTTTCCCGGATGCAAAGTAGAAAGTTGCTGCTTTGATCCAGTTGTTGGACTTGTCTATGATCTAAACTAGATCCACAAATGATTTGATGATCCTTGTGATAGTCTTTAGTACCCTATCAAAGTATCCCTCTGTTCATACCTTGCTTGTGTTTCTGATTTGGCCAGAAACAGTTGATTTTTGAGCATTTTGTGACCCAGAAACCAAGGGAAACGAGAGTTTTCCCTTTCAGCGCAGACACTGTGAAGGCAGTCTGCATTTCAACGCAGGTCCCGAAGGGGCTACCTGCGTTGAATGTAAAACTGACAGTGTTAGACCTGCGCTGAACCAGTGTGGCCTTGTGCAGCTGGGGTTCTTTGTCCTTTGTTGCCCTGTTTTGATCTCTGTTTTTTGCAAGCCTTTAACCAGTATAGGTACCAGTCTGATAAGCTTTTCTTTGCTTGATTCCGCCTCATTTTTGTACAAAAATATTGTGAATGTTTTTATGTGTTTGTGGCGTCATTTGCAGTCTTCCTTTGCATGAGTAAAGTAGTCATCCTGTAGCCTTTGATTCAGATTTGATTGTGATCTTAGAAGAGAGCTCATTGGCTGATTGCAGATTGATTGTAGATTTACTTTTGCTTATTGGTTTGAATTTGTGTCTTTTAAGTGTCAAAACAAGTCTTTATTTCGAAAATCGCAAAGTGATTGTAATCTCTTCTACCCTTGTTGATTTCGAAGAAAGTGAACTTGTTTGTATTGTTCATTTTAAAAGAAAATTCAAATTTGTGCAAAAAGCTTTCTTTGTAGGCATTTATACTAAGAAAGTGGAAAACAAACACCTGCATTGTGCATTTTGCATTTGATAAGTTTGCATGTTGGATTTAGGGAAAGTGCATTAGAGTGTGCTGATTGCTCTTTGAGAAAAGATAGTGTTATTCTTTTCCCTTAGTAGCTAGGATTTTCAAAGTTGAAAGATAATAAAGCTTGCTTATCATCTTAGACTGCATTTAGGAATTTGTATCATACATTTCGTGGTGAACCTTGAAAGGAAAACTTTAAAAAGATCAACCTAAAATAAACTGAATGAACCTAACAACGCTTTGTAACATAACGCACAACATAGAGGTCTAGGCTAGAGACATGTTCCGGTGTCGTTAAACATAGTGACTGTCGATCTCGAAGAAGGTGGGTGATTCCTCCTGAGAGACGGTAGCGCTAATACGGATTTGTGCTCCCACGTATCGTCGCGTATATATTGGGAGACCCCTATAGGCATATATCTTTTATCCTTAGGAAGTCGTGTCGGCCGCCCTACTGATCGCAATGCAGTGAACACAGCATTCACGAAGATCGACCACCCGTACCGTAAAAAGTATTCTGTGGTTTTGCGAAAAGTTTGGCACACCCTCTGCCTAGATCTCGAGAGTAGTTTCTTTTGGCCTTTTTCAGACTCTATAACAAAAAAAGTCCATCCGAGCATTTGTCACTTCGGGCTCGTTAAAACATCGAAGGACACTAGAGTCATCTTTAGCTTTTTCTCGACTCTTTAAAACTGAAAAAGCAAGTTGTGTCTAAAGCGTCGTTAACAATTTATTTTAAACGGAACAATCACCCTTTTATCCTGCGTTGATATTTAGTTTGAAAAGATGGAGCACACCAACCAAGGAGTTCCCTTGGGTGGAAATCCTAGTCCCTTCTCCTCTTGGGGAGATGTTGGTGCGCCCTACATGGCCACATTGTCGCTTCCAAGACTCACAATTGGCCTACCAGTTTGGCTCTTTTCAACCAATGTCGTTCAGAATACCACCATTCCTGAACAGTCGAGTCAGCTGTTAGATCAGACAAGAGTTGCCTCCCAGCCTTCAACTTCATCTTCCTCCCCTCCTTCCTCTTCGCTTGACGGAACTGGTAAATCAAAAAACCATGTTCCTAAGGAGAAGAAGGAGAAGAAGAAGAAGGAAAAGAAGAAGAAGGAGCCCAAGGCAACTGGGGGCAAACAAGTGTCATCCAACAAAAATCCACACACTGCACTCGTAAGGCCTAAATTGCCATGCGTCATCTGCAGGGGAGACCACTTCCATAGAGATTGTCCCTGTATCCCACGGATACTAAGAGACTGGTCCCCCCGTTTGCACAATTCGGGAGCATTGACCTCTGATAGCCATGTCAACTGCTCGCCGTCAACTAGTGGGAGTGAAGATCCAGGACAGAGCGGGAAAGCTAAATTTCCCTGCAGACTGTGTGAAGGCGATCACGCCATCCACCGTTGTCCCTTCTTAGACGAGGCAAAAAGAGTTCTGGAAGATCGCCCGATTGTACGAGCGAATCTTCCTCCTGGATATCAAAGACTCCTGCCAATTCCCTCACTAGTTGAGAATCCGGCTGAGCCACTCAGGTGGTCAGCCGAAGCACCCGTCATTGAAGATGAACCGTCTGGATCCATGCCTGACGAAATTCAAAAGGTTGATATGGCAGTTGACCCGGTTTTTCCTTCAGAGGCTCCATCTTCGAATGACACCATCACAGAGGAGAATCAAGATGACACCGTCCAGATTCTCTTCATCAGCACTGACTCTGATGATCAAGGGGGCAATGCCACCATTCCTTTATCGCAGGAAGGAATTTCATCAGAGCGTTATCCGGCCGTATATTCGGTCCCACCACCAAGCAACCTGGTTGTATCCTTTGATTGGAACCAACTAGGCAAACCCCGGTTGCCAGCCAGTGTACCATTCAGAATTATTTGTCAAATATACAAAATGGTAATGGCTGGCACTATCATTGATGAGGGGGCATCTCTGAGTATCCTTTCCTCTATTGCTTGGAGAGCGCTTGGTTCGCCAGCGCTTTTGCCTGAAATGAGAAATCTATCAGGCTTTGATAAAGGAACCAGTCGACCTTTAGGGATCCTCCCCAATATGCCCATAACATTGAAAGGGAAGACCGTTCACATGAACGTGATGGTCGTTCAAGGACCCTTGGATTATAACCTACTCCTTGGACGAGACTATATATATTGCATGGGAGTTGTAGTCTCCTCACTCTTTAGAGTAATGTGTTTTCCGCATGAAGGAAGAATGGTCAAGCTCGTGGACCAACTTTCGTTTCCCGGATCACACATCGCAAATAGTCATGTACCATCCCTAAATGGTCTATACACGCAAGAAGTGTCTCAACCAACGGTCCGTCCTCCTGATGAGCGCGAGTAATCCGGGAGGATATGACCGGAACCCAGGGGGCATGCATCCTGGCCTACTTCGGCAGGGAAACTTTGGGTATAGGGTAGGTTTCCGCGGGAGAATATGACTAGTCCGTACCCCGTCCGTTGTTGGAAGAGGGGTTGTTCTAGAACAGGATTCTTTTGTCAAAGTTACGTGTTTGACACCAGTCATTCACCCTTGTCTATTTCGGTAGACATTGCCGAGGAAGTGTTTTGTTTGAAAGATTAACGAGACAATCTTTGGGTAACCTGAAAGAGGTAAGCCTCTCTCGATTAAAACACATGTTTTGGTGGAGGGTAAGTAGAGGTAACCTTGAAACTCTGTTTTATACTTGGGGGCATGCAAACCTTTTGGAGTGCAAGCAAGGGGCGACTATTTATTTTTTAAATTTTTAGGTCCTCCCTTTAACCCTGTAGGTCTAACCCTTTAAACTCGTAGGATTAGTCGTTTCCGAACTTGCATAAAGAAAGGAGAGGGAGCATAGCTTTGGTAAGGCGCAAGCTCTATAAAAAATGGGATCTTTCATGAGACACTCTTATCTTATGACTGGGTATTCGAGCAGTTTTAGCATAAAGTTCATGCTCGTTAAAAAATAAACGCAAGATCCGAGCAGTTTTAACGCGGTCTTCATGCTCGTTAAAAAATAAATAAAAGTAGTGAGCAGAGTTTCCTCTAGTGTTTAAGCTCATTTTTATCTAAAAAATGAACCTATTCCGGTAAATAACCACAATGATCGTAAATTTATCAGTTGTTAAAGCCTTGGTCGTGTTTGCACCTGCCACCTCCACTTTTCATTTGGCCGATCGTTCACCTCCATATGATTGTTTACCCATTTTGAGGAACAGCTACGAAGAGTGATTTCACCTAGCCATCCTTGTGACACTGCCGTGATTGGAAAATTCCAACCTGTACCTGGAATCAGTTGCTATCCCTGTTTATCACTCGTTCCTCAAAAGACGAGTCTTCTTTAAGCTCTTTTCAACTGATTCGTAAAATATGAAAAGATTGCCGAGTTTTGGCCTTCCAGCTCGTTAAAGTGACCGAAAGAGCCATCCCTCCTCTAGATTTTAATCTTTTTGGACCTGAGGGATTATTGCACAAAAAGGTCGAGCACTTGTTTTATTCGGCTCGTTAAAGTTATCGAAAACTCATCCCTTCTGTATTGTTTTATACTTTTTCGGACTTAAGGGATTAGATGACGAAAAAGGAATTTTGGAGTTAACTTTATGTATCTTTTCAGACTCTCTAAAAATGAAAAGAACTGAGTTATCCTTGTCGTTAGACTTGTTAAAATGATTAAATAGCGACAAACTTGTCTTTAGACGAGAACGAGTTTCCCTATCGCTAGGCTCGTTAAAACATAGCGATGGGCTTGCCCGAAGGGCAGGTTATAGAACAAGCATATGTTATCCTCCTCAAGCTTGACAAAAATAAAGAGGTACTGGTCAGCAATGACTGGGGAAAAATTGGGAAAAATCAAGAAAACTTTGATGGTAGCAGGTCGCTCTTGAACATGACACTTTTCCTCCGTACCACATTCGGGTTGGGTTGTTTCATTCACCGGTCACATCACCATGGTCTCACCATACCATCCGTATTTGGGGTAATGCTACCAATCCATCGTATCAGTGTCGCCATATGTTCAAGAGAAGTCGTTCAGAAGGAGTCAACCGGGTCCCATCCACTGCCATACATTATCCTTCATCCATCCATGACCGCCACCCTGAATCATATGTCACAGATCGTTTTCACCTCCATTAAAATCATTAGCTCCGTTCCATGTCACTGATGTGGGATTCATTAAGGCCCTCCTGTGACGGATCACTTCTTGTCGACATCAGCTCATTATCCAAGAAGTTGATCTAGGAACAACCCCTTCAGTACTTTGAAGCTTGCATGCCTCAATGGCAAGTTTCTCACTACAGGTATACATCAATGACCTTCGACCAGAAGATTTTGCGTGGTGTTCGACGCCAAGTCCTTTATTCACACCACGTGAATTGTACTGCAGTACCTTGAGGGTCATTATCATTATCGGTGATTCCTCTCGCGCTTGTTAACAGTTTGCATCATTGACCGGTAATCAAGCGATGTCTTCCCATGTTCGACTTCAGTGCAATTCTCACATGGATCGACTTGTACTTAGAGTGAATATCGAACGAGTTTGAAGACCCCGGATCTAGTTTCATCCATCCGGGCTGCGATATATATTCAGGAAAAATAAAGACATTTGACATGTACATCATTGCAGCAGATGATCATCCTACTCAAAGGATGATAATTTCACCAAAATTATCAGTCTACCATCAGACGATCGTCTGTTCTATGTACAAAAATGAATTTATAAAGCTGAGCATGGGAATGCCCGCCTCAGATAGATCATGAAAGAAGAATGAATTATAATGTATTGTATTGTATTTTATTACAGGTCTCCTCCCAACAGATGGATGAACTTCGGACCCTCCTGGATAAAGAATTTCACCCGATAAATGACCTCATACTTTAGGGGGCAACTGTTATAGACATTTTTGTGCCTTGCATCACTGAGCATGAAATTTCAATAATCAAGGGATCCAAAGTCCCTAAACATGTTGTTCCTACCCCTAGAGGAACAAGGCCAAGTAACCACGGCAATTCACAGAAGTTCTCCACATGAAAACACTCAAAAACAAGCCAATTCTGGATCATGTCAACTGCTCCACTGAGCATCTGCGCTAAATGTCAATTGCTCCACTGTCTACCTACGTTGAATGTCAACTGCAACAAAGGCTACCTGCGCTGAGCGTAACTGGACAAGTGGCAGGCTCATTTCTCAAGGTGTCAATGCCCAGGAAGCTTCCAAAATGACACTTGTATCAGGGAATTCGACTAGTGATGAGTAAGAGGTTCCAAATCTCCAAGTGGAAGCAAGAACCTCCAAGTGGACTCAAGAACTGATAGAGGGAGAGGACACTAGTCAGATCTCAAGCTGACTCATCCTCTCTCCAAATAACTATATATAGATCTCTCCTCCATGGGATCTAGAGGCTGGAATTTTGTGAATGTAAAGAATTGTTGTTGGTTTGTGGCTGGATACATTGGGTGTTTATGCTTTGAAGGGAGCTGAAGAGGGAATTCCATTCTGCTGGGAAGGAGATGCTGGATTGGAGCCCCATGGGTTGTATCTCTTCCTGAACCCTGTTACTTTCAATAAAGTTATCTTGATTCTTTCCTATATGCTGGTGTACTTTGTATGATTGCATTAGTGTATTTGATTTACTTCTAATCCTGAATCATTTATGAATATGTACATTTGCCTTTGTATTGTGTTCTTCTCTTGTCGCAAGTAGCTGTTCTCTTGTTACAGGTAGCTGTTCTCTTGTGACCTCGTGGGATTCAAGTAGTTGTTCTCTTGAGCAAGCGAGGAGGCGAGTAGCTGAAGACACACAAAGGGGAAGAGGATCTAGATCGAGGGACAAGACAACGGTAAGTCTTCCAATCTCCCCTCTTTCACATTTCATAAAGGAAGAAATCATAATAGCTGTATTCGTTTGTTGCTAAGGCGTTGTCACACCTTAGGTGGATAGGATCATCCTAAATAGGCATTTTTCCCCACAACACGCATGCACATGTATGGTCTCCCAAACATGACTCCACATACATCAAGGGGAACCACATCCAGATTTACTTCATCAATAAAATCAACAGTGATAGCAAATATAATTTTACATTGTTTTGTTACGTTTAGCTCTACATCCTTATGTACCCATCCCAATGGGTATGGGTTTGGATGATCACAAACTTCCAACCCCAACTTATTGACTACATCTGCTACAATGAGATTTTCCTACAATCCTGTGTCAAACATAGCATCAATTTTCATCTTCTTCACCTGTATCTTTATATGGAAGAGTTTGGTCATTTGTTTCTCTTCCTATTACTGAAGGCTACTTAGATTAACCTCATTCTGCACTGATGTACAGGTGATCTCCTCATCCACGTCTCAGCTAATTTCAACTTCATTTCTCAAATTAGTGACCATGAGATTCTTCTTATTATTATCTTCCTTCTTGTTCTTCACATTTAGCTATGGATGAAACTTCCTACACCTCTCCTCGCTATGGCCCTCAATGTTGCAGTGGTTTCAGTGGTTTCTAGGATCTTTTGACTAGTGTGTTTTGGCTACTGTCCTTTTATCTTTTCTTCCTTTTTTCTTCTTCTTCCCCTACTTATAAACATCATGTTGCTCCTTTTTCTTCGGTCCGCTTGATTGCACTCTTTTCAAGCGTATGGTCTCCAAGTACTGTGCCTGTACATAAGTCTCATCCACTATTTTGGGCTTTAACAACATCACTTGCTCACACAGATGGTAGTGCAGACCCCTCAAATACTTGAGGAGTATATCTAGGTTCTTTGGAGAGACCCAAAATTATAGCCATCTTTTTTAATTCTGTGGTGTACTCCTGAACGCTTTGGCTTGACTTTTTCCTTAATTAATGCCACTAGATCCACTAGTCTTCCACGTACCTAATGGGATAAAATTGTGACTTAATGATGGTTTTGAAATCCTCCCACTTAGTCATTGGATTTTTTCCTCCAGCCTCAAGGTTTTCGTGTGGCTCTCCCACCAAGTCAGTGCATGTCCCTCCAATTTCAGTTGCGTGAATGAGATCTTGTATCCTTCCTCGATCTGATGGACACTGAAATAAACTTCCAGTTGCTACAACTAGTGGTTCAACTCCAAAGCGTCGATATCACTGTGGTATGGCTTGATATCGACTTTGGATTCCACCTTAAATATGGATTGGTTCACGACACTCGAATTGGGTTGATCTTTTATGGGTTCTTCCTTCGGCTGGTTATCTACATCTTCCCGATCTCCTGATCCCCCTTCTAATTTGTTCTCTGTAGTCAAAGCCCATTTTTCTCCAAATATCCCGAGCTTATTTCTTAGGGCCACCATGAATAGGTTGAAATTGTGGTTTATATCTACGACTTGATCTTCGAGCCACGAAAACCTCACCTCTACAAGATCACAAGGTTCGTTTACAGATTCATCACCCATGATTAGGGTTTTAAGATTTTCATCCTCACCGAGCTAGATCCCTAAAATATCCCCAAAATACCCAACGAAACCCTCTATGATACCAAATGATCCATAAAATTCCATGAATATTCCACTAGAAAGTTCGTCGCAATAGGTTTGATAATATTATTTTAAAAATTTTAGATTCTACACTATTACAGTTTTATTTAATTTCTAGATCTGTAAAATTAATTGTAATTAGTGCAAGCATGTAAAAGTAAATCAAGAAGAAAATTAGAGAATGAAAAAATAAGCTCACACACACATAATACACAAGATATGCTCTGGGGGAAACCCTTTCGGGAGAAAACCCAACTAGAAGGTGAGGCCGCTTCGCTCTCTTTCTTTTTCTGGAAATATGGCTACAGATACAAAGAGGTAATGTTTGTGGCCCGTGGGCTACTACAGTGCACAAATCCTCTCTATGTTCTCTACCTCCTATCTCTCCTAGCTATCTTTTCTCAATTATGGAACCAAATTCTCTCGAAAGAGTGGAATGCCTCTTCCTCCTAGTGGTTCGGTTATAACATAACTCGGTAGCCTACTAGTGGTTAAGTTTCACTACATCAACTCTTAACTAGAGTTAGAAAATAGAATATTCTAGAGTATTTTACATCACAAACACATGGATAGACCTTTTTCCATGAATAATGGGTGCTGACGTGGTATCCTCCCGAACTGTAGGTGCGAAAACAGGAAAGTGAACTTCTTAGTGGCATAACATTTGCATACGGACTCCAGTTGAAGTGATTCTTATGCCGTTGGAAATCTCACTGTCTAGAATAGCATGAGAAGGTGTTCACAATAGCATAAAATTTTTACACCCAAAAAACGTCGTTTGATGCCTCAAAATGGTCCTGGAAGGTCTTAGACCGTGTTTCCCAAACTGGGTCCGATCGTAAAAAACAATCCATGAGATGATTCCTCTAATTTTTCCACTCCATATGCATCGAGATGGATAAAAAATGATATAATGATCCAATTCCGATCATCAAAGGGTACTACTATGAACTTATAATTCCCATATATTATTCTAAAATTTTTTATGAATGGCCTCCTCCTTGATTCTTATATAATGGTATCCTAACCTCAGGTAAATCTTGGAGAAAATTGTTGCTTCCCTTAACTAATCAAAGAGGTCATTGATTCTTGGTAATGGGTACCTGTTCTTAACGGTAACCTTTTTTAACTACCTATAGTGGATGCATAGTCTAAGCATTCCATCTTTTTTCTTCATGAACAATGCATATGCTCCCCATGACGGCACACTTGGCCTTATGTAGCCTTTGTCAAGCATTTCTTTCAGCTACAATTTTGTTGAAAATAGAAACAAGAAATGCTAAAAATAGCGCTGCTATAAATAGTAGTTCAACCAGTGTTGAACATAGCTACAAGGAATGAAAAATGGAAGTGCTAAAAATAGCATTCTATAAATAGCATTTCGGGATACCTTCCTATTTTAGTCAATCCCTAAACTAAAACAGTGAACTAAAATTCGAATTTGATCCTAGCAGCTGTTTGTAAAATAATAAATTAATTCATCTTGAGTTAATTAGTTAAGGAAAATAAAACATGAAGTATATGTGGGGACATGCAATAGTTTCTCCATTAATTGAGGAATTTATACATTAGTTAAAGAGATAAGGATGAGTTATAATTAGTTTACTTAGTTAACTGAGTCAAGTCCAGTTAGATTAATTCAAACAGTTTGTTGAATTAATGTAAGTTCAGTTAGTTAATGTTATATACCTAGGGGGGATAATATGGGGTACCAAGGGAGGTACCCAAGGTAATAATGTAATAATAGGATGGGCCATAGTAATCAATAAGGTGGTTAACCCATATCATGTGAGGGACCACAAGTAGTTAATAATAATGTAATGAGCCCATGGTATTAGTTTGATGGTATGAGGGAACCATGGTAATGACCCATGGTATTGTATGTATGAAGTCTATATAGAGGCTAGAGACTCCATGTCAAGGAATATAGTGAAGGATTGTGGTATGAACAGGCATATGGCTTGTGGAGTGTTCTCCTTCCTTAAGAAGTGAATGTATGGTGTTGTCCTACCTTAAGGGTTTGATAATAAAGAAGCATTTCTATCTATTTTGATATTGTTATTCTTGAGTTATTTTCTATTCTCATATATTTTTGGGTTAGATCTACAACAAATGGTATCAAAGCACTTTCTTGGGCACAAAGTGGAGAAATTTTTTTCATCTTTTGTAGGAATTCGGGGCCGGCGAGTTTGCAAATCATATATGTCTTTTTTGGTGCAAGATCTGAAAAATATAATTGCAGATCTATATTCTTTGTGAAAAAATAGCCGATTTCAAAAAAAAAATCGGTTGAATCGAAGTCCGTATGAAGGAGATATCGTTGATCTAAAAATCAATGGGGTTGCAGACAATTTTTCAGGGCAGCGAGTTTGCGGCACAGAATTGGACGTCCTGGTGCACAAGCTGAAAAATCTAATTGTAGATCTGGATTCTTTGTAAAAAATACCCAAATTCAAAAAAGAAATCAATCGAATCGGAGTCCGGATGAGGGAGATATCGTTGATTTAAAATCAGCTCTTTTTTGCAGAAATTTTGGTGACGGCGGGAGAGTTGCAGCACAGATCTGAAATTCTAGTGTCTGGATCAGGATTTCTATCACATGGGCAGATGCAGAAGGGTTGTTCCATTTCCAAAAACAGGTCATAATAGAGATTCTGAGCAATATTGACGGAATTGTGGCCATTTCAAATTTTCGCCAAGTAAGTGAATTTTTTTCAAACCATCTTCATGGAAAATTTTACTGGAAAAGATGATAGCCCTACTATTCAAGAATTTATACAAAACCTAAAGAAAATATTTGAGGAGAGATGGAAGTTTATGTTACCACTTGGTTTGAAAGAAGAGGCCGCCATATGGTGGAACTCACTGGGCATTATAGGCTTGTCCAAATTCTCGAATGAAGAAATGGAAAAACTCCTTATGGACAAATGGTCTCAGACTAGAAAACAAGATAAGGGGAAACATGTGGGGTTATTTCCTACTGATATATCCTTATTGCAGGTTCATGGATTGATTCAGAAAGATAAGATCATTGTTTCTATAAATCCTAGTTGCAATCATAATTTCATCCATGTTAATTTGGCAAAAAAATTGCAAGTTCCTGCCAAAAACATTAAAAACACACAGGTGGAGGATGAGGATGTTCAAGTGTATAAGGATTTGAAGATTTCTATGGATAAGTATGTGTTGCATGGTGATTTTTATACTTCAGAGATGGATAATATGGATGTTGTTTTGGGATATCCTTGGATGGAATCTGTGGGTACTATCAATATTAATGTGCAAAAGAAATTCCTGAAGCTCTGGTATAAAAAGAAGAAAATTACATTACAGGATATTTCCATCAATAAACAGGTAGAGTCCACGGAAGTTGATGCAGAAGGTGTTCCAGGGACTGACATATCAGATGATGAGCAGTTGATGGTCGACAATCAAACACAAACAGAGGCTGAAGCCGAAAAGGTAACAGGTGCTGACACATATGATGAGGGTTCAGTGGTTGAAGTCATATTGGAAAAGAAGACACCACAATAGGCACCATAGTAGGGTGAATTAAAGAAAAAGACATCGTGGGTTAAAACTTCAACATATCATCACCCACATCACCCCGCAAGACAACCATCAAGATGGAAACCAAGTAGTCACAAGGACAACAACCCCCGTATGACGGATAGTGAGGAGAGAAGATCCACCTACTACACATCAACATAGAAGAGCTGCCACGGTCAACTTCCATCTCAAGCGAGCGAGGCATCAGCGAGATCGAGGGTTCACCTTTCTCTTGGATGGCTAGATGCATGTGCATGGTATCAGTGGACTACTCTTTTGAGTAAATCTTATTATTTGTGTTCTTCCCATGTTTCGGGGACGAAACATGCTTAGGGGGGTGGAATGTTATATATCTAGGGGGGATAATATAGGGTACCCAAGGTAATAATGTAATAATGGGATGGCCATAATAATAAATAAGGTGGTTAACCCATATCATGTAAGGGACCACAAGTAGTTAATAATAATGTAATGAGCCCATGGTATTAGTTTGATGGTATGAGGGAACCATGGTAATGACCCATGGTATTATATGTATGAAGCCTATATAGAGGCTAGAGACTCCATGTCAAGGAATATAGTGAAGGATTATGGTATGAACAGGCATATGGCTTGTGGAGTGTTCTCCTTTCTTAAGGAGTGAATGTATGGTGTTGCCCTACCTTAAGGGTTTGATAATAAAGAAGCATTTCTATCTATTTTGATCTTTTTATTCTTGAGTTATTTTCTATTCTCATATATTTTTGGGTTAGATCTACAACAAATGGTATTAGAGCACTTTCTTGGGCACAAAGTGGAGAAATGTTTTTCATTTTTTGCAGGATTTCAGGGACGGCGGGTTTGCAGATCAGATCTGTATGTTTTGGTGCAAGATCTAAAAAATCTAATTGTATATCTATATTCTTTGTGAAAAAATAGCCGATTTCCAAAAAATAATCGGTTGAATCAGAGTCCGAATGAAGGAGATATCGCTGATCTAAAAATCAGTGGGGTTGCAGACAATTTTTCAGGGCAGCGAGTTTACGGCGCATATCTGGACGTCCTGGTGCACAATTTGAAAAATATAATTGTATATCTGGATTCTTTGTGAAAAAATACCCAAATTCAAAAAAAAAATCAATCGAATCGGAGTCTGGATGAGGGAGATATCGTTGATTTAAAATCAGCTCTTTTTTGCAGAAATTTTGGTGACGGCGGAAGAGTTGCAGCACAGATCTGAAATTCTAGTGTCTGGATCAGGATTTCTATCACATGGGCAGACGCAAAAGGGTTGTTCCATTTCGAAAAACAGGTTGTAATAGGGATTCTGAGCAATATTGACGGAATTGTGGCCATTTCAAATTTTCGCCAAGTAAGTGAATTTTTTTCAAACCCTCTTCATGGAAAATTTTACTGGAAAAGATGATAGCCCTACTATTGAAGAATTCATACAAAGCCTAAAGAAAATATTTGAGGAGAGATGGAAGTTTATGGTACCACTTGGTTTGAAAGAAGAGGCTTCCATATGGTGGAACTCACTGGGCATTATAGGCTTGTCCAAATTCTCGAATGAAGAATGGAAAAACTCCTTATGGACAAATGGTCTCAGACTAGAAAACAAGATAAGGGGAAACATGTGGGGTTATTTCCTACTGTTATATCCTTAGTACAAGTTCATGGATTTATTCAGAAAGATAAGATCATTGTTTCTATAAATCCTAGTTGCAAGCATAATTTCATCCATGTTAATTTGGCAAAAAAATTGCAAGTTACTGCCAAAAACATTCAAAACACACAGGTGGAGGATGAGGATGTTCAAATGTATAAGGATTTGAAGATTTCTATGGATAAATATGTGTTGCGTGGTGATTTTTATACTTCAGAGATGGATAATATGGATGTTGTTTTGGGATATCCTTGGATGGAATCTGTGGGTACTATCAATATTAATGTGCAAAAGAAATTCCTGAAGCTCTGGTATAAAAAGAAGAAAATTACATTACAGGATATTTCCATCAATAAACAGGTAGAGTCCACGAAGGTTGACGCAGAAGATGTTCCAGGGACTGACATATCAGATGATGAGCAATTGATGGTCGACAATCAAACACAAACAGAGGCTGAAGCCGAAAAGGTAACAGGTGCTGACACATATGATGAGGATTCAATGGTTGAAGTCATATTGGAAAAGAAGACACCACAACAGGCACCACAGCAGGGTGAATTAAAGAAAAAGACATCATGGGTTAAAACTTCAACATATCATCACCCACATCACCCCGCAAGACAACCATCAAGATGGAAACCAAGTAGTCACAAGGACAACAACCCCCGTATGACGGATAGTGAGGAGAGAAGATCCACCTACTACACATCAACACAGAAGCGCTGCCACGGTCAACTTCCATCTCAAGCGAGTGAGGCATCAGCGAGATCGAGGGTTCACCTTTCTCTTGGATGGCTAGATGCACGTGCATGGTTTTAGTGGACTACTCTTTTGAGTAGATCTTATTATTTGTGTTCTTCCCATGTTTCGGGGACGAAACATGCTTAGGGGGGTGGAATGTTATATACCTAGGGGGGATAATATTGGGTACCAAGGGAGGTACCCAAGGTAATAATGTAATAATGGGATGGGCCATAGTAATAAATAAGGTGGTTAACCCATATCATGTAAGGGACCACAAGTAGTTAATAATATTGTAATGAGCCCATGGTATTAGTTTGATGGTATGAGGGAACCATGGTAATGACCCATGGTATTGTATGTATGATGCCTATATAGAGGCTAGAGACTCCATGTCAAGGAATATAGTGAAGGATTATGGTATGAACAAGCATATGGCTTGTGGAGTGTTCTCCTTCCTTAAAGAGTGAATGTATGGTGTTGCCCTACCTTAAGGGTTTGATAATAAAGAATCATTTCTATCTATTTTGATCTTGTTATTCTTGAGTTATTTTCTATTCTCATATATTTTTGGGTTAGATCTACAACAGTTAATGCTTGCATTCATGTAACTATTGCACTTCAGATAACTGAGTATTCTCTCATAAATAACTCATTCATGTCAATTTAGATAGAGACCTTGCTGAGATCAGATGGAGGGGTAGTGTACTATCAGTTGCTTGAATATTCCATTGTGAATATTCCTTGCATGCAGAAGCAATTCCTTCCTTGAGGATTGTGTAGTTACTTCTTCAGGTTTTGTCAGTGTGATGAGGCCAATTCGCACATGTGGCTTCACTGGACCCCAAGAAAAAATACGCAAGGAAATAGGAGGCTTGGGGAGCTTCAGGAAGACATGTACTATGTCTATTCGATCTGTGAGTTGTATTGTTTGATTTCAGTGAGAGCAGGATAGCTTGAGAACTAATTCTTTTTATAACTTGAACACGATTTCCACTTGTATGATAATACGGAGTTGGGGTTTTAAGCTTAGGATTTCCTCGGGTTATTTCTTCTATGTTATGTGTGATTGATTTCTCATTCTCATTTATATGTGTTCTCTTGATCTTGCTCAATTCGATTAAGCTTCCGCAAAGTGTTGTAGAAGTAGATCTTGTATTGTGTTTTAGTATATTGCCTAATCTATTGATCTACAGTGGAAATTTCTACATGGTATCAAAGCGAAGGTGATCAAGGTGCAGAACAGTATACAAGAACGAGGAGTTCGAAGGTTGTGGTTCCTGAATATAGAAATCGAGTTCTTATCACATCTCAATTTCACCAATGGCGTTCAGCGGCTTAAGACTCGAGTATGCCCTTGATGGCAGCTCGAATTATATAGTGTGGAAGGATTGTATGGAGGTAGTATTAGAGGATAACGGTCTAAAGGACTTAATCGATCAAGAAGTCCCCAAGCCGACTGATGCTACTCAACTAGCGAAATGGAAGAAATGTGTGGCTAGAGCAAGGAGAATCCTCCTGGAGGGAGTCCGAGACCACATTGTCTCGAGCCTCTATGGGAAGGAGACACCATTTTCGATGTGGAAGACATTGAAAGATCTATATCAGAATAGTAGCAATCAGAGGAAGCTGACGCTGAAAGACAAGCTTCGTAAGATCAAGTGTGAAAAGGGCGACACGATCTCTACATATCTGAACAAGCTCACCACCTGCAGGGATGAGTTTGGAAGTGTAGGGATCATGACTACTGATGATGACATGGTGAGTCTTGCACTCCTCGGTCTTCCTAAGACCTGACATAGCTACCAAGACTCGGTTAATGGAAGAGAAAAACTGCCAGATTGGGAACGACTTTGGTCAGATCTGATGCAGGAAGAAATAAGAAGAAGCACCAGAGATAGATCCTCATCGAAGCAAGACGATGGGGAAAATCTAGCCTTAGTGAGTAAGGTGAGGAAAGGGAAAGGGAAGGCATCCCATCCCAAATCCGGTTCTTCCCATGGTGGGAAGAAGATTTAAAAATTGAAAGCGTGATGCTTTCATTGTCATGAAGTGGGCCATTATGCTACGAATTGTCCACAGAAGAAATCTAAGAACAGTTCCTCGAAGGGATCTGATGGTGAGGCACTGGCCTGACCATTTGAGCTGGATTTCTCGCTTATCGCATGCATGGTTTCATCCATACTGGGATGTGTGTGGTACTTGGATAGTGGAGCTTGGATAGTGGAGCTTCATGCCACATGTTAGGTGTCAAGAATCTTTTCAGTACCTTGGAGGAGAAGGATCTCCAGATGCGGATCAAGATGGGCGATGATGGAAAGTACCGTGTTTCAGGTGAAGGTACGGTTGTGTTTTAGAGGGAGCATGGAGCTCCCCTCACCTTGACTGATGTAAAGTATGTACCAGATCTAAAGAAGAATCTTGTGTCTGTCGCTATGCTAGAAGATAAAGGCTATGATGTAGTCTTTAGTAAAGCAATGGTATTCCTAAGGCATATCGGTACTGGACAGACAAAGCGAATAGGGATTCGAATCAAGAATCTCTACAAGCTAGAGGTAGACGACTGTGCTGCTTTGAGTTCCAAAGCTGAGATGGTGCAAAGCCAAGATGTTGGCGAGCTATGGCATAGAAGATTGGGCCACTTGCACCATGGAGCCCTGAAGGTCATGCAACAAATTTCTGCCAGATTACCCAAGGGAAAACTTGAGCATATGACTACATGCAAAGGTTGTACCTTGGGTAACTATGCGAAATCTTCCTTTCCGGATCGAGACAGTAGAGCTAGAGAAATCCTGGAGCGAGTTCACTCAAATGTTTGTGGACCATTCTCTACAGCTTCCACCACTAAACAAAAGTACTGTGTTATTTTTATTGATGATTTTTCTCGTAGATGCTGGATCTACTTTATGCAAAAGAAGGATCAGACCTTTTTGAGGTTTTGTGAGTTTAAAGCCTAGGCAGAGAAAGAATCTGGAAAGAAAATAAAAGCCTTGCATAGAGACAATGGTGGAGAGTATGTCTCCCAACAGTTTAAAGACTTCTGCGCCGTAGAAGGTATTAAAGGGGAATTGACAGCACCCCATAACCCACATTAGAATGTGGTGGCTGAAAGGAAGAACATATCAATTGTGGGAGCAACTCGAATGATGTTGCATGACCAAAGCCTACCACTGCATTTGTGGGCCGAGGCATGTAATACAGCAGTATACTTGCAGAATAGAATTCCATACCATATACTGGGGATAATAACACCTATGGAGGCCTATTCTCGGAAGTGACCTGATGTAAGTGACTTCCAAAACTTTGGATCATCAGTTTACTGTCATGTGACCAAAGATGCCAGGAAGAAGCTAGACCCAAAATTTGAGTTGGGAATACTTGTGGGGTACATGGATAAACCCCACAACTATCGGGTGTACCTGCCTTCCACTCAAAGCACTGTGGTACACAGGGATCTGAAGTTCGATGAGCAAAAAGCCATGCAAGTGACACTTGAGAGGGAGCTCAGGTTGCATGCAGAGGAGGAACTTTCAGTTCCTAAGGAGGAGGAGCCTCAGATTGATGCGGAGCAGCCGCATGCAGAGGATCAGGGAGTGGAGACATCCACTCGTGCTGATACTTCCAAAGATGGAAGGAAACGCTCAAGTGAAGCTGACAAGTTGATGTTGGATGCGTGGGAGAATGTGGGACAATCATCTTCTCAGTGCAGATAGAGGAGGTCGCTCGAGCGGTACACTGGGTACATGACCCTGGTTGGGGAGTGTTTAGATATTGAACCTTCTTCATTCGAGGAGGTAGTGCAGCAAACAGTCTGGGTTGATGCAATATTAGAGGAGTACGACTCTATCATTCGGAACAATGTGTGGGATGTGTTCCCAAGGCCTCAGGGCAAGTCAGTGGTGAGTTCCAGATGGATTTACAAGGTAAAGCAGGCAGCTGATGGTAGTCTTGAGAAACATAAGGCAAGGTTTGTTGCCTGGGTTTTCTCACAGGTCGAGGGGATCGACTACGATGAAAATTTTGCTCCCATAGCAAGGTACTCATCGATTAGATACATGTTGGAACAATCAGCTCAAATGGGGTGGAAGATCCACCAGATGGATGTGAAGACAACATTCCTCAACGGGAAGATTGAGGAGGAGGTGTACATTGAGCAGCCAGACGGTTTCGAGACCTTTGATCATGAATCGCATGTGTGCCGACTCAAGAGGGAATTGTATCAGCTGAAGCAATCACCTCGTGCTTGGTATGCTAGGATCGACAACTATTTCACTGGTTTGGGCTTCACTAAGAGTGAAGCAGATGCGAACCTTTACCACATCATGGTAGAAGTTAAACCATTGATCATTTTTCTTTATGTCAATGATCTGATTTTGACAGGCAATGATCAGCTGATACAGTCTTGCAAGGAGGGCCTTGTAAGAGAGTTCGAGATGAAGGACATGGGCCTTATGCACTACTTTCTAGGCATGGAGGTGTGGGAGAAATATGGTGAAGTATTTGTGTCTCAAGGCAAGTATGCCAATGAGATACTCAGGTTCTTTCACATGGAGAAGTGCAAGCCCATGTAGACTCCTCTAGCTGGGAATTGGAGGAAGGAGGATGCTACTTCAGGTGAGGTAGTAGCTACTACTATTTATCGGCAACTGGTGGTTTCACTTATGTATCTGGTGAACACACGACACGACTTATGCTTTGCAGTGAACCAGCTGAGTCAAGCTATGGTTCAACCTACCAAGTTGTTTTCGAAGGCAGCAAAGCATGTGCTAGGATACCTCAGAGGCACATCTCAGTTTGGATTGTGGTATAAACGGAAAGAGGGAATGAAGCTTCAGAGCTTCAGATATGCGGATTGGGCAGGGGTCAGACTGGAAGAGCACTTCTGGAGGAATATTCAACATTGGTTCAGCTATAGTTTCCTGGTACATCTGGAAACATAGATCAGTTTCACTTAGCTCAGCAAAGGCTGAATACATGGCTGCTAGTCAGGCTGCATGTGAGGCCATTAGGATGCGGAAGATTCTAGTTGGATTGTTTGGTCAGAGGATGGATCCTACAATGATCTACTACAATAACCATATTTGTATCAAACTCTCTGAGAATCTAGTTTTTCATGACAGGTCCAAGCACATTGATATCCGGTATCACCATCTTCGAGACTGTGTGGTCAAGAGGATCATGTTGTTGCTATATGTTTCGACCGAGGAATAGGATGCAGATATTTTGACGAAGGCATTGTCAAAATGCAAGTTCGAGTTCCGCAGAGACAGGATTGGGGTTACTAATAATACCTTTCTTGTTGAGAGGGAGTGTTGAAAATAGCAACAAGAAATGCTAAAAATAGCACTGCTATAAATAGGAATTCAACCAGTGTTGAACATAGCTACAAGGAATGAGTGCTAAAAATAGAATTCTATAAATAGAATTTTGGGATACCTTCCTATTTTAGTCCGTCCCTAAACTAAAATAGTGAAGTAAAATTCGAATTTGATCTTAGAAGATGTTTGTAAAATAATTAATTAATTCATCTTGAGTTAATTAGTTAAGGAAAATCAAACATAAAGTCTATGTGGGGACATGCAACAATTTCTCCATTAACTGAGGAATTTATCGATTAGTTAAAGAGATAAGGATGAGGTGTAATATTGAGTTGTAATTAGTTGACTTAGTTAACTGAGTCAAGTCCAGTTAGATTAATTCAAACAATTTGTTGAATTAATGTAAGTTCAGTTAGTTAATTCTTGCATGCATGTAACTACTACTCAGATAACTAAGTATTCTCTCATAAATAACTCATGCATGTCAGTTCAGATAGAGACCCAGTTTATATTAGATGGAGGGGTAGTGTACTATTAGTTGCTAGAATATTCCATTGTGAATATTCCTTGCATCAAGAAGGAAGTCTCTCCTTGAGGATTGCGCAGTTACTTCTTCAAGTTTTGTGAGTGTGATGAGGCCAATTCACAAATATGGGTTCACTGGACCCCAAGAAAAATTGTGCAAGGAAATAGGAGGCTTGGAGGGTTTGAGGAGGACATATACTATGTCTATTCAGTCTGTGAGCTATATTGTTTGATTGCAGAGAGAGCATGATAGCTTGAGAGCTGATTCTTTTTGTAACTTGAACAAGATTTCCACTTGAATGATAATACAGAGTTGGGGTTTTAGGCCGAGGCTTTCCCCAGGTTATTTCTTCTGTGTTATGTGTGATTGATTTCTCATTCTTAGTTATATGTGTTATCTTGATCTTGCTCAATTTGATTAAGCTTCCGTAAAGTGTTGTAGAAGTAGATCTTGTATTGTGTTTTAGTATATTGCATAATCTGTTGATCTACAGTGGGAATTTCTACAAATTTTAGCTCAACCAATTTTGGGGTGCTTATTCTGTATGGTGCCTTGGATGTTGGTGTCCCTCCAAGTACCAACTCGATAGGAAAATATATCTCTATGTGAGGAGGAAATCCAAGAACCTCCACTACGAATACATCTACATACTAGTGTAAAACATGGTATCTTTGTAGTAGTTCAACTTCCTCATCTCCTATTGATTTTTCAACTTCCTCATCCTTATAAATTTGTATTGAAAATAACATGCAACATTTTCATCTATTGACTTTGGCTCGCATAACAATGATTAGCTTTACTAGAATGGGATTTTTCCTGCCTTGCAACACACTTATTTCTCCTTGCTCATCTAGACACTCAATTGTGTTTTCATAGAAGTCAACTTTGGTTGAATGTAAGTACAACAAGTCCATGCCCAACAATATTTCATATGTACCTATTGGTAATACATTCAAGTGGGTTTTTGTGGTTATGTCCCTGAGCTTAAATACACATGACCTTACCCAATGGTTGATCCTTCACTTTGTTCCAATTTCCAATTAAACCAGTCAAGGTTCCTCATGCAATTCTTTAACAAGATTGCATTTCTCCGTGAGTTATAGGCTGACATAACTATAATTAGAACCTAGATCAATTAAAATAGAAATGACTTTCTCTTTAATCTTACCTTCCATCTCAATGATGGATATTTGGTCATTTGCTTGGCAGCTACCCACTACTGCATAAATTCTTAGCATACATCAAGCTACTTCAGCCATTGTGGTCACCTCCTTACAACTGTAAATCTATGGTTTGACATTATGCTAATTCAGACAATCTCTCCTTCTATGGTTCTCACCATAGTTCCAACACTTGAGCGGCCCCCGAGCTTCAATCTTGGGTAGTGGTCATGTTGGTTTCTACACTATTTTCCTAACAACAACACTATCTTTCTATTGAAACTATATTATCTCAAATGGGTGCTTACCTTCTTTGCTTTTTGAGCTTCTCTAGGTTCAATTATTCTTAGGTCCAATGTTTCCGTTGACATGGAAATTACTTTTAGTATCAAGCTTGCATTATGCTTGCTCATAATAGTGTCCTAACTTCTTGATAACTTCTTTTAGAGTTTTGGGTTCCAACAACTCAATTTTGTCTCTAAATGCAACAGGAAACCCACAGATGAATCTATGGATTTTGGATTTTTCATCCTTGATATATGGAACATACCTCAATAGTTCTAAAACATTGGTGACATATTCATCATTGGTTAACTGAACCTCTTTGAGTAGATAGAATTCTTTGGCCTTACTATCATAGTAGTGTTCATAAAAGTGTTTCTCTCTTAAGAGCTTATGAAACTAGTCCCACATCAATTCTCTCTCAACAATGGCCCTAAAATTCTTTACGTCCTCCCACCATAGCTCAAATTTTCCCATTAAGATGTAGGTGGAAGTTGAATAGTCATGTATTCTGAAAAGTTTCTTCATTCCCAACATCCAAGACTCTACATCCTCTGCTTTCCTCATATCCCCAACAAATGTCGGTGGCTTATCTTTCTTAAAATCCTAAGGCAAATGGTCCCTTTCTTTACTTCCTGAATGATGATGGTAACTGTGAGAATGGTGGTGCCTTCATGCAACAAAACTAGATGTTTCACTAGAATAATGCACCTATGTAGTAGTTCCTCCAATTGGGTACTCAAAGGTACATACCCTAGCATAGTGTCCTCAATTCCTTTACTGTGTCTCTTTGTGGACCTACTACCATTTTCTTCATTGGTGTTTTCTCCTAGCATGCGTAGTGCTAGTTGTGAAAAACGGGATCTAAGCAAGGGGATCCATATATGCCCATGGGGATTGTGAAAAACAAGAAGATATGAGCGATGCTACTACCACTGAAAACGAGGCTATGAATTTCCTGAGGTACTTTGCTACTCCAATTAAACTCTGAACTTCAGTAACATTAGTGGGCAACAACCATTCCATGATGGTCTCCATCTTGGAAGGATCTAGCTTCAATTCTCCTCCACTAACCATAGATCTCAAATACACCAAGGATTGTTGCACAAACTCACACTTCTTGATATTTGCTAGCAACTAATTCTTCTTCATTGTTTCCAGCACCTGCGTCAAATGTGAAATATGATCCTCCCAGGTAGCACTATATACCAGTCTATAATCCAAATAGACAATAACAAATGAATCTATAAAAGGGTGCAGTACATCATTCATTAATTTCATAGATGTAGTTGGTGAATTACATAGGACAAATGGCATAACTAACTCCTCATACAAACCTTGCCTGGTTTTGAAAGTGACCTTCCATGTATCTTCTTCTTTGACTTGAAATAGGTGATATCCAGACTTCAAGTCCAACTTGGTGAAATACTTTTCTTGCTGCAACTGATCTAGTAGATCGTATGTCCTAGGCAAGCAATATCTATTCTTAAGTGTGATTTTATTCAACGCCCTGTGATCTATACAAATCTGCCAAATCCCATCGCTCTTTGGCAGAATGATGATGGGTGGCCTAGATGGTGATGTACTGAATCGAATGACACCATGTTCCAATAGTTGTTGTAATTGTTTCTTCACCTCACTTGCTTCTATAACAGATTGCCTCTACAACCCAATATTTGGCACTTGGGAGTGTGGCAACAGTTGGATCTTGTGCTCCACTTCTCTCTTAGGGGGTATCCCTTTAGGCTCTCCGAACACATCCTTGTATGCCTATAAGAACTGCTCAAATTGTTATTTTTTCTTCTTAGTACACCCCTCTAGGGATTCCTTACCTATAATTGACTCCTCTACAGACTAATTTTCTCTTAAAAATAATAAAACATACTTCTTGCTAGAACTAATCAATTTCTTGGCTTGGTTGGCACTTACTAGTGAATTTTTTTACTTTCCTTTGTGTGTGTTGATTATGAATGATTTTCCATCCTTAGTGAGATGGTACTTTTTAGTTCTCCGCATGAATATTGCATCATGCATGTACATGTATGGACTCCCAAACACGACTCCACATACATCAAGGAGAACCACATCCGGATCTACTTCATCAATAAAATCAGCAGTGATAACAAATCTAATTTTACACTATTTTGTTACCTTTAGCTCTGCATCCTTATGTACCCATCCCAGTGGGTATGGGTTTGGATGATTACGAACTTCCAGTTCCAAATTCTTGACTACATCTGCTGCAATGAGATTTTCCTACAATATTGAGTCAAGAAGAGAATTAATATTCATCTTCTTAACCTGTATCTTTACATGGAAGAGTTTGGTCATTTCTTTCTCTTCCTGTTACTGAAGGCTACTCAGATTAACCTCCTTCTGCACTAATGTATAAGCGATCTCCTCATCCACCTCTGAGTTGCTTTCAACTTGGTTTCTCAAATCAATGGCCATGTTATTCTTCTTCTTGTTATCTTTGTTCTTGTTCTTCAGGTTTAGCTATGGATGCAACTTCCTACACTTCTCCTCTGTATGGCCATCAATGTTGCAGTGGTTTCAGTGGTTGCTAGGATATTTGCATTGGTGTGTTGTGGCTACTGTCTTTTTATCTTTTCCCCCTTTTTTCTTCTCCTTCACCTCCTTAGAAGCGTCATCTTTCTCCTTTTACTTCGGTCCACTTGATTGCACTCTTTTCATGTCGATGTTCTCTAGGCACTGTGCATGTAAAAAATTCTCCTCCACTATTTTGGGATTAAAAAATTCCCTTTCTCATGCAGAGGGTAGTGGAGACCCCCCAAATACTTGAGGAGTATATCTGGGTTCTTTTGAGAGATACCCAACATTATAGCCATATTTCTGAATTTTGTGGTGTACTCCTGCATGCTTTGGTTCGACATCTTCTTGAAGTAATGCCACCGGATCCACTGGTCTTCTACATATCCAATGTGATAAAAATGTGACTTAATGAAGGTTTTGAAATCCTCCCACTTAGTCACTAGAGGTTCTCCCTCCAACCTCAGGGTTTTCATGTGGCTCTCCCACCAAGTTAGTGCATGGCACTCCAATTTCAGCTGCATGAATGAGATACTATGCCCTTCCTTGATTTGATGGACGCTGAAATAAAATTCTAGTTGATGCAACTAGTGGTCCAGCTTCAAAGCATTGATCTCGCCATGGTATGGCTTGATATGGACTTTTGATTCCACTTTAAACAGGGATTGGTTCAAGACATAGAATTGGGTTGATATTTTCTGAGTTCTTTCTTCGGCTCGTTATCTGCATCTTCCTGATCTCCCGATCCCCCTTATGATTTTTCCTCTTCATTTGAACCCCATTCTTCTTCAAATATCCCCATATTATTGCTTAGGGCTGCCATGAGGAGTTTGAAATTGCGGTTTATATCTATGACTTGATCTTTAAGCTGCGAAAACCTCACCTCTACAAGATCATGAGCTTCATTTACAGATTCATCCCCCATGATTAGGGTTTTAAGATTTTCAACCTCACCAATCTAGATCCCTGCAGTATCCACAAAATACCCAAAGAAACCTGCTCTCATACCAAATGATTCGTAGACTTCCTCGATATTCCACTGGACCGTTCGTCATAACAAATTTGATAATATTATGTTAAAAATATGAGATTCTACACTATTACAGTTTTGTTTAATTTCTAGATCTCTAAAATTAATTGTAATTAGTGAATGCATCTAAAAGTAAATCAAGAAGAAAAGTAGAGAATGAAAAAATAAGCTTACACACACATAATACACAAGATATGCTCTCGGCCCTTTCGGGAGAAAACCCAATTGGAAGGTGAGGTCGCTTCACTCTTTGGCCCATGGGCTACTATAGTGCACATATCCTCTCCGTGTGCTCTACCTCCTATCTCTCCTGGCTATCTTTTCTCAACAATTGTACCAAATTCTCTTGAAAGAATGGAATGCATCTTCCTCCTAGTGGCTCGGTTATAACACAGCCTGGTAGCCTACGAGTGGTTAAGGTTGACTACAACAACTCTTAACTAGAGTTACAAAATAAAATCTTTTAGATTATTTTACATCACTAACACATGGCTAGCGCCATTTCCATGAATAATGGGGGCTGATGCGGCATCCTCCCGAGCTATAGGTGTGAAAACAGGAAGGTCAAGTTCTGAGTGGCATAACTTTTTCATACGGACTTTGATTGACGTGATTCTTCCGCCGTTGGAAAGCTCTCTGTGTATAAAATAGCATGAGAAGGTGTTCACAAAATCATAAAAGTTTTACCCCAAAAAACATCGTTTTATGCCTCAAAATTCTCCTGGACGGTTTTAGACCTTGTTTCAATAAACTGGGTCCCACCGTAAACAAAGTCTCATGAGATGATTCCTCCACTTTTTCCACTCCAAATGCATCGAGATGGATGAAAAAAAATATAATGATCCAATTCAGATCATCAAAGGGTACTACTATGAACTTATAGTGACCATATTTTGTTGTGAAAGAAGTTTTATGAATGGTCTCCTCCTTGATTCTTATATGATGGTATCCTAATCTCAGGTCACTCTTGGAGGTCATTTATTCTTGGCATTGGGTACCTATTCTTAATGGTCACCTTTTTTAACTACCTATAGTGGATGTATAGTCTAAGGATTCCATCTTTTTTCTTCATGAACAATACAGACGCTCCCCATGAGGACACACTTGCCCTTATGTAGCCTTTGTCAAGCAGTTATTTTTGCTATAATTTTAGCTCAACCAATTTTTGGGTGCTTATTTTGTATGGTGCATTGGATGTTGGTGTCGCTCCAGATACCAACTCGATAGGAGAATATATCTCTATGTGAGGAGAAATCCAAGAACCTCCACTAGGAATACATCTACATACTAGTGTAAAACAGGCTATCTTTGTAGCAACTTCGTTATCTCCTATTACTTTGTCAACTTCCTCATCCTTAAAAATTTGCATTGTAAATAACAAGGAACATTTTGAAATATTGTGTTTGGATTGCATAAGAATGATTAGCTTTACTGGAATGAGATTTTTCCTACTTTGCAAAACTCGTATATCTCCTTGCTCATCCAAGTAGTCAATTTCGTTTTCATAGCAGTCTACTTTGGTAAAACGTAAGTACAACCAGTCCATGCCCAACAATATATCATATGCACCTAATGGTAATACATTCAAGTGGATTGTTGTGGTTATGCCACTGAGCTTATATACACATGACCTTATCCAATTATTGATCCTTCACTTTGTTCCAATTTCCAACTAAACCAGCTAAGTTTCCTCATGCAATTCTCTAAATAGATTGCATTTATCTGCGAGTTCTAGGCTGACATAACTATAATTATAACCTGGATCGATTAAAATAGAAATGAATTTCTCTTACATCTTACATTCCATCTCAATGATGGATATATGCTCATCTGCTTGGTAGCTGCCCACTGCTACATAATTTCTTGGCATACTTCGAGCTACTTCACCCAATGTGCTCACCTCCTTACCACTCATGTCCAATTTTAGAAATTGCAGCGAAGTGTCGCTTTTTCCTTAATTTTAGGCATGTGTGTCATAAACCCTAATCTTTCCAAATCTATTTAATTGATGCTCCTAAAGCTCATTTTCACACTTGATCTTGGAGCTATAGCATTCCTAAGGATATCAAGTAACATTCGATACGATTGTTATCACTTTTTCGGGTGAGTTTTAGCTAACCTTCTTATGTCCAATGTTTCCCTTGACATGGCAATTACTTTTAGTATCCGGGTTGCATTATGCTTGCTCATAGTAGTGTCCTAACTTCTTGATAGCTTATTTTAGATTTTGGGGTTCCAACAACTCAATTTTGTCTCTAAATGCAATAGGAAACCCAATGATGAATCTATGGATTTTGGCTTTTTCCTCCTTGATATATGGAACATACCTCAATAGTTCCAAAACTTTGGTGACATATTCATTAATTGTTAAGTAACCCACTTTGAGTTCATAGAATTCTTTGGCCTTACTATCATAGTAGCGTTCAAAAAAGTATTTCTCTCTGAAGAGCTTATGAAACTAGTCCCACGTAAATTCTCTTTCAACAATGGACCTAACATTATTTATCTCCTCCCACCATATGTCAAATTTTCTCGTTAAGATGTAGGTGGACACTCTACCTTTCATATTTTCTGAATAGTCATGTATTTTGCAAAATTGTTCTTTCCCAACAACCAAGACTCTACATCCGCTTCTTTCCTCATATACCCATCAAATTTTGGTGGCTTAGCTTTCTTAAAATCCTTAGGCATGTGGTCCCTTTCTTTGCTTCCTGAATGATGATGGTAACTGTGAGAATGGTGGTGCCTTTAGGCAAAAAAACTAGATGGTTCACTAGAATAATGCACCTGTGTAGTAGTTCCTCCAATTAGGGTACTCAAAGGTACATCCCCTGGGTTCGTGTTGGGATTCTCTCATATCACTTGGCCCTTGAGTCAAGTCACCAAGGGAAGAGCGAAAGAAAAATTATCTTGGTCTGAATCTCAACAAAATGCATTCATAGAGTTGAAAGATCGCCTCTGCATGGCACCACTGCTCACATTACCAGAGTTGGAACAACCATTTGAGGTCGAGACAGATGCCTCTGACTATGCTATTGGGGAAGTCCTTACTCAACACGGGCATCCAGTAACATATCACAGTGAGAAATTTTTAGACACAATCTGGAAGTATCCCACTTATGACAAAGAGATGTATTCCATTGTGCAGGCCTGCGGACAATGGAAGCATTACATTTTGGGGAAGGAAACGGTCATCCACACAGACCACCAACCCCTGCAGTTCATACAAACCCAAGGGAAATTGTAGAATGATCGCCATCAGAAGTGGTCCACATACCTGCAATAGTTCCATTTGAATATCAAGTATAGGAAGTGGTCCACATACCTGTAGATTGCCTCAGTCGACCACCAATCATGGCATTAACGACTATGCTCAACTCTTGTGGGCACGAACTTCTGATTCACCACTTCCCTAGGAAAGCGACCCAGAATTCGGCCACACACACCAGACACTCTTGGAGGGTTAGCATGTTCCATATTTTCACCTCTAGGATGCCCTGTTATGCCACCTCGATCACCTTTGTGTTCCTTCAAGCGAGCGTGCCAAGATGATTTGGGAAGCACACTAAAGTTGGGCTACTAGACATTTCGGGGTCGAGAAAATGGTGGCAGTACTGCAAAAGTATTTCTATTATCCGAATCTTAGATAGGATGTCAGGAAGTACATTAGATCATGCACTGCTTGTGCCATTTCCAAACTGAGCATCAAGAAGTGAGGCATCTATACCCCGCTACCTACCCCTAGTCGACCTTGGGAATCCGTCTCCATGGATTACATGTCAGGACTTCCTTCCACTAAGCATCGAAACAACTTTGTTTTTGTGGTCGTTGATAGGTTCTCGAAGATGGCCATTATGGCTGCTTGCAAGAAGAATATCACAACAGAAGCCACTGCTAAACTCTTCTTTGAACGAGTGTGGGTACACTTTGGGATCCCATAGTCTATCATCTCAGATCAGGATAGCAGGTTCCTGAGTACATTTTGGTCCAGTCTCTGGTTGATGCTCGACACCAAACTCACTAAGTCCACAGCCTTCCATCCTCAAACTGATGGCCAGACAGAGGTTGTCAACAGGATGATCATACACACTCTGTGCATGTACAACTCAAAGCATCCACAAACATGGGATGAGAGCCTCCCCTATGTTCAGCACAGCTACAACCGGGCTCTCCATAGCTCAACTGGCCACAACACTTTTCAGGTGGGCTTGGGATTCCAGCCACTATGTCCCGTTGATGTGGCCATGCCATTTGCAGCTACTCACGTAGATTCGTCTCATGTCTAGTCCGAAACAGATAAGGCAAACAGCTTCATTGAGAACATCCAACATATTTACCAGCAGGTCCATGACATTTTGGAGAAATCAAATGCCAACTACAAGCAGTGACATGATCAACATTTGGGCCACACAAGTTTCAGGTGGGTGACAAAGCCTGGTTGCATTTGCAAAAGGAACGCCTTACCAGAGCCTACTGGAAACTCAGATCACTCTAATATGGTCCTTACACCATTACCAAGGCTATGGGAGACAATGAATTTGAGCTCAACATTCCCCCATTACTTGGCCTGCACCTAGTGTTCAGTGTGGACCGCCTTCGGCCATACTTTCCACCATTACTAGACACATCCGACATTGCATAATAACTCACACCCAAAGAGTTAAATCCATATTGCATCGAACAAGCTGCAACTGATCGGATCACGGACAATTAGATCAAGCACACTCACCAGCAGAATACCCCATTGTATTGAGTTGACAAAGTAGGCCATCTCCTTCACTAGGGCAAGTGGCTCACCAGGGACCAAGTTCAGCAGAAGTTTCCTCATTTCATGGAGGAACTCAATGCAATGGGGACCATTGCTTCCTAAGGGGGGAGGAATGATCCAGGTGGATATTGGTGGCCACTTTCTAAGTCCACTTGGACCCCCACCATTGTTTCTTTTAGCTTTTTAGTTTCCGTAATTGTAGCACAATTTACTACTTTTAGTAGTTTCTTGGGTCCTGAACTTTCGGAGCCATTTTGAGGCCCTAAATGACGTTTTTTGGGAAACCTGGGAGCAACATGGGTTCATGGACCAATGTTTCTCTTCTCAAAGTTGTAGTTCTTGGATAGATCTTTCTAATGAGATACTTTGCACGTTAAATGAATATCATATGCCAAAGTTACGACCTCGGGAAGTTGATGTACCAATTTACCCTAACGGGGCCCATAGTTTGGCGTTTCATCTTCTAGGGTTATGTTTTTGGATGTGTAGGGTTTTTCATTGTTTCCTAACAAATAATAGGCCTTCGAGCCTCATTGTGACATAGTTCAGAGGCATGTAGCTGCCACATCACATCTCAGAGATAAGCTACCATCACCCTAGACGGTTTATTTCCATTGTTGTTTGTATGCATATTTCAGTATTTTACATTAATGAAATGAAGTATTATTTCCAGTGCGTCTCTATGTTTATGGTTATCTCTGTAATTTGTTGCGTTCTTGTTTAAATCTGGATCACCAAAACTGTGAAGGAAGCAGTAGATTCAGAGGATGGAAAACTCTGGAAAGAGGTCATGGTTGATGAAATGGCATCTTTGCACAAAAATGAGGCTTGGGATCTGGTGGAGTTGCCAGCTGGAAGGAAACCCATTGGTAGCAAATGGGTGTTCAAGAAGAAGAGAAATGTAGAAGGAAAGGTGGAGAAATACAAAGCTCAGTTGGTAGCAAAAGGTTATTCCCAGGTGCTAGGAATTAATTTTGGTGATATTTTTTCTCTTGTTGCCAAGGTAGCTTCTATTAGATTACTTTTATCTGTTGCTACTACTTTTGATTTTGAGGTAGAACAGATGGATGTGAAGACAACATTTCTTCATGGGGATCTCGAAGAGGAGATCTACATGAAGCAACCTGGAGGTTTTGCGGTGAAGGGTAAGAAAGAAATGGTATGCAAGTTAAAGAAGTCTATGTATGCGTTAAAACAGTCACCAAGGATGTCGTATCATAAATTTGATACATTTATACGGGGAGTTGGCCTCACCAGAAGCAAAGCAGATCACTGTGTGTATTTTAAATTAATTGGTGATCATGTTATTTATCTGGTCTTGTATGTGGATGATATGTTGCTAGTTGGAAATGACAAAGAAATTATCCAGGATTTGAAGACCCAATTGTCCTCCAAATTCGACATGAAAGATCTTGGTGCTGCAAACTATATTTTGGGCATGGAAATTAAAAGAGACTGGGAAAAGAGGAAGCTCTAGTTAAACCAGAGGATATATGTCGAGACAATACTGTAGAGGTTTAATATGCAGGATAGTAAACCGGTGAAGGTTCCTATTCCTGTAGGTGTGATGTTATCTGATGAACAGTGTCCCAAGACACAAGAAGAGGAAGAGGACATGTCCCGTGTTCCATATGCAAGTGCAATCAGTAGCCTAATATATGCAATGGTCTGTACTGGACCAAACATTGCACATGCAGTGGGAGTATTGAGCAGGTTTAAGTCAAAACCAGGGAAGGAGCACTGGACATCAGTGAAGCGGGTTTTCAGGTATTTGCGTGGCACTAGTGATTATGGTTTGTGCTACCAAGGAAGACCAGGATTGGACAGAGTGTTGTATATTCATGGATTTGTTGATGCAGACTGGGATGGATATTTGGATCAGAAAAGATATACAAGTGGGTATGTGTTTAACCTATTTGGAGGTGCAGTCAGTGGGATGAGTAAGAAACAGTCTGTAGTGGCACTATCAACTATAGAGGTAGAATACATGGAAACCACTCATGCAAGCAAGGAAGCAGTTTGGTTGCAGAGATTGTGTTCAAGTATGGGGTTAGTACATGGAGCTATAAGGATATACTGTGATAGCCAAAGTGAAATTTTCTTGGAAAAGAACCCTGCATATTATTCTAATACAAAGCACATTGATGTTTAGTATCACTTTGTGAGGGATATGATAGAAGACAAAAAGGTGTTGCTGGTAAAGTTGGACACTTTGAAGAACACTGCAGATACATTGAAAAAATCTGTGAGCTCTGAGAAGTTCCCTTGGTGTATAGCAACAATGGGTGTTGCAAGGCTGGACAAATGACTAATCTCTCTTGTGGCCCCATGTGAAAAGAAAACAACAAGTGGGAGAATGTTGGGTTGTGTTATATTCTTTCCATGACTAGCCCACGTAGTTAACCAAGGGGTTAGAGGGGGGTGGGAGCCCCCCTTTGTTGCACCGATTGTGTAGCGGGGGGGTCACAGGGGGTTTGATGGGTGCAGGTAACCCCCCTCTATGGGGTCTGGGACAGTGCCGTGGAAAATTTTGTTTTCTGGACCCTATATTAGGCTGGGCGGACCTACCTTTGGTTTTGTGCATGTTTTTCGCACATGGTTTTGGACGTGATGGTTTTCGGTCCATGGTTTTGGACGTGATGGCTTTCTATCCATTGTATTGGATGCTTCGGCATGTATAAATATGTATTGTAAAATTGAAAGGAACATAATGAAAAATCGAGCTGGTAGTCCCAGTTTTGGGATCCAGGGGAAAATCTCTATGTATATGTGTTTTATGTGTTATGCTCTCGCATTGTTTATTTTCTGTGTTTTAGAATTCGTATGCAGGTAATTTTTGTACGGGGTTAAAACCTACAATTCATATCCTTCTCATCAATCTCCCTTCCCTACTAATGATAACCTTGTAGAGGCCATGAAATATGACATAAATAATAAGGACCATAATAATATGCCCGAGGTTGCCATCCATCAAAATTTTATGAGCCTAATCATTGACATCTCTATATTTTGGTTAGAAGAGAGGATATCATGGACTAGAGTACATCTTTTTCTTACCTCCTTTTGCATGATTACCCATGTGTTGGCATTATATTTTCCTACCTTCTACAGGCCTTATCATCCATGTGATTCTATCCACATTTTCTTTGGAATTTGCTACGAGTAATCATATAGGTCGACATATTTATATTGTTTGGATGATATGTTGGATGCACTGGCTTTATGATTACATTTAGTATTAGTTTTTAACCATATGCAAGTTAGAGTAGGATGCATTGAATGCTAATTTTTGCATTAGAAATAATGTCATATGATATTTATCATGATATGTTAGTTTCATTTAAAGTCTGCATTTGAAAGTTTATTTATACGAGTCAACTTTATGGGTCTAATACGAGCATGTGCGATCATAAGACATCTCGAAATCATGTCGCCTCGTGTTTTTCATATGTAATATGTGTAGGTAACAGGTCTATGCTAACCAAGGATTGTTGGAGTTCTCGTGACCTCCCATTCAAGTAGCTTCGTCCAATTTTTCGAGAGTTTGTGTCGTAGTTGGAACTATATATTACCTACCATTTTGTGGGTGAAATCCCTAAGAGAAAAAATTCTCTAACATGGTCCTCAACCGACAACTAACAACCCCTTGCAGCCAACATCTAGCTCGTTGTATCATTTCTCTGCCACCTGAGCCAACCATGTGGTCCCTCACCCATCTGTCATGATTGTATGTTTAAAGATGGGCCTCACGAACCTAAAGGTATGCCTTGTCATATGGTAATTGAGTATTGTAGTTTGATTATCATCGATACTTATGGGCATGGATTAACAGAAGGATTCAACGGAAACAGTGGGCTAGACCTATGCTCTTAGCCCCTAGACCTATTTTGGATGCTATCCTTGGACCTCAGTCCCATGAGATCTCTTTTACTGACATTTGGGCTCTAGGGATGGTACTAGATGGGAAACCCTCATCCACACATATCACTCCCCTTCCACTCATTATAACCCAATTCATCATTTATCCCACCTAGTCCACATAGGGTTAGCTTTCTCCCTCCCCTTTCCCACACCTTGGGTAAGGCTTGGAGATGCCCCAATGGTTGATGTAGCTAAAAAAAAGGGTAAAATAATAATTGACCACATTCAATAGGAAAATGTACCACAAAATGAAAAAGATGGTCGGGACAAACACATTTAGTACATTGGAAAAAGCTAATACATGAGCTCTACCCCATTATCATGGCCATCACCCTGGTTCCTATAGGCCCTAGATGAGGCTCCTTTATCATTCAAGAACCCATGATTATCCGAACCCCTGGTGGGTAATGAACAACCTTAACTTAAAGGAGATATCCATTGTTATACCTTACACATCATGCTCTTATCCCTTGAGCCCCGAGTAGTTAATCAAAGAAAAATCATAAAAGTCAAAAGGCATATAAAGAGGGTGGCAAATCAAGGTCGAGGAACCTCATGCACCATGATTTCTCTCTCCTATACATTATATACCCAATTGTGGGATTCCTTTTTATTATATAACCTTGTACTCGAGCATCTAGAAACCCTTATTCCCTTTAAAGGTAGAAACCGCCTAATATGATACTTGGTGAATCCCATTTGGAGGTTGGAGACATTAGCACATGCCAAAGCCCATTGTGGAAGGGCATGCCATTATGATGTGACCACCTATTGTCCATGGTTTTGTAAGCTCTTTAACTCAATTACATTTGATGACTTGTTTTACTGGAAGGCTATAGGAAGCATTCAATCTTATGTAGGATTGTAGATGGTCTCCATTTTGGCTTTGGTCTCCCTATACGAGGTCCTAACCTTCCATAGGGCTACATTGGAACATGTAGGGTGTGTGTTAAGAGACATGGGTCTTCATAGTAGCAGACAACACTCAATAAACCACCAAAGATGTTAAAATATGTTTCTAGATTCACCTATTGGACGAGGAATATGCGCCTGGTTCACCATGACGAGTCCACCCCATAGTTGTACCATGCACTCGGCAGATCACCCACGACTGGTATCCTGATTGGAAAACACTTACACCATCATCTGTCACCTTACAGATGGTCTACAGGCATCTTCGATATACATGGAGACCCATGAGGTTACTTGTGTGCCCTCACACCCATTGGGAACACCACAAGTTTATTATTTAGAGAACAAGGGGCCAACCCATTGTCCACTACTTTTGGGAGTCTTGTTCAGCATTGTGGCGCTTGTGGACTTTATTAGGTTTCTTAAAAGGCCTTGAAACGACATGTATTATTGATTAGTCGACCTCTTGAGAGGCTTATTCTTTTGTTTATGTGCTACTTTGGTGGGCTTGTCACCAAAAGTTATTTGTTTTGCACATTATTTTATCTTAGGGGCTAATGTAGTCCCAAGTAGCTAAAACAAACTCATTATAAGTGTATAAATAGAAGTTATGAGGATTCATTTTAGCGTCATCACTTGGATTTGGAACTTGTATCTCTTTACAGATTTTCGCTCTCTTTCTTGGAGGAATAATTTTTGGAACATGGTATGACTTTTAATGTTTGGATAATTTTGATATGTCTTGGAGTTTCTTGATGGAAATTTTTTAGATGGTTGGATATATTCTTATGCATGTACGTACATTTTAATGCTATTCCTTCTTTCTAATTTTGTTACATACATTGTTGTTGGGATTTCACTATACTAGGGCTTATTTGTTGCATCTCTTAGGCGAAGTTGTGGGGATTTTGTTTCTGGATAGTGAATGCTTCATGTATGGGCCATATATAATGAATGCATGTTCCTATGGATGTTTCATTACTGAAATGCATCTTCATAAGCCATTTATATTGTAAAAGGAAATATAAAGTCTTTGAAGCTACTTTTGTTGCTGCCCTAGTTCCAAGCGAAGTTGTCCTTGAGGCCTCCTTGACCTAGAAAATTCGAAGGTCAATAGTCATAATTCTAGCTAACCCAATTTCTCCCCAAGTATTGGGCACTAATCCACCCAAAGGTGATCACCTTAAACCATTTTCATCCTACTCCCTCTCCTTTTCTAGGCCTAGCCCCATTAGGTCTCTTAGGGCATCATTTATCTTACAAACCACTCATCAAAAAATTTCAAACTCTTGGCCCCTACTAGGCTACTGTGTCTCATAGGTAGCCTCCAATTTTGAAGTAATTCCAACATTTGGATCTTGAGATATCTCAAGCCTTAGCCTCAAAATTGAATCTTGCCCTTGGTTTCCTTAGGCTAGAAGCCTCATTGGGACCCTCACATTGTCTTTCAATAAAAATTATTTCTTTGGTCGCTTTTCCCCTCTGGAATAGGTCCACCATATCATTGGTTGATAAACCCTACCCCTTTGGCCTACCCCGCAGGTCCACTTGGCCCTCTGTGGTCTCCTACACTATTAAAGGTAATTCTTTAAGGATCACTCGGAATCCAAGCTTTCACAAGAATTTCAAGGCCTAGGAACCTCCATCATAATATACATACCCTAAACCTAAAACCTTTAGTTTCCCCTTAAGCCCTTCCTAGATAGCATTAAACCTTGCCTCCAGAGCAAGTAAGCCACTTATTTGAGCATCTCTGCTGAATCGGCTTCTAGGATCAACCCGCACCCTATCACTTGTCTATCCATTTAGTGATCCTCATCATAACAAAGCTCCTCGCGTTGGTGAATGTCCATAAAGAATAGAGAACCTTAGCTGAGGTGACAATGGGCTATTGCTCCATTGTTTCCCTTAGCATAGAAAAATGTAGATAGTGTGTTATTTTTATTAGAAATTTGTATTAGAAAAGTAGTTCAATAAAGAGATTTTTTGAAGGTTTTAACAGTATCTACTGAAATAAAAGGTGTTCTTTACTATGCCACAAACACATGTGTTATGGCATGGATTGACTAATGAAAACGAGTAGTAAAATTACAAAAATATATACCCAATTCTCTTCATAAACATGTAATTTTAATGAATAATCATAATATATACTTAACCAAGAAAATATTTGACAATTAGATGAGAGATGTAAAGAGTTAACAAGTGTAAATAAACAATGTATTAGAGATATTTAGTTATATATATATATATAATTTCAATTACTTATATCTCTAATTAATAAATTAAAATATTCATAGCAACATAAACAACACATGTTAACACAGTTAACTTATTTATATTTGGTTTTACAAATAAACATAATATTTTAACGTATTTCATATTTAACATAAAATTAAATACAACTTAATAATTTCATATTTTTAGCCTACACTTTCCTCCCTTACTTTACACTTTCCTCCCTTACTTTATGCATGATATAGAATAAATAACACTTTCCTCTCTTACTTTACGCATGATATAAAATAAATAATACTTTCCTCTCTTACTATATGCATGATATAGAGTAAATAACATTTTAGGAATTATAAATTACGCTAATTACACATGAAAATGTTTTATACATTAAAAAATTCTCTTTCATTTTAGTTTAGAAATAAGGTATTTCAAAAATTACTTTTAAAAATAATGAAAAAATATAATATAATATAATATGTTTTCATTATTTTTCGTCATAAATATAAATTTTATATATAATAAAATAAAATAAAATAAAATAATATAATATTTTTTCATTATTTTTTCACATGCATCACAAATGCATATTAGCCTAGATATATTTTAATTAGGGATTTACCAAGAACTTAGAGGGATCAAATTTCTTTTCACTTTAAAAAAGGTTTGTATCTCAAAAAATTTGATCCTTTTAGATCTGGATCCTTCTAGGGTCTACGCTGGTTTAATTATCCCTTTAAATAAGATATATTCCACATGAATACCATGGCACAACACCATAAGTTCACAATACCATGGAAATTTTTATTTTATTTTTATTCGATTATTTTCATTTTAAATTATTTTACTTTATTTTGACTTAGCTAAAATGTTTACATTACATTAATCTTTTTAGAGTTTTGATCCCTTTGAGTGCTCAGTAGATTTGGAGTTAAAATTGATCTAGGTTGGTTTAATTTCCCCTTTAAAACACTATATTCCACATGAATACCACGGATCAATACTATGGGTTCTTAATTCCATGGGTTGTTTTTGTTTTATTATTATTGTATTTTTACTTTTATTTTTTTGGGTCACCGTGTAGTATAGAAGAGATGTTGGGTGACCTCTTATATTATGTAAACATTTTGACTGAGTAAAATAATATAAAAATTTAAATTTAAATTTAAAAATAAAATAAAATTGATTGTAAAATAGTCAATTTACCATTCGTGGGATTTTGGCTACACGTTTTGACAACCTATGGTTTTGTCCTATATATACATACATACATACATACATACATACATACATACATACATACATACATACATACATACATATATATATATATATATATATGGATCTAGATGTATTTATTTTATTTTGACCAAATTAAAATGTTTATATATATAGATATATATTTTCCCATTATAGGTGGGAAAACCCATCATAACTAAGTGGCCAAACCAGTAGTGATGAGGACAACCATCTCTAGTTGTTATCCGTGAATGCAGGCTAACTCATCACCGTTATTCAAGGAAAACTCAAGCTCACTCATCACCCTTATTCAAGAAAAACCACAGTGTGGTGGTGATCCATAAAGGGGAAGGGTTTCACTAGTGCCATATGTCTTTTGGTCTTGGGTAATTAACCTATTTCCTTAAGTCCAAAAGGGGACAGGGTTTCACTAGTGCCAGATGTCTCTTGGGCTTGGGCAGTTAACCTATTTCCTTAGGTCCTAGAAAGACGAACTCTTAACCAAAGAAAAACAACTTTAAAACAGAATCCAAACCTATTAAAATGTTTATATTAATGTTAATTTACTTTAATGTATTTTTGTGTAATTTAAATTTAACCAAATACATTACATTGCCCTATAGCATCTATGTACGCAATAATTTTGACCCATCAAACTAACTAGTGAGGCTAACCCTACCAATACGGTAAGGTCATAATATAAAAAGCTCTTAAATGTTTGATATGAAAACATGAGACGCGCTTCAAAATCGTAGATGTGTAGTTAGAAACTGTACTAAGGTGAGACAGTTACTTGTTGCGAGCGAGCCATGGCCGATGAGCACATACGAAAGAAGACAAGGTACTGCAAAACGCAAGATGAGATGTCATCGCTGCAAGCAGACATAGCTGCCCATGAGGAAATAGAAGGCGAGATATCTTCGCTGCAAGCAGACACAACTTCCCATAAACTCCTTCCACCACCTGAGGGGACCATGACATCTCTAGAAAAGTATTCTGAAGATGAAGTTGAAGAGGAAGAGGAAGAGCGCATGCCATCTACTCCCATTCATTACTTTCAGAGGCTACGCATGAGAGAAATGTTTGAGACAGGTAATACCCGGGAGCGCCCAAATATTTTTCAGTATTATCATTGTCGAGCGTACGACCCTACGCGTGATAGTTATCCTGTCTTCATCAAGGCTCGCGACATCATATTCGTTATGTTTAACGATTTCTATCTTATACCATTCTATTATGATGAGAAATTGTCGCGCCTTAGAGATAGGGACGGGTTCCTCATTGATATTAGAATGACAATTCTGTTTGCTTGTTATAATAGCAACAACAATTTATTGATAACTGTTGTAATGGACACAGAGGGTCAGAGAATGATTGTAAGCCTGGACATTGAATTGATAAAAGCAGGGGTAACTACCCACAGAAGAAATATTTGTCCAGGAGACGCCGGCAGAATTGTTCTTTGGGATTTTGATATTCGAAATAGCAGGGGCATGATTTACAATAAGAATGAGAATGCGTTCGAATTTTTTGAATTGAAAAATTATGCCCAACTATTTTTTGGAAATTTCTGTTCATTTCAAACACACAACAAACAAATATAACAAAGAACAACGCTCTGGTTTTATCCAGGATCTTAATTATATAAAATAATAATAAAAACTGTTACAGAATTGTCTTCCTCGACTCAAAGGGATTTACAACAGGAACTTCAGTTCCAGAATCTGATTCCACTATCTCAGAAAATTATAGCTTCAGCACTGCTGTGCGTTGCAGAGAAGCAAGAAACTCTTCTTTCTAATACTCTCTACACTTACTATGCGTCTCTGCTCTTGCATTCTTTTTATATTTAACAACATAAAAATATCTTTTACAGTACGTGTTGCTTTTCCCCACTTCCGTGAAATAGAAAATAATAAAATTTAAAATTTCACCTACATTTACCAACCCTAGTAAATAACATTTATTACACGGTTGAAAAATATCCTACTGGAATTAAATGCATGGCTTATCACACCATCGCATCGCAACAAGAGAAAGGATGTGCCACCGCCTCTATAACCTTTAAATCATGCGATCTGCGATCAGATCGCATCGCGAAATTGCATCGCAGACAATAAAAGGACACGTTGAAGTCTGGCAAGAAAGGAAGTGCGATATGCGATGGGATCGCATCGCAGGAAAAAGTCTGCAAGTTGAAATTACCATTCCAACACTCCCCTTTAATTTTAACTGCTGGATTTTTTCTGCATACCCAGGCATTTCCTGAAATGATCAAAGCTTTTCTTTCCCAATGGTTTTGTCAAGATGTCAGCGAACTGATCCTCTATTCTGCAGTGCTGCAAAACAATCTCACCATTGTTAACCAATTCACGTATGAAGTGAAATTTGGTGTCTATATGCTTTGTTCTTTTATGAAAAACAGAATTTTTAAACAATGCTATTGCTGAGCTATTGTCGCAGTAAATGGTTGTGCCCTTTTCCTGTTCATGACACAAATCTCTAAGAACTCTTCTCAGCCACAATGCTTGGCATGCTGCTGCTGTTGCTGCCACATATTCTGCCTCTGCTGTTGACAAAGCCACAACTGGTTGCTTCTTGGAAGCCCACGAAATGGCTCCTGATCCCATATGAAACACATATCCTGATGTGCTTTTCCTATCATCAACACTTCCAGCCCAATCACTGTCAGTGTAACCTGTCAACATGAAACTTTCAGAAGAGGAGTATAAAATACCAAACCCCTTCATTCCATTCACATACCTTAGAATCCTCTTGGCTGCCTGCCAATGAGTCTCTTTCGGTCTTTCCATAAATCTGGAGATTAAGCTCACAGCGTGCATAATGTCCGGCCTAGTTGCAGTCAAGTACATAAGGCTGCCAACTATGCTCTTGTACAATTTTGGATCAAAATCCTTACTGCTGTCTTCTTTGGACAACTTCAACCCTATTACAGTTGGAGTCACAGCTGCTTTGCTGTTCTGCATGTTAAATCTCTTCAACACTGCTTCTACATATTTATCTTGAGAAATGAAAACGCCATTTTCGCTTTGGTCTACTTCAATTCCAAGAAAATATCTTAAGAAGCCCAAGTCAGTCATTTAAAATTCACTTTTCATGACTGCTTTAAAATCAGCAATGAGAGAAGCATCATTGCTTGTAAAAATCAAATCATCTACATATAAAACAACAATAAGAATCTTACCGTCATTCTGCTTTATGTAGAGTGTGGGTTCACCATCACACTTGTCAAACCCATTGTCAATTAGATAAGCATCTATTCTGTTGTACCATGCTCTTGGAGCTTGCTTCAGCCCATAAAGAGCCTTCTTCAGTTTACAGACTTTATGCTCATGGCCTTCAACTTCATAGCCTGGAGGTTGTTCAACATAAACCTCTTCTTTTAACACTCCATTCAGGAATGCAGATTTAACATCCATCTGATAAATCTTCCGTTTGTGTTGTGCTGCAATAGACAACATTGTTCTGACTATTTCCATCCTTGCTACTGGTGCAAAGGTTTCATTATAGTCTTTGCCTTGTTGCTGCTTGTAGCCTTTCACAACAACTCTTGCTTTGTGCCTGTCAATCTTTCCTTCAGCATTGCTTTTGGTCTTGTAGACCCACTTAACTCCAATGGCATTTTTGCCTACAGGGAGGTGCACTAACTCCCATGTTTTACTCTTCTCAATTGCACCAATTTCGTCATTCATTGCTTCAATCCATTTATCTTCATTTACAGCATCTTCAAAATGGACTGGGTCATCAACATGACAATATAAAGCGAATAATGAATTTAGACTGGTATTGTTACTTACCTCTCCTTGTTCATAAATCTCATTCAGATTTCTGAATCTTGGTCTTCTTGGTGTGCTTGGAGTTCCATCCGAACTTGAGGGTATTTATGATCCCTATGGTGTGCTTGGAGAAGCACTTCCTTGACTTCTTGAGGCTGTTCGAATTCCAGATTGTGGTGTGGTTTGTTTTACTTGCAGTGGTGTAGGAGGAGCCATTAAGGAAGGATTATTTGTTGTTGTCCCTTCCTCTTCTTCTTCGTGAGACACAATTGTCTTCACATTCACTGTCTTCTCTAAGCTTCCATCCCAAGCTTCATCTTCAATGAACTTCACATCTCTGCTTACTATCAATTTCTTGGTGGATGGATTATAGAGTTTGTATGCTTTTGACTCATCACAATAGCCAATAAAGACACACTTCTCCCTCTTACTATCAAGATTTTTCCTTAGCTGATCCGGTACATGTGCATATGCCACACAACCGAATACTCTCATGTGAGTGACAGTTTGCTTTTGACCACTCCATGCTTCTTCTGGTATTCTGTTCATGACAGCTTTAGTTGGGCATCTATTCAAGATGTAAACTGCGCAAGTAACAACTTCTTCCCAATACTCATGCGGCAAGTGTTTTGCCTTCAGCATACTTCTGACCATGTCAAGAATGGTCCTATTCTTTCTTTCAGCAACACCGTTTTGCTGAGGTGTATACCTTGCAGTGAACTCCTTTCGTATGCCATTCTCTCTGCAAAAACGCAAAAAATCTTGGGAGATGTACTCTCCTCCTCTATCTGTTCTGAGCACTTTGATATAATGCCCACACTGTTTCTCAACAAGAGTTTTGAAGTGGCGGAATTTCTCAAATACTTCACTCTTCTGTTTCAGCATATACACCCATGTCTTTCTGGTGTAATCATCAATGAAGGTTAAAACATATTTATTTCCAGAAAATGATGGTGTTTGCATCGGTCCACACACATCAAAATGAACAATTTCCAATGGTGCTTTTGCCCTTATACTCTTTCATGCTGGAAAGCTTTCTTTGTGTTGCTTGCCCAAGATGCAGCCTTCACAAAGGCTGTCGGGTTTCTCGATCAATGGTAATCCCTTTACCGTTCCCTTTCTGTGCAACAGATTCAGGCCTCCGAAATTGAGATATCCAAATCTCAAATGCCACAACCAATTCACATCTTTCACTTGTTCCTGAAAGACTTCTTGTGTTACAGCCGCAATAGTTCTGCCTTCCTTCAAATCTGCCCTGAGTTTGAGAGGAAACATTCTATTGCTGGTCATCTGCACTTGTGCAATGATCTTCTTACTTGGAGGTATGTCTCTGATTGTACACAAATCATCTTTGAAGAACACGTTGTAACCTTTGTTAATGAGTTGTCCAATGCTCAAAAGATTACATTTCAGACCAGGTACATAGTATACATCTGGCACAATCATCTGTTCTCCATTTTTTGCTTGAATACTAACTCTGCCCTTACCCTTGACAGATATCGTATCATCAGTCCCTGTTGTTACCTCAGATTTCACATTTTCATCCAGATTGGCAAACATTTCAATATTACCAGTCATGTGATTACTACAACCTGAGTCTAAGAACCAATAATCTTTTTGTTTGTCTTGTGCTATGTTACATGTTAACAGCACGTTCTTTGGGTTCTTATCTTCTTCATTTGCAAAATTTGCATTCTGCCTATTATTCATGTCACTTTGCTTTTTCCTACATTCATTGGCATAGTGCCCATATTTCTTACAATAATGACATTGGACTTGGGATTTGTCATACCTTTGTCCATGAGCTTGCTGTTTGCTTGAACCTTCATCTTGGTTCTGATTGCAGCTCCTTCCGCTTGTGCTAGCAGGATAATTTCTGCCTCTATTTTGGCTTCTTCCACGACCTCTGTTATTTGCTCTGCCTCGACCTTTTCCTTGGCCAAAAGACATTTGAGTCTTGAATGCTTGCTCAAAAGAGGAATTTGTTCCTCTACTCAGTCTGTGTTCATGAGACAAAAGAGAAGCACTCAGCTCATCTACCGTGAACTGTGAGAGATCTTTTGTTTCTTCTATTGCTACCACAATAGATTCAAACCTTGAGGGTAAACATCTCAAGATTTTCTCTACAATCCTTCTATCTTCAAGAATCTCACCATGAGATCTTATCTGGGTTATCAAGCCAATAACCTGAGTGAAGAAGGAATTTATTGTTTCAGATTCCTTCATGCTGAGATTTTCAAAGTCTTTCCTCAACATCTGCAACTTTGCAGTCTTCACCTTCTCCATGCCTTGATAGGCAGTTTTGAGAATGTCCCATGCCTCCTTGGATTTTGTTGCTGTTGCAATCCGCGGAAAAACACTTTCATGCACTGATTGGAAGAGGAAAAAGAGGGCTTTGGCATCCTTCTTCTTGTCACTCTTCAACTGGTCTCTTTCTGCTGCTGTAAAAGCAGCCAGTGCTGTTGCATCTGCCGGTTCAGCATAGCCAGTTTCAACCAGCTCCCATATTCCTTGAGAAGCAAACAATGCTTTCATTGTTATGGACCAATAACTGTAGTTTTTCCCATTAAACTGTGGCAGTTGGGGATTTGTCAAACCTGTTCCAGCATCTGCCATATTAACTTGTGAAAAACAAAGAAGAGATACTGACTGTAAAAAATAAGCAAAAAACTTTCTCTGCTGGAAAAAATCTGCTCAATAAGCTTCTTACAGCTCCTACAGTGAAAAAACAAACTCTGTGTTTTTTTTTTGACTCACTGAGTGCCTAGACTAGCTCTGATACCATGTTGGAAATTTCTGTTCATTTCAAACACACAACAAACAAATATAACAGAGAACAACGCTCTGGTTTTATCTAGGATCTTAATTATATAAAATAATAATAAAAACTGTTACAGAATTGTCTTCCTCGACTCAGAGGGATTTACAACAGGAACTTCAGTTCCAGAATCTGATTCCACTATCTCAGAAAATTATAGCTTCAGCACTGCTGTGCGTTGCAGAGAAGCAAGAAACTCTTCTTTCTAATACTCTCTACACTTACTATGCGTCTCTGCTCTTGCATTCTTTTTATATTTAACAACATAAAAATATCTTTTACAGTACGTGTTGCTTTTCCCCACTTCCGTGAAATAAAAAATAATAAAATTTAAAATTTCACCTACATTTACCAACCCTAGTAAATAACATTTATTACACGGTTGAAAAATATCCTACTGGAATTAAATGCATGGCTTATCACACCATCGCATCGCAACAAGAGAAAGGATGTGCCACCACCTCTATAACCTTTAAATCATGCGATCTGCGATCAGATCGCATCACGAAATCGCATCGCAGACAATCAAAGGACACGTTGAAGTCTGGCAAGAAAGGAAGTGCGATATGCGATGGGATCGCATCGCAGGAAAAAGTCTGCAAGTTGAAATTACCATTCCAACACTATTTACAATACGCCCTAACGATGAGAACTTTGGTTTAAGTGTAGATTTTGGAAGTCCAGGAAATATGGAGTTAAGTGTAGATTTTTGAAGTCCAGGAAATATGGAGTTGTCAGTAATGGAAGATAAGAGCTTGAGCTTAACAAGGGAAGAAGTATTTCTGAGAATTTATGCGAAACACCGTGGAAAAATACGCAAGCGAATTTCCTTACCTGTTTCTCCACAGCATGAGATTCAGTACTTGGTACTGTGCGGCGGTGATAGAATTGTTATGCAACAATTGAAATTGCGTATGCAGATCCTGGATATATCTGGCGAAAAGTCCAAAATAATAAAAGCAACTGATATGGAGATGTTATGTCGCCCTTATTATTTGTACAGGAGAAATTTGTTCATTTGTGTGACCCAAATGGGAGGCACGAGAAGCCTGAATGTCTTTAATTTAGAAGGTGAGATTGTGGTCACATTTCAAGAGCACCCAACGTATCAGCTGGACTTTCAGATCGGTTCGTACATTACAGCTGCACAAGATATTCTGATATCTATTTGCCCTCACCCAGAACCAGAAAATAGTTTGATAGTATCAGATTTATGGAGCATCAATATTTGTAACATTTTAACAGGAAACTGCATCGCCAAGATTACAGTGGGTGATGGTGATAATAATGTAAGGAGGATTGCACTGATACATATGATGAAACAACTCATCAAATTTTCGTGGGAGATACTGGCGGCCATATTTTTATTTGGTCTTATAAATGGCATACCGACCAATGGGTTGGTAGTCCGTATAATCCAATACACAATACCAGCTCCGAGGACGACGACGACGACGAAGAGGACTTCGACGAGGACGAAGACGACAACGAAGAGAGCTTCGACGAGGACGATCAAGAGGCGTGAGAAAGTAGAGGTTTCAATTCATTTTTTTTTTTGTAACTGCTGACCAAGAGATTTGCTCCTCCTTGGGATGTTCATGTTCCTTTGATTTTAGAGGGGTATATCTAGCTATTATTTTGTGTTTTTGTATTAAATATTAAAATTTAGTGCTCATATAATTTTTTCCAAGATGGTAAGTAAGGAGTGAAATTTCTAAATGCTTAAGATACATAAAGCTATTATACATGCTATAATTGGTCTCAACTTAATATTTTTTAATATTTTTATTTTTTATTCCAAAAATGTTGAATCATCTCCATAGTTGACATTATCATCTTCAATCTTATTAGTTCTTATAAATTTTATTTTGGTTGTACATTGAGACCTCAAAATTTATCTAATGAGACTCCTCCGATGTAGAATGCACATTAGTTTTGGCTGGAAATCTCCTTCGAGTTCCACCTATAGCACAGACCAATAAATAACTAATAATAAAATAATGTATTTTTGTCTAAGATATTTATATTATTTCATATTAAAATATTAATTTATTCAAACTAATATTGTTATTTTGGAGCCTTAGCAAAAAAAAATTCCGAGATCTGTTTTTAAAGCACTTTGCTATTAAAATTCATATTATTTAGTTTTTGAATTATTATATAAATATTAAATTTGAAAATTAGTTTAAATTTATTTTAATTTAAGATTTATTAATGAGATTATCTTCTTTTATTTCAAAAGAAGTTTGCCAACTTAATTTCTGTTGGCCTTCATAAATCCAAAATTACCATGAATTTAAGTTAATATTTTAATTTGTTAATGTGATAAATTTGTTGTGTTATATTTAATGATTGTTTAAATAAGTGAATTTCCACAATTTAAATTGTCACCTTATAAATATTAATATTATTGAATTCATTTTCTAGTTTTATTTTTGATTTTATATAGTTTGAATAGATTAATATTGATTATGAAGTGATGTTTTAATAACTTTGAGGAATAAGGTACTCAAATATTTACTAGATACTATACATTTACTTATTCATAGCTTTCACATGGAGAGAGAAAAATGGTCATTGTTAATTCCCCATCTCATATTTAATGGTAAATTTCTTAATCCATTGATTGGAGGGGAAAGTATTATAATGGTCACCTTTGACCACCCTCACATAAGAACTTATTTTTTCATTGTTAGTTAGATATGCTCCAATTTTACAGGGGTATATCTAGCTATTCTTTTATGTTTTTTGTATTAAAATTAAAAATTACTGCCTCTATAATTTTTTCCGTAAGAGGCTAAGTAAGGAGAGAAATTTCTAAATGCTTAAGATACATAAAGCTATTATACATGCTATAATTGGTCTTAATTTAATATTTTTACTTTTTTACTCCAAAAATGGTGAATCATCCCCATGCTTGACATCATCATCTTGAATACTATTAGTTCTTATAAATTTTATTTTGGTTGTACATTTTTCTTAGGATCCTCATTTGAGACCTCAAAATTCCTCTAATGAGACTCCTCGGGTGTAGAATGCACATTAGTTTTGGATAGAAATCTCCTTCGAGCTCCACCTGTAGCACAGACCAATCAATCACATGATTAGGTTTTGGTACATATCTTCAAGTAAAGAATTAGGGAAAAAATGATGAGCTCTATTTGAAGGAGGTAAAGCCACCCTATACACCACTGGTCCAATCCTCTCAAGGATTTCAAATGGCCCAAAATACCGTAGTGCCAACTTGGAACATGTCACAATACTTTTATTTCAAAAGAAAAGAAATTTGCCATTCAAGAGACTTAATTTCTCTTGGCCTTCATAAATCCAAAATTACCATGAATTTAAGTTAATATTTTAACTTGTTAATGTGATAAATTTGTTGTGTTATATTTAATGACTGTTTAAATACGCGAATTTCCACAATTTAAATTGTCACCTTATAAATATCAATATTATTGAATTCATTTTCTAGTTTTATTTTTCATAATTCATTTTCTAGTTTTATTTCTGACTTTATATAGTTTGAATAGATTAATATTGATTATGAAGTGATGTTTTAATAACTTTGAGGAATAAGGTACTCAAATATTTACCAGATAGTATACATTTACTTATTCATAGCTTTCACATGGAGAGAGGAAGATGGTCATTGTTAATTCCCCAACCCATATTTAATGGTAAATTCCTTAATCCATTGATTAGAGGGAAAAGTGTTATAATGGTCACCTTTGACCACCCTCACATAAGAAACTTATTTTTTCATTGTTAGTTAGATATGCCCCAATTTTACAGGGATATATCTAGCTATTATTTTGTGTTTTTTGTATTAAATATTAAAAATTAGTGCTTATATAATTTTTTCCCAAGATGCTAAGTAAGGAAAGAAATTTCTAAATGCTTAAGATACATAAAGCTATTATACATGGTATAGTTGGTCTTAATTTAATATTTTTACTCCACCTTCTCTTTGGTGTAACATTTAGCTTTGTCTGGAAGTTATCCCTCCAACCCAATCTGCAAAAGGTCTTGTTGCCCTTGTCTTGTAGTTCTAGACCTCTTCTACAAAACTGTATCTTCTATCAACTCTGCTGGTGCCAAATCCTCCATAGAATGTAGGACCTATTCCTCTTCCTGAACTAGCATGGAAGGCTCATAGAGTTTCAAATTCTCTACATTTATAATTGAGTAAATGCGCATATATGGCAGTAAATTGAGTTGATAGGCATTATCACCCACATTTTCCACTATCTTAAAGGGACATACCTTAGAGCCTTGATTTTCTTACCAGGCCGCTACAACATATCCTTATTTAACTATAGCCAAACTATGTCTCCCACCTTGAATGAATTATCTGTTATGCGTTGATCATACCTGGACTTATACTTCACATGCAACTTCTACAGTGTTTCCTGTACCTATAGATGGATCTGCCCAATCTTCACTATACAATTTTCAGCCCTCAAAGCATCTCATGTAGGGTCTTCCTTTACTCCTCCTTGCTACCCATATGCATTATCCAAAGGTGAAGGTGGAAAATATCCAAAACAAGTTTCAACTCGGGACTTTCCTATAGAAGTGTGGACCGCTCTATTATAAGTATGTTGAATATATACCATATTTTCATCCCATGCCTTTGGATGCTTCTAGTTGTCACCCCTCAAACGTTGCACCAAAGTCATATTGACTACTTTTGTCTGCTCATCTCTCTATGGATGGAATGTTGTAGATCTCTTCAACTTCGTGTCCAAATTCTCCCACAATGTAGTCCAAAATGCACTGCGAAATCTTGTATCCATGTCTGAAATGGTGCTCCTTGGAATCCCAAAATGTATCCATACCTGTCCAAAGAACAATTTTTATACTTCTTTTTCGTTGATGTTCTTTTTACAGGTCATCAAAACACACATCTTGTTGAACCTATCAACTACCACGAACAAGTAGTCATGTCCCTTCTTGGTTATCGGTAAACCTCCCACAAATTCCATGGAAATTCTTTCCCAAGGATGACTAGGTATAGGTAAGGATGATACAAGCCCTGTTTCATGTTGCTAGGCTTGTTGGTACAACAAATAATGTATCCTCTTATGAACCTAGCTACCTGCTCTTGCATCTTGGGCCAATACACATACCTCTGCAAGTTAGCTATGGTCTTCCCTACGCCAAAGTTCCCTGTAACCTTGGATGTGTGAGCCTCTCTAATTAGCTGCAAATGGTCAACTTTAGGAACACATAGCTTATCCAGCCTGTAGAGTAACCCATCCTAGAGATGGCAGTAAATGGTGTTGTCGCCATCGTGCACACGAATCTGACTCTGCAACTGCTAATACACCTCCTTGAAGTCCTCATATTTTGAGTATGCATCTTTGTATGCATCATGGGTGAATGGATCCATGTGCATAAGAATCCCCAAAATTGTAATATTTGATGTGGGTGGCCTTGAAAGAATATCAACCAACTTGTTTATGTTTCCATTCTTATAATTGATCACCAAATGAAATTGCTGTAGAAGCCCCATCCACTTGTAATGCCTGGTCTGTTGTAGCTTATTTTGTGCCTACAACAACTGTAACAGCTGGTGATCCGTGTGGATTATTGTCTCCTTTCCCATCAGATAGTGCTTCCACTTCTTCACAGTTTTCACCATGGCATAGAGCTCCTTATCATAGGTAGGGTAGTTAAGAACTACCCCATGAAATAATTCATAATGGTAGAGGTCCTGCTACGACTGAAAACAAGGCTATGGATTTCCTCAGGTATTTTGCTACTCCAATGAAACTCTGAACCTTAGAAACATTATTAGGCACTGACCATTTCATGATAGTCTCCATATTGGAAGGATCTAGCATCAAATCTCCTCCACCAATCACATATCCCAAATACACCAAGGACTGTTGTGAAAACTCGCACTTCTTGAGATTTGCTAGCAGCTAGTGCTTCTTCAATGTTTCCAGCACCCGCGTCAAATGTGAAATATGCTCCTCCCAAGTAGCACTATATACCAGTATATCATCCAAATAGAAAATAAGAAATGAATCTATAAAAGGTTGTAGTACATCGTTCATTAATATCATAAATGTAGCTAGAGCATTACATATGCCAAATGGAATAATTAACTGCTCATATAAACCTTGCCTGGTTTTGAAGGCGACCTTCCATGTATCTTCTTCTTTGACTCGAATGTGGTGGTATCCAGACTTCAAGTCCAACTTGGTGAAATAAATTGCTTGTTGCAACTAATCTAGAAAATCTTCTATCTTGGGAAAGCGATATCTATTCGTAAGCATGATTTTATTCAATGCCCTGTAATCTATACACATCCACCAAGTCCCATCCTTATTTGGCACAATGATGATTGGTGACCCAAATGGTGATGTACTCGGTCGAATGACACCATGTTCCAATAGTTGTTGCAACTTTTTCTTCACCTCACTTGCTTATATAACAGACCGCCTGTACAACCCAATATTTTGCAATGGGGAGTTTGGCAATAGTTGGATCTCATGCTCCACTTCTCTCTTAGGGCATAGCCCTTTAGGATCTCGGAACACATTATTGTATGCCTATAAAAACTCCAATTGTTTTTTTTGTTTCTTAGTACACCCCTGTAGGGATTCCTTGCCTCTAATTAACTCCTCTACAAACTGATTTTCTCTTAAGAACAATAAAACATACTTCTTGCTGGAACTGATCAATTTCTTAGCTTGGTTGGCACTTACTAGTGAAATTTTTGACTTGCCTTTGTGCGTGTTGATGATGAATGATTTTCCATCCTTGATGAGATGGTATTGGTTAACTCTCCACATGAATATTGCATCACGCATGCACATGTATGGTCTCCCAAACACGACTCCACATACATCAAGGGGAACCACATCTAGATTTACTTCATCAATAAAATCAGCAGTGATAGAAAATCTAATTTTACATTGTTTTGTTATGTTTAGCTCTACATCCTTATGTACCCATCCCAATGGGTATGGGTTTGGATGATCACAAACTTCCAACCCCAACTTATTGACTACATCTGCTACAATGAGATTTGCCTATGATCCTGAGTCAAACAGAGCATCAATTTTTGTCTTCTTAACCTGTATTTTTATATGGAAGAGTTTGGTCATTTCTTTCTCTTCCTATTACTGAAGGCTACTCAGATTAACCTCATTCTGCACTGATGTATAGGTGATCTCCTCATCCGCGTCTGAGCTACTTTCAACTTCATTTCTCAAATTAGTGACCATGAGATTCTTATTATTATTATCTTCCTTCTTGTTCTTCACATTTAGCTATGGATGCAACTTCCTACACCTCTCCTCGCTATGGCCCTCAATGTTGTAGTGGTTTCAGTGGTTTCTAGGATCTTTTCACTAGTGTGTTTTGGCTACCGTCCTTTTATCTTTTCTTGCTTTTTTCTTCTTCTTCCCCTACTTATAAACATCATGTTGCTCCTTTTTCTTTGGTCCGCTAGATTGCACTCTTTTCAAGCGTATGGTCTCTAGGTATTGTGCCTGTACATAAGTCTCATCCACTATTTTGGGCTTTAACAACATCACTTGCTCACACAGATGGTAGTGCAGACCCCTCAAATACTTGAGGAGTATATCTAGGTTCTTTAGAGAGATACCCAACATTATAGCCATCTTTCTAAATTCTGTGGTGTACTCCTGAACGCTTTGGCTTGACTTTTTCCTGAAGTAATGCCACTAGATCCACTGGTCTTCCGCGTACCCAATGGGATAAAATTGTGACTTAATGATGGTTTTGAAATCCTCCCACTTAGTCATTGGATTTTTTCCTCCAGCCTCAAGGTTTTCGTGTGGCTCTCCCACCAAGTCAGTGCATGTCCCTCCAATTTCAGTTGCGTGAATTGTTGGAAATAATACTGAGAGGGGGGGGGGGGGGGTGAATCAGTATTATCATAAAAACTTTTTCATTTTATGCTCAGAAACATATACGCTACTTCAGTTAAGTGAAACAGCGTGTACACGCTACTGTGTCTAAAGAAACCAGCGTATAACAAGAAAACTTATGATTCAGTAGCTTATCTTCAGTGAATGCATCAGGACATTATTAACCATGATAGTAAAACAGGTGCAGTATAACAGAAGAGATCATCACACAGAAAACACACACATGAACACCATGATATAAGGTGGAAACCCAATGTGGGTGAAAACCACCTGCTGCAAGTCGTCTCTATCTTTCTTTAATATGAAACTTCAGTTTACAATCTTTTGTACTGGTGCAGCCTTATACCAGTATGCAGGCTACAACCTGCTGAAGGCTTCAACCTTCTCTCGTTCTCCAAACTTCCTTGGAAGGGATCTCCAACACCCTTCGCTCTTGTACTAGCTAAGATACTAGTACGTAGGTGCTGGCCTACAATCTTCTTTCCTTCAGGTACCACTTTTCATACATTTTTAGACTGGATATTCCTGAAGCACAACATTACAATCTGAAGACCATAATTCATTCAACTTTCATAACAGATCATTGAAGCACAAAACAACCAATACTAGCATCATCAATCTTTGAGTCACTGAACCACTGAAACCCTGTCAACACCAATCACCAGAACACAGAGCAGACTACAGAACTCTGCAATAGCAGTCAGAGCCAACTGCAACCCCAAAAATCAGACTTCAAAAGATATACGCTACTTCAATGAGAGAAACCCGCGTATACACGCTCTTTTACCGAAGACAACCTGCGTACATATCTAAAAATAAATTCTCTTAACTTGCAGCTGTACCAGACATCAGTTAGACCCAGAACATAACATTGCGTCAGTATGCAGATCTAGAAATAGGCATAATCAACCATATCATAATAGTTCATTTCAAACCATTAGATCCCGATCTGTCCTTAGATCTAGTCTTCCATCAACCGGTGTGATCTCTCCTTAGCTTAGATAAAGCAACCCAGAACCTGCATACCAGATCTCTTTCTTTTTAGATATTCAAGACTTTTTAATTGTGTTGTGCCTAATGATCTTCTTCTCCTTATATAGCCTTAGGCCTTGCTCAATACCAAGAGCCAAAACCATAGAAATCCAATACCATCAGATTCAAAACGAGGGATCAACACGTCCGTCGAGACACCATGGTCCAAAACCATAGGCACAACTTCCAAGGAATAACCGCCATGGACCAAAGATAATTTTTCCACATACACGCTCTTTTACTGAAGCCAACCTGCGTGTACACGTGACTTGGTATATAGTGAACCAACGTGTATATATTTTCTCTTCATACTTGTAGTCTGATCATCAATTCCTTGCTGCTATCCTTCTGCACTTTGATTTGTCATCAGTGTGATTTGCCATCAAGGCCAACACTTGTCTCATATTGCCAACAATCTCCCCCTTTGGACTTGATGGCAACCCCAAGATCCTTAGAACCATTCTCCCCCTTTGTCATCAAGGGCAAAGGGTTGTGCTCCCCCTGAGTACATGCTGATATCTCTGCTTGGTTGTGCTGAAACATGCTCCCCCTGACTGTAGGCAATATCTGCAAAAGATGTTCTTCAAAAGAACCAAGACCTTCCTATCACCAAAAGACTCAATACATACATCCATACTCCAAGAGGGGATACATCAGAAAGTTACATATAACAACCAATTATATTACATCATTCATCCCAGGCATAGTGGGGAAACCAACATAGGCCGTTACATGACCTTGACACCATAAAAGAGATAAAAGAGATACATGACATAGAGACAACAAATCTAGACCAAGACTTATGAAAGTCACAAGCAACATCTGATAAACATCTTTTAGATCAGCGACCAAGATTTCCTTCTGAGCTCCTTCTCAATCAACAACAGTTGTGCACTAGAACCAAAAGCATCTAAATGCCAACAATGCTTTATGAGACTTTAAGCTGTTCCCCCTGAACCTGTGCCTGCTGCACCCCCTGAAACTGTGCCTGAAGAATTTTGGCATACCCATCTCAGACCTTCTCCAACCAGAGTCTACCCTTGCTGTTCAGAACTCCATATACGCGACTTCTCCTCCATAAAACAACATATGTACGCTGATATGCTTTCTACAACACGCGCACGTCATACACGCGACTTTCCCAGCATAAATCTGTGTATATACGCGGCTAACCCTTACGTAACTTGCGTATACCAACTTTTTTGTAGAACAGACAAGCTTCAACAGAAGGATGAAGCATCAACTACTCCCAGCTTTTGTCTGAGATATTCAAAAGTTTCCCTGGGCAGTGGTTTTGTGAGAATATCAGCAACTTGTTCCTTAGAAGGAACATACTCCAACTTGACCTTCTGCTCAAGCACTTGTTCCCGAAGAAAATGGTACTTGATTGGTATGTGCTTGGTCTTTGAGTGCATGATTGGATTCTTTGAAATGCTGATTGCACTTGTATTATCACATAAGATAGAGACCGGTGAAGTGCAAGTGATTTGAAAATCCTGCAAGGTCTGCATCATCCAAAGAAGTTGTGTGCAACATGATGCCGCAGCCACATATTCTGCTTCAGCTGTAGATAAGGAAATCGAACTCTGTTTCTTGCTGAACCAAGATACTAATCTGGAGCCCATAAAGAATGCACCACCACTTGTGCTCTTCCTGTCATCCACGCTTCCGGCCCAATCTGGATCTGTATAAGCATGAAGTGTGAGATCTGTATCTCTAGGATATCATAATCCATAATTTTGTGTCCCTTGAAGATATTTGAAAATTCTCTTCACTGCCTGAAGATGAGTCTCCTTTGGATTTGCCTGAAATCTCCCAACTATTCCGACTGCATGCATGATGTCTGGTCGGGTACCTGTCAAATAAAGCAAACTCCCAATCATGGATCTATAAGTTGGTTGATGAACTGCTGCTGATTCATCATTTGCACTGAGGCTGCATCCTGTAACCATGGGTGTACATACTGGCTTTGAATCTTCCATGCCATACTTCTTCAAGATCTGCTTGAGGTACTTGGTTTGAGACAAGAAGATGCCTCCTTCATTTTGTTGGATTTGCAATCCAAGAAAGTATGTCAATTCTCCAAGTAGTGACATTTCGAATTCTTTCTGCATAACCAAGGCAAAGTTTTGACTCATAGTCTCTTCATTGCTGCCAAAGATAATATCATCTACATAAACAACAAGTATTAGCAATTTGTTATTTTCAACTTTTATATAGAGATTGCTATCTACTGATCCTTTTGAAAAGCCTTGTTGGTGAAGATATTTGTCCAATCGATAGTACCAAGCCCTTGGAGCTTGTTTGAGACCATAGAGAGCCTTTTTCAATCTGCATACAAGGTTTGGATCATTCCCAAGAATGAAACCATCTGGCTGCTCAATATATACTTCTTCTTCTAAGTCTCCATTCAGAAAGGCTGATTTCACGTCCATTTGAAATACCTTGAAGTTTTGAAAGCTTGAGAGAGCAAGGAACATTCGGATGGCCTCAAGTCTTGCAACAGGAGAAAAGGTCTCTTCAAAATCTATTCCTTCTTGCTGCGCATACCCTTTACAAACAAGTATGGCCTTGTTTCTAATTACTTCTCCATTTTCATTCAATTTATTTTTGAAGACCCATTTTGTCCCTATGACATTTTTATCTTTTGGTCTAGGAACCAATTCCCAGAAGTTGTTCTTTTCGATCTGCTCAAGTTCCTCATCCATTGCTTTGACCCAGCATTCATCTTTGCATGCCTCTTTCACATTTTTTGGTTCAGTGGAAGAGAGTAATGCCAAATAACTTGAAGCTTCTGCAATTCTTCTTCTTGTTTGTACTCCTGCTTCTTTCTGACCCACAATCTGAGATTCTGGATGATTCTTTTGAACATATCTGGATGGAGTCTTCTCTTCTATTCTTTCCTGCTCCTCTGGTTATTCTTGAGGTTCTTCTTCTTCTTGAGGTTCTTCTTCTTCATCATTCTGCCTTTGAGGGTAGCCTTCATCTTCTTCAATGTCTTCATGATGAACTTGCCTAGGAATATATCCCTTCTCATCAACCACTACATCAATGCTTTCAACAATTCTGCCAAGTCTTTTATTGTAGCACTTGTATGCTTTGCTATGTGGAGAATAACCAATAAGAATGCCTTCATCTGCTCTTGGTTCAAGTTTGCCAAGTTGCTCATCAGTATTCTTAATATAACATTTTCTCCCAAATATTTTGAAGTGCTTCACCGAAGGAGTCTCACCACTCCAGAGCTCATGAGGTGTTTGAGTGTTGTTTACTCAGACATTTGTTTTGTTAAGAATAATAACCGCAGCATGTGCAGCTTCACCCCAGAAAGTTGCGGGAGTACTTGATTCGTCAAGCATAGCATGAGCCATTTGTTGGATTGTTTTGTTCATTCTTTCCACCACCCCATTTTGTTGAGGAGTTCTAGCTGTAGAGAATTCTCTTCTTATCCCATGTTCTTCACAGAAATCGAAAAATTCGTTTGAGGTAAACTCCCCACCTCTGTCAGATCTGAGGCACTTAATTTTGTGTCCTGATTCATTTTCAACCAAGGCTTTGAAGGATTTGAATTTTTCGAATGCTTCATCTTTGTGCTTCATAAGCCCTAACCAGACAAACCTGGAGAAATCGTCAATGAATAATATCAAATATTCTTCTCCTCGAGGTGTCCTTTTCCTAAATGGACCGCATACATCTGTATGGACTAGCTCAAGAGGTATGCTGGCTGATCCTTCCTTCTCTGGAAAGTTAGTTCTGGTTTGCTTCCCAAACTGACAAGATTTGCATATAGTGTTGTCTGGAATTTTGATATCTAGAAGACCACGAACTGCCTGATATTTGCATGCTTTCCTTATTTGTGAAAAGCTTAGATGCTCCAACCTCCGATGCCACAGCCAGTGTTCATCATCCTTGCTCAAATAGCATTGTTGTGGTCCTTCTTCAAATATGTATAGATTATTTGGAGTCCTTCTTCCTTTGATCACTGTTTTACCTGTATCAAGATCACGAACATGTTGAGGGCCCCGAAATCGGGTCAACAACAAGGGGGATACCCACCCGGTCGGGAACCTGGTTGGCGGCTCCATGCCCGTTTGGTGTAGCGGGTCCGACTGGGGATGACGGGACCAGCTTCCCGTTCTAAGGGGTGTGTGTGTGTAGAAAATGATAGTAGAAAATCTGTAATTATTCCTTAACTAATCTAATTCTAAATTCTGAAATGACTTTATACTACTTTAATCTAACAAAAACAATACATATAATCTACACTAACTCGGGACAGAATTTTTCCATTATGCAATCTAGAAAGATTTCACAGAATAACTAGTAATGAAGATTATTCAACTATTATGAGAATATAAATCAATTAAGATGAACCATCTTGCATAAGAAGTTAAGCAAAACGGTTGTGAACAACATATTGCATAATCAGCTATTCATGTATTAAGCACAAATCAATGACTCCACCGTACAAAAGTGCCAAATGGTAGTCCACTCATTCATACGTTAACATATAAATAACATCAGTTGTATATTACTCTAAGAATGCAAGCAGAAACTAGTCAAGAGATAAAAGTACCATTTATGATTGATTTTAAACTTACAGACTTTAAGCAATAATGATCTATTTCTACTTGCTTCTAATGCCTACTAAGAGTACAAAAGTGCAACATCAGTAGCAGGTATTAAAATGCAAACATAAATAAATCTTGATCACTCGATTCTTCAAAAACCCCCTCTGAGGATGCAAAAGTGCATGTTCTGAGGACAAGTTTTTTGACAAAATTTCAGACCCTTCTCCAATGCAACGAGAAGGGTTAAATACTAGTAACCGACTAATTTTACGTTACACAAATTCAGGGAACGACTTCAAATGACCGCCCTCTTACTAAAAACAAATTTATTTCTAAAAACTGAATCTAATTTCTAACCGTTTCTGTATCTGCTCCTTAGTGCTGTAAGCAATGCGCTATTCGCCCTGAAAGAGTCGGCTGGTTGTCCTTTCCTTTTGTTCGAGCTTGAAAATTAGAAACAACAAGCGCTGGCACCTCTTTCTGTTAGATTAGAAGATATTTTCGAAAACCTTTCTCTAGCTGGGTGTATTCGCTGTGCGCACACTTAGTACAACCCAGTTTCTTTTCGAACTGATTTTGCTGTTGCTATTTCACTTTCCGGTCGTGTGAATGACTCAATGAGTTAGAAGTCGCGCTGTATGGACAATCCCCTGTTTCAAGAACTGTTTCCGTTCTTTGTTCCAGGCTTTTCTGGAGCGTCTTTCTTCTCTTGCGCTTCTTTCTCTGCTTTACCAAGTCTGAGCTTCAATATCTTTTGTAAACACGCTGCTTTTGTGCGCCTTTGACTCTGAGTCTTGGACAGTCTATTTTCATCAGTGCCTATTGGGCGATACTCTGGAATCCGTGGTTCTGCTGCATGCGGCATCCAATTGCGGAGGCATCTTCTCTCTGTTGTCTTATTGGCGCTCTTCCTTTCTCCTTAGATGTTTCCTGCATATAGATTTATATCAGTTGCATGTCTTGCAGTTTACGCAAAGAAGAAGGGAAATGATGAAAAGATTGACATGAAAGCATTAAATTCTAATGAATGCGAAATTAATGACATTCATCATAACTTGACCCTTCGATAAATGCGATGCAATGATTTCTGGATATTCGAGCATGCGGTCATTAATTTCCCTTAAGGCGCGCTTTCAAATTTGGATCTACCGTGTATGTCGGAGAATTCTTGCGATGAGTTTTTTCTGCGATTGGTATCACAGTATCGATGGCTGCGACGTTATTAAGTGTTATCGTAGATCGCAGATATCGCAGGTCGCAGATCGCAGATATCGCAGATCGCATATCGCTAATATCACAGATCGCAGCTTTGCATGGTCGCAGATCGCAGATCACAACATCGCAAGGTTTTCACTTTGTCATTTTGTGCTGTTCGTGTGGCATTGCGACGTGCGACGTCGCATATCGGCCGTCGGCGTTTCTTTAGGTTCTCCTTTTTCAAATGCTCTTAATGCGCGCGATGCGATGGGTTCTCGTGTCGCTCCTTTTTAGTGTATTTATGCGCTTTGGGCAAGCGCTCCTTTTTCCGTTGCGACGCGATATAGCTTTTAGGGAGCTGATACAAAAGAATTTTTTAAACAAGAATATTTTTTGGATTTTTGGCTAAGGGTCCCCCTTTGCTTGATGTTATTACTAATATCAAACGAAGAGGGGGGTTGTTGGTGACCACAACAATGGCGATTCACTGTGAAGAACCAGTTATCTCTGCATTTCTATTGACCGTTCACTTCCGAAACAACAAAATTCTTATATGTCTAAATTTTGTTATGAACAGATAGAGTAGACTACCCCTCACCTTGTCAACGATACTTTGTCTCAACCTTTTTATATCTCAATTGCTTGCTTCCTCAGGCTTTTTCTTGCATTCGCACCAGACATTACTTGGTCTTGATTAAAGATAAAATAAGGTCTTCTCTGCGTACTGGCTTTAAAGTATACTCATTTGTCGTAGGTAGAGCCTCTGCTGCCCGCAAGCGTCCATAGCCTTGACAGGGTTACCATGTTATCCAACAATGATCCTTTTTCCTGCTTGAGGTTACTCGCAACATTCCAGAGAAAAATCCTTTTTGACACACTTTTCCTTTTTTAATTCTCTAAAGAACAATGTCTTGGTTTGGTGGCCAAATTATGACACAGTCATTCACTTGATTTACACTTTTGCTAAACAAGCCGGCTCGTGATGAGACCTCTTGTCTTTTGATTGCAACAATCTTAAGTCGTTGCCCTGTTTTGATAGACAGTATTGGCAAAGTCAGCAAGTTATAATATCTGTGATCATGATAAGCCGGCTCATGATGAGACCTCTTATTCTTTGAGATATAGTGTTTTGCTTGGATTATTTCTCTGAATGTTGCAATTCCCTTTTAGCAGGGAGGAAGTCATTGTTTTTCCTTAAGAAAGCTCTGGACGACAATAATAGAGTTTTTTGAAAACAACAGCTTTGCAGAGAGTACTTATTTTATTATTGATGATACCTTTCATGGTGCTGATACAAAACAATTTTTTTCACCAAAGGTTGCCTTCGTCAAAGTTCTTTGAGGTTGAAACTAATATCGTAATCAAGGTGAAGTTAACTCTATTTGTTAATAATAAAATTCAGATTTTTCAAAAATTTTGCTATTTGTACAAGCGAAATCAAAATCTAATAGAGAATTGGCGTGCTCTTTTCATGAATCCCTTTCATATGATCATCTACAATGGGTTTTATTCATCAAAAAGAGAAAAACAAAACAAAATGAAATATAAAAACTAAATCTATCCTACAAAAATTAGAAAAATTTCTTTTCTATGGAAAATATAATTTAAGAATCAATCCATTGACAGGTAAAGAATCTCTCCTACCTGCCAGATCCTGCAACATGAATGTGGATGGGCCTACGACTTCTACAATCTAAAAAGGGCCAAGCCACAGCTTCTGGAATTTCGTATGTTTGCCCTTTTCTTCATGTGCCTTATCCCATTTCAAAACTAAATCACCCATCTGAAAGTTTTTTCTGGTTATGATGCTTGAGTCAAAAGAAGATTTTATTAGCGCTTGGTGATGTGCATGGGTTTTCCTAGCTTGTTCTCTTTGTTCTTCTAGTTTGATTATTTCCATTTGTCTTAATTGTAATGAGGAAGTAGGTACTTCATCAATGTACTGCACTAAAGACAAAGAGGGAACGACTAAGTGAGTCGGAAGAACCACTTCCCGCCCGTAAACTAAATTAAAGGGAGAAGTGCCGATCGAAGCTTTCTTTGTGATTCTATCAGCCCATAAAGCATTTACCAGCGCTTTGTGCCAATTCTTTTGGTTTTGGTCGACTGTTCTTTTGATAATTCTGATTAGGTTCTTGTTTGTTGATTCAGCCAATCCATTACCTTGAGGATAGTAGTTGGCAGAATATTTCAGTTTGAACCCTCTTTTGAGTGCAAACTCAGTCATAGCATTTCCAAAAAAATATGAAGCGTTATCAAACATTAAGGCCGTTGGCAATCCAAACCTAGTTATGATAAATTGGTCTATGAATTCAATAATGTTTTCAGAATGAACTGTCTTGAGAGGAACTGCTTCTACCCATTTGGTAAAATAATCAGTTGCCGTAAGGATATACTTATGCTGCTTAGAAGAGTGAGGAACGATCTCACCTATTATGTCCAAGCCCCATTGACTGAATGGTTGGTCGATGTTGACTGGCTGTAGCGGCATGGACGCTTTCCTTTGTTTTCCTGCAGCAGTCTGGCAGACTTGGCATTTCCTTACGTGATTGTATGAGTCTTTGAACAGCGTGGGCCAATAATATCCTGCACGCAAGATTTTGTGTGCAGTCGCATCTCCGGCATAGTGTCCACCTGCTGGTCCATCATGAAGTTCCTGCAAAACCTTTTCGGCTTCAGTTTTCTCAAGACACCTAAGAAGTACAGAATCGTAATTCCTTTTAAACAGGACATCATTTATGAGCTGGTATTGTTTAGCTTTTAATCTCAGAGCTCTTTTCTTGGTATGATCCAGGCGTGATGGAGCATACCCGTTCTTAAGAAAATAAATGGTGTCAGCATATAATGATTCTGTGTCGTTTAGGCTTACCTCGTACGCGTGTACCTCTTCAGACGAGTTCTCGGGGATTTGCGATGCTCCAGCTAACATCTTGCAGAAGCCTTGGCCTCTTACGATCTGTGCTGGTTTGATCTCAAGGTTGTATTCTTGTAAGGCGGTGATCCAATTCGCTCTCTTCTCGCCCACATCCTTCTATATCAGGAGGTTTCTTACCGCTGGAAACGGTACTATGACTTTGGTATGGGTGTTTAGCAAGAAAGGTCTGAAATATTTGATTGCTTTGAAAATGGCATATGCCTGTTTCTCGACGTCAGAATAATTGAGTTCATCACCTTGTAAGTTCGAGCTAAAGAATGCGATTGGGGCCTCTACCTTTTCGTGATTTGCTTGAGTTAAAATCGCAGCATAAGATTTTTCTGAGGCAAACGTGTATAAGATGAAAGGTTCTGAAAAATTTTGAGTAGCCAAAGATGGAGCGTTGATGATGGCTTGTTTGATTAAGTTGAATGCTTCGTGCTCGTCTACACCCCATTTGAAATTTGAATTCTTTTTTATCATATTTTGTAAGGGGGAAATAATACGTGAAAAATCCGGGACAAATATTTTGACAAAATTGATCTGTCCAAGGAAGGATTGCATGGCTTTCTTGTTATGAGGTATGGATATTTCGGAAATTTCCTTCATTCTGTCGGGTTCTATGTGAATAGCAGATTTCGATACTATGAATCCGAGCAATTTCCCTTCGCTTAATGCAAAGAAAGATTTCTTTGGATTGAGCGAAATCCCATACCTCAAGCATCTTTGAAATATTTGCTTCAAATCTTGGAGATGGTTGTTTCGTTTTCTGGAGTACACTGTTATATCATCCAGATAAATCACTACTGATTTATTGACCAATCCTTTAAACGCGATGTCCATGGCTCTCTGAAAGGTAGCTCCGGCGTTGATCAGACCAAATGGCATCTTCCGATATGCATAAGTGCCCCATTTGGTTCGGAACGTAGTCTTTAACTGATCATCGGGATGCACCAGTACTTGATTGTATCCTGAAAATCCATCCAGGAATGACATTAATTCTGAGCCTGCTACTGCCTGTAAAATTTGCTCCATAGGAGGGAGGGGAAAGTTATCTTTCTGACAGGCTTTGTTGAGATTTCGGAAGTCGATACAGATTCTAATGTCTCCGTTTTTCTTCCTAACGGGCACCATATTGGATACCCATTTGGAATGCCTAACGGGGAAGATTATTCTGGCTCCCAACAACTTATTAAGCTCAGTTTTTATCTGGTTTTCTAGGTTAGGGTGTATTTTTCTGAGCTTCTGCTGGACAGGTTTCTCGTTGTCAGTCATAGGGATAACATGCTGAATGATGGAAGTGTTGTAAGTCTTCAGCTCATCGTAGTTCCAGGCAAAAACGTTTTTGTACTGTCTCAGAAGGCGGATATATGCTGATTTTTCTTCAGGGGCTAGGCCCTGGCCTAGATTAACGTTTTGCGGCTTTTCGTCGGTTCCTAGGTTGACTGATTCATAGTTCAGAGTTGAACTATAAAGCTTGACATTAGCCGACCTTTTGAACCGACTTTTCAAGTCATATAAGTCTTCTAATTTGACCACCGATTTGGGTATAGCATTATCAGTGCTACTTTGTTGTATTTGGTGATCATGACAGTCTTCGTCAATTATCTGGTTTGTGTAGGATCCTTCAGAGGTGAGGAAACTTACGATGTCTGGGTCGTCGTTGAACACTCTCCAGTTGGTGATATTGTCAGGAATGGAAGGTTTAAAAATTAATTCTATTGAAAACCTATCAGGACTAAAATCTTCAGAAGGGATAAGTCTAGAGGCTACGTTAGCTAACAGGTCTATGCTCGCGTTTTGAATTCTTGGAATTGACGAGATGTTGAATGCTATGAAATGTGAAGTGAGATCTTGCACTAACGATTGATAATGCTTTAAATGACTAGACAGGCAATGTATGGTGTTACGTACCTGTTTTACGACGATCTCAGAATCTCCAAAGACTTGAAGATACTTAACATTCAATCCGATTGCTTTGTATAGGGCTTGAACCAAGGCTTCGTACTCTGCTGTGTTGTTCGTGCAATCGAACTCAAGTCTGCATGTGAGCATAATCTTGTTCCCGTCTGGGTTGATCAGAACGCATCCTGCTCCTGCCCCCTCGTTGGATTTAGATCCGTCAAAATATAATTTCCAAAATAAAGACGTATTTACGCAATTATCTAAAAAACTAAAACATTTTGAGTCATCAGTTTGGGAGAAATTTTCAACTTGGGATAAAACTGAATTCTCTAAGTATGGCGAAATATGAGCGCTGAAATTGCCTAGGAAAGAATCTATTGCGTAATTGCCTACAATGTTGCTATTGTATGTGATGGCTTCATTTTCTCCTTCTAGTTCTGTCACTATGTATTTTTGGTGCAACTCTCGTTCAACCTTTATCTGATTTGGTTTACCATTGTATGGTAACCACATGTGCGACCAGTCGGTTGAGAAATATCCGTGGAGTTTCTCCGACCAATCCCTGCTAAGAATCAAGCCGTAGAACTCAGGGATATAGGCTACCAGAATGTCGATAACCTGACACACTTTTGGGTTAGACGACAATCTTATGGTCACCTGATTAAGTTCACCAATCACTTCGACCTGGGATCGATCAAGTTGAACTATACGTACTGCAGATTTTTGAGGTTGCACATTCAATTTGGCACATATTGACCTGGGTAAAATATTCGTTGAAGCACCAGAATCGACCAAGCAATTGTGCACGTTTTTGTTGAAGATTTCATATGTGAGAAGAAAAGGAGGAGTATGAGACCTTGATCTTCCTCCAATCAAGGCGATGTCATTTGGATCAATTTTATTTATCGTATTGGTTGGAGGTCTTCCCAGATTGTGGGAAGCCACAGCTGTAGGTAAAGATGTAGTAGGTACAGCATGTAATTCTTTCATCATGATTTTCTGCTGGTGTTTCAGTTTACTCAATTCATACAGAGTGATATTAGCCCTAGTCTTCTTCATGTCATCAATGATGTTATAATCCATTTCATCCGACACTATTAGTGTTCTTGATGGAGGTGCTTGTTCAGATTGGATTGGGCTAAACTGGTTCGCTTTAGCAGTTTTCTTTTTGGTTACGACCCTTTCTTTTGTTGCAGGGCTTGCGCCCTTTTGTTTTGGGGTAGTTTGGGGAGGATCAAGCTGATTTTTGCTTCTCGTGCTAACAGGAAATGCTTCTTGATCCTCTTCCTGTGGGAGGATGAAATCCCACATTCCTTGAAGTTCTACAACTTCTTCCTCGTCGGTCTGCCCTTCAGTGGTATTCTCTTCTTCTTCGTCTTCTTCAGACTCAACGTTTGAGACGACGCTGGGTGGTTTTATGTCCATGGGAGGATTTCTTTTAAAAGTCCTAAAGGGCTTTTTCGAAGAAGTCTCTGCTACTTGTTTCTTGATATCGACCATCTCATTGGACATGGCTTTCAACACTTTTTGTAACCCTTCCAAATCGAAAGGATCTTTCGTTTGCTTCTTATTGGTGTCTTCTTTGAAAGAGATCTTCTTTGATTTGCGTTCTTCTATAACAGATCTCTTTTCTAGGGCTACCACGCGTCTTTCCACTACTAACGCTTCTGTCAAGTTGTCAACTAATGTGGTCTTATTTGCCCTATCTACGAAGATAGCCAAGTTTGGAGGTAAAGCCATGATGTACCATTCACATCTTACTTCCTCGCTGGGTTGTGAAGCAGCGGGGATTTTGTTGAGGATCTTATTGAACCGTAAGTTAAAGTCTTTAATGGGTTCTCTAGCCTCAGCCTTAAGATTAGATAGGTCATTAATCAATGTCGCCGTAGATCGGTCATCACCAAACTTAGTGAGGAACTGACTTTGAAAAATGTCCCAGCTTGTGATGGATCCAGAAGGTAATGAAAAGTACCATGACCCGGCCGTTCCTTGCATTCTATAAGGGAAGAGCCGGACAACAGCGTCTTCGTTAGTAACTCCGTTGAGATTAACAGAAAGCATGAAATTATTGATATGTTCTTCGGCTAGCATACCTGCTTCTGGGTTGAATTTAGGTAGCCACTTCTCTGGATGGGCCGGTATAGGGCTCAGGGGTGGAGGCATTAAAACCGCCCCAGGATTGTTCCATGGAGACTGGGCCATCGTGGAGCTGCTAGCTAATGGAAGTGCAGAAACTGACCCCTGATGCTGAGAAGGTGAAGAAATCAAGATCTTTGATGTTCGAAGAGGAAGGTTTGTGGAAGACGTGTGAGTGAGTTGGAATGGAAAAGTGGGGGGTTGACTTCACGCTGAGGGAGTTGATATGGACGAAGTGGATGAGAGAGTCTCTTCGTCAGACTCTTGAGGTGTTTTCCTTGCTCTTTTTCTGGTAGGAAGAGGGAGTTCACTTGGTTGTATGCCAAATTTTTCACTCTTTAATCTGGTAAGGGGGTGAGCAGGGTTGTACTGCGAAGTCACGCTGCTTTTAGATTTATCAGACTTCTGGTTAAAAATGGAGAATCCCTGGAGTTTACGAATCAAAGTTTGAATTTCAGGGGTTCAATAATAGATTGGTCTGATATATTCGAATATGTAGCAGTGGTGGATACTCGAGCGACTTCAAATTCTGGGTTTAACCGTGTTGGAGAAGTCAGGGAGTTGATGAGGGTGTATTACTCTCAGAATGGTATTTGGATATTGCTTTAGGTGCCATTCATAGTTCGTGCCCTCCTTCTAGCACCAAATATGTTGAGGGCCCCGAAATCGGGTCAACAACAAGGGCGATACCCACCCGGTCGGGAACCTGGTTGGCGGCTCCGTGCCCGTTTGGTGTAGCAAGTCTGACTGGGGATGACGAGACCAGCTTCCCGTTCTAAGGGGTGTGTGTGTGTGTAGAAAATGGTGATGCGTGTGTGTAGAAAATGATAGTAGAAAATCTGTAATTATTCCTTAACTAATCTAATTCTAAATTCTGAAATGACTTTATACTACTTTAATCTAACAAAAACAATACATCTAATCTACACTAACCTGGGACAGAATTTTTCCATTATGCAATCTAGAAAGATTTCACAGAATAACTGGTAATGAAGATTATTCAGCTATTATGAGAATATAAATCAATTAAGATGAACCATCTTGCGTAAGAAGTTAAGCAAAACAGTTGTGAACAGCATATTTCATAATCAGCTATTCATGTTGTTATCACAAAATCACAACCGAGGGCTGCAATCAAGCATGATTTCGTGTAACTATTTCAACCAATCTTTAGACCAAAGATTAGCCTCTTTGATCAGAGAGGGCTCTCTCACAATTCTTGATAAAATACTTCAAACACTAGATGGCTAACTCTTTATTCACTTATGAAAGCATAACTGGTTGGAAACACATCAAACTGGCTCTCATTGGGCTATGGAGTCTATAATATCAAGTAAACAAGGAAAACACAGTGACCTCATGGAAATCAAGGCTCTTAGCATTACATGTCAAACATATTCCACCAACACATAGCTTGCTGTATACACAGGAAGTCAGAGCATATAATTATGAATTCTGAGTGATTGCATACAACAAAACCATAAAATAACATAAAGTATAACACATCATCACTACATTTGACCATGACAATCCTTCGAGAATCTTGAGAAGAGAATAACTCTGTTTTACTATTACTGTCAAAAAGGTCTTACAATGGCCCAAAACAACACTGTTTTTCTATAAAGTATCCAACCCTTTTTACATCTAACCTTGGCCCATATATAGGCAAGCAAACTAAAACACCTCGAGCTTCCTCCTCCAGCATGAGGGGAGCCTGAAGGTGGCTATTAACTATTCCTACATGCTACTAACTAATGCATTAATTACAAACATGCTGAACTATAATTACACACAATCCTAATCAAACTAAAATACTAATTTCATTCTCCTCGTATACTTGATACTTTCTTGAATGCTTTGGCAGCTGTCCTCCTTCAATTAATCTGATATGGCTGAGTTACGGATGCAATGAATGCTGACTTGGGATGCTTGAAAGCGCTGATGGCTCATTTAATGACCAGAAAGTGTGCTCCTATTATAATGGTCTATGTCTCCCAACCTTCTCCGAAAGTGTAGCAACATGTTCCCAAATCATTTAACAACCCCAGGCATGAAGTACTACCATGTTTTTGAATGTACTGTAGGTGGCATAGACAGATGTCTCTCTTTCACAACTCCTGCTCACAGTATTACACTAGCTGCTCTGTGCTTTTTAAAATCATCACCTACAGCAGTTTCGTAGCGCGCTACGAAACTGCTGTGTGATTTAAAAACACAGTCCCCCTCACTGGTTTTCTGCTAACACTGTGCTACATTTATTAATGATCTTCCTCATTCCAACAAATGAACAACAATTTGCAAATAATCCTGTTTAGCTGCCAGGCTTCAATGTCAATAGCTTTTCCTAAAAACAAACTCAAACAGCATGCCCGGATTCCTCTGCTTTCTGGAGATACTTTTAGGCCTGCCGAAAGGTTCTTGTAAAACTTGTGAAATTCCAAGGTATCACCTCCAGCCTTGCGGACTTCAACCATAAAAAGAGAAGGAGCTACTTCAAATACCTCTGTAGCTACATTCAAATGACCCTTTCTTCCAGTCTTTGAACCTTGCATCTTCATCTTGTAATTTCTCTTTTACACATTGAATCCAAGAGGCTTTGCAGCTTCCTCAATTTTTGATACTATCTCGTTTGCAGGGCGTTTAGATGCAAACCTCGTTTCTCACTTAACCATACCCATGTCCATTTCAAAGAGATTGCCAAGATTGAGACCCTGGAACATGGAGATAAGTTCAAATGCATTCATCACCTCTGGTTTTGTTTCCCTTTTTTTTTTTGTAACAAGATGTTCTTCTGAACCATTGAAAACAGCATCAACATCATCCAGATTTACATCTTCTTCTTCATTAAACTTGGGTGGCTTATAACCTTTCTTGAACCATTCATTGTCTAAAATCTCAGGTACTGTAATTCGTGTCTTAGGGTTTGGGTCCAAAATCCTTGTAATTAATTTCTTTGCACCAGAAGAAAACCATGAAGGGCACGTAAAATCTGCTTTATATATCTTTTTATACAATGTCATAAGGTTTGGATCATCAAAAGGCAAGTAACCTGCTATTAAAACAAATAGGATGACACCACATGACCACAAGTCTGCAGTTGCCCCATCGTAACCTTTATCATTGATGACCTCAGGAGCAACATAATTGGGTGTTCCACAAGTAGTGTGAAGCAAACCGTCATCCCTGACTTGTTGAGACAGTGCACTTAGGCCAAAATCTGATACTTTAAGATTTCCATATGTATCCAGAAGCAAATTTTCTGGCTTCAAGTCCCTATAGTAGACACCCCTACTATGGCAGTAATCAACAGCATTAATAAGCTGCTAGAAGTATCTCCTTGCTTCATCTTCCTTCAACCTTACATGGTTAACTATTTTGTCAAAGAGCTCGCCTCCAGATATAAACTCAAGTATAATGTAAATTCTTGTCTTACTGGCCATAACCTCATACAGCTGGACAACATTTGGATGCTTAATCAACTTCATGGTTGATATTTCCCGTTTTATGATAGTTAACCCGTTGAATAGTATTGTCTTCATCCCAATAATAAGAATTAGATTCCTGTATTCCCCATCTTTATATTGTGAGTCATCATCTGCTTGCCCATCCATCATCCTTCAGGTATAAGAAATCCAGCTTGCAGACACTCTGTTCAAACAACCACATGACAATCAACTTTCATACACAACAACACATTAATTCATCAGGCGCTCTCGACCTCCCTCATTCACCGGTACCATGATATGCTCCATTCAATGCATATAACAACCACAGGTCCACAACGATTATACCAACAACCGACAGTAAACACAAAGTAATCAAATCGACCTCAATCCGTCAACAACTCTCTGGTATTCAACTGACATTTAGGGAATCGACCACCTATTATGTGGAGCGGTTTATTACAGGCTACCCAAATTGCTATGCTTCTGACTTTTGTATTACATATTTAGCATATTGATTTAACCTTTTTGCTACAGGTGCACAAAGAAATCAATAGTCCAATCTATAAATCCTCCATGCTATTATGTCCTCGAGCGCGGGTTCCAGCAACTGCTTCACTTGAAACAAGGTTGTCATTCCTATAAAATAGTTTCTCTGGCGTGCTTCCAATAAAAGCCGATAATTTGGGAAGCTGAAAACAGAATTGATACGCATTTTGATCATTTTCCTGGAAACATAATTGCCAGATGTCTCATTATAACAACAGTGACTATTGATCACCACTGCCACCTGTTTGCGTAGAAAAAGAGGTCTTATGAAGCTAGGCCACGATGATAATGAGCTACGTTTGTTTCATCAAACACTTGCGCCCATACATTAAGCTATTCCATGAATTTTCCACGGGACCAAAAGACGTGTCTCTTCATAGACTCTAATAATCCCGAAGACAAATCTTCCAAAATTGATTCAACCTTCATATTGATAAGGTTCTGGCTTTTAGCTTCCTCGACCTTCGACATGAACACTTTCAGAACTGCATTCTTCATATCTGCCTTCGCCTCCTCCATATGGATATTGTCGGACAAAATGATACAAGTAATGCAGCGGCCTTAGCTCTTGGAAATCCCATTGTCCTTCTACAACTTTTCGCTCTGTTTGCCTTTGATAACGCGGGTTCAATCCTCCATAATAGTGTAAGAGGCTCGAAAACATATGACGAAGGTCCAAAGCTATCAGACATAACTCAAATATTTTTGCATGATAAGTTACAACAGATGGTCTGTCCATTTTAGAAGCGACAACTGCTAGCATTTCAAAAATGGCTGAAACAGAAGCTTCTCCATTCTCTACAGCCTTTCCATAAATTCTAACAATCGGATGAAGCAAAAGCCGCACTGAGATCTTTTCAGACATGAGAATGCAGATTGAAGCAGCCTTTGTGCATACTGTTGAACCTGAGTTAGTAGTAAATTATGAATGCAACACTAAAAGACCAACAATTTCTTCCAAGTATGGATTCAAGAACCCGCCCAGCTTCTGCACAATTACTTCTAAAACACTAAGAACAGAGATCAAAAAGGCTCCCCCAGAAGCTGTGTTCCCTTCAAAGTCTGCCATCTTAGACACTGTTGCCTCTTTATATGAAGACAAGCAAACCCGCCATGTCTTCTTAAGGATATATTTAATAATGTGAGGAAGATGAGCCAATACTTGTGGCCCAAGTTCAGTAACAAAAGAAGCTATGCAATGCAAGCAACCTGAGGAAAGGGCTACATCATTTGCTGTGAGATTTGCAACAACAGGACTAAGACAGTCACTAAAGGTACTGGGAAAGTTCCCTACAAATTTCTTTGCCAGGACATCTAATGTGGCAACTGCTGCAATTTTTGCTCTCACAGAGGAATCTTCTGGGGATCTCACAAATAACAGTATTTAAGGTGACAAATCATTCTTCAACCATTATGTGAACATTGAAATGATAGACTAAGAGGAAACAGAATAAGCAACCGGTGTATTAGAAAAGGCAGCAAAGCCTTGAGCCACTTCTCCATTACCACCTTGATTTATATTGCTGATGTAGTTCCAGTTAATAATTCACTTTAATCATTTGCTTCCATCCTTCTCATGCATTTGAATACAAGGTTTAACCCCTGAAGTCTGGGCCTTCAATGAAAACTCGAACAAATCCCCAGTTTCGTAGCACGCTACGAAACCACTCAAACAGGTAGCGCTGCGAAACTGCTGAAAAGAATTCAGGCGCTGCGAAAACACCCACTCTTTAAGCCAGGCTAAAAATTTTTAACTACAGCATTTTCAGTGATAACAGTGGCTCCACTTGGGATAGTGTGCCCTTGTGGTGCGCTAAGAACATGCAGCTCCAGTGTCTTATCCATTTGTGACAAACAAAAATTTGCTTGACAAGCATGACTGTAGGAGAAAGAAACTACTGCTACTGAAAAATAAATGCTCAGCCAACTTTGAGCTTATTTGCAATTTACCTACCTACCTACCCTAACCATTTCAACTTCTTCAGCTCAATCAATATGAAACTTCCAATGCAGCCAATCATTAGCCTCATCTGATATTTGATTTCTTTGACTGTCCCGGAGTTCAGGGCCGATGTGATAGTGTGATGACCGCTGCCACTGAAATTGTCTCTGACTGTATCGGATTTCGGATCCAATGTGATAGTGTAAAGACCACTGCCACTGAAATAGTCTCTGGTCTTCATAGGAAAACTGAAACACTGGAGAGTAAAACTCTTCCATGTAATCAGCTATAGGATCCCAAAACACATGATCAGCTTGTCCTTCCTTGAAACTTTCAAGCTGTGCAAACTGATCTTCAATCTCAGTGTTCAGTTCCTCAATCATGAAAGAGAGAGGAAGCAGCTCCTTGCGCTCTGTAACAGGAAACTTTTGAGAATAATAATCATGATCATGAAAATTGTATGCCTGAATTTGTCCTTCTAAACCTTCAATTTCTTTCTCAATGTCTTTGGCAAATTCATCAAAAAATTTCATCTTATCCTCTGACTTGCAGTCAAAGGATTTCAGATATGAGGACAGGGACAAAGAAAAAGATTCATCTGTTTCTTCTTTATTATGATCATCATTCCACTGTTTTAAAACCTTCAACTGAAGGAGAGTTTACTTCCACCTCTGACCTATCTATCCATTCCTCCAAGAACATAAGCCAAAAGTCTGGCAATGACTTAATGGACTTGGCAGGCAAGCATTCAACCCACTGTTTGCATTTCCCTTGGAGTGAATCATAAAATAACCTTATGCAAACATCCTCATGTTTAACTCTAAGAAGCTCAGCAAAATGACAGAAATCTGAAATATGATCCAAGGTTAAACTCAAATCTTCACCGTTAAATTTTGGACCATTCCTTAGAAAGTATGCATCCTTGGGAAAATGGTTTGGGAAACCATGAAATCCTGAGAAATCTATGCATGCATACCTTGAACAAAGGAGGGCAGCTTCTGGGTCTTTCATAACTCCAGTGGAATCACCATGAATATAACTTTGAATTCTTCAACAATGGAGTCGCCAAGGTAGTTTTGCAGCCTTGAAAATCATTTGAACTCCTGCTACCTTCAGAAATTCAATCTTAAGCTCCCGGCAGACGCACCAAAATGTTATCACAAAATCACAACCGAGGGCTGCAATCAAGCATGATTTCGTGTAACTATTTCAACCAATCTTTAGACCAAAGATTAGCCTCTTTGATCAGAGAGGGCTCTCTCACAATTCTTGATAAAATACTTCAAACACTAGATGGCTAACTCTTTATTCACTTATGAAAGCATAACTGGTTGGAAACACATCAAACTGGCTCTCATTGGGCTATGGAGTCTATAATATCAAGTAAACAAGGAAAACACAGTGACCTCATGGAAATCAAGGCTCTTAGCATTACATGTCAAACATATTCCACCAACACATAGCTTGCTGTATACACAGGAAGTCAGAGCATATAATTATGAATTCTGAGTGATTGCATACAACAAAAAACCATAAAATAACATAAAGTATAACACATCATCACTACATTTGACCATGACAATCCTTCGAGAATCTTGAGAAGAGAATAACTCTGTTTTACTATTACTGTCAAAAGGTCTTACAATGGCCCAAAACAACACTGTTTTTCTATAAAATATCCAACCCTTTTACATCTAACCTTGGCCCATATATAGGCAAGCAAACTAAAACACCTCGAGCTTCCTCCTCCAGCATGAGGGGAGCCTCGAAGGTGGCTATTAACTATTCCTACATGCTACTAACTAATGCATTAATTACAAACATGCTGAACTATAATTACACACAATCCTAATCAAACTAAAATACTAATTTCATTCTCCTCGTATACTTGATACTTTCTTGAATGCTTTGGCAGCTGTCCTCCTTCAATTAATCTGATATGGCTGAGTTACGGATGCAATGAATGCTGACTTGGGATGCTTGAAAGCGCTGATGGCTCATTTAATGACCAGAAAGTGTGCTCCTATTATAATGGTCTATGTCTCCCAACCTTCTCCGAAAGTGTAGCAACATGTTCCCAAATCATTTAACAACCCCAGGCATGAAGTACTACCATGTTTTTGAATGTACTGTAGGTGGCATAGACAGATGTCTCTCTTTCACAACTCCTGCTCACAGTATTACACTAGCTGCTCTGTGCTTTTTAAAATCATCACCTACAGCAGTTTCGTAGCGCGCTACGAAACTGCTGTGTGATTTAAAAACACAGTCCCCCTCACTGGTTTTCTGCTAACACTGTGCTACATTTATTAATGATCTTCCTCATTCCAACAAATGAACAACAATTTGCAAATAATCCTGTTTAGCTGCCAGGCTTCAATGTCAATAGCTTTTCCTAAAAACAAACTCAAACAGCATGCCCGGATTCCTCTGCTTTCTGGAGATACTTTTAGGCCTGCCGAAAGGTCTTGTAAAACTTGTGAAATTCCAAGGTATCACCTCCAGCCTTGCGGACTTCAACCATAAAAAGAGAAGGAGCTACTTCAAATACCTCTGTAGCTACATTCAAATGACCCTTTCTTCCAGTCTTTGAACCTTGCATCTTCATCTTGTAATTTCTCTTTTACACATTGAATCCAAGAGGCTTTGCAGCTTCCTCAATTTTTGATACTATCTTGTTTGCAGGGCGTTTAGATGCAAACCTCGTTTCTCACTTAACCATACCCATGTCCATTTCAAAGAGATTGCCAAGATTGAGACCCTGGAACATGGAGATAAGTTCAAATGCATTCATCACCTCTGGTTTTGTTTCCTTTTTTTTTTTTGTAACAAGATGTTCTTCTGAACCATTGAAAATAGCATCAACATCATCCAGATTTACATCTTCTTCTTCATTAAACTTGGGTGGCTTATAACCTTTCTTGAACCATTCATTGTCTAAAATCTCAGGTACTGTAATTCGTGTCTTAGGGTTTGGGTCCAAAATCCTTGTAATTAATTTCTTTGCACCAGAAGAAAACCATGAAGGGCACGTAAAATCTGCTTTATATATCTTTTTATACAATGTCATAAGGTTTGGATCATCAAAAGGCAAGTAACCTGCTATTAAAACAAATAGGATGACACCACATGACCACAAGTCTGCAGTTGCCCCATCGTAACCTTTATCATTGATGACCTCAGGAGCAACATAATTGGGTGTTCCACAAGTAGTGTGAAGCAAACCGTCATCCCTGACTTGTTGAGACAGTGCACTTAGGCCAAAATCTGATACTTTAAGATTTCCATATGTATCCAGAAGCAAATTTTCTGGCTTCAAGTCCCTATAGTAGACACCCCTACTATGGCAGTAATCAACAGCATTAATAAGCTGCTGGAAGTATCTCCTTGCTTCATCTTCCTTCAACCTTACATGGTTAACTATTTTGTCAAAGAGCTCGCCTCCAGATATAAACTCAAGTATAATGTAAATTCTTGTCTTACTGGCCATAACCTCATACAGCTGGACAACATTTGGATGCTTAATCAACTTCATGGTTGATATTTCCCGTTTTATCTGATAGTTAACCCGTTGAATAGTATTGTCTTCATCCCAATAATAAGAATTAGATTCCTGTATTCCCCATCTTTATATTGTGAGTCATCATCTGCTTGCCCATCCATCATCCTTCAGGTATAAGAAATCCAGCTTGCAGACACTCTGTTCAAACAACCACATGACAATCAACTTTCATACACAACAACACATTAATTCATCAGGCGCTCTCGACCTCCCTCATTCACCGGTACCATGATATGCTCCATTCAATGCATATAACAACCACAGGTCCACAACGATTATACCAACAACCGACAGTAAACACAAAGTAATCAAATCGACCTCAATCCGTCAACAACTCTCTGGTATTCAACTGACATTTAGGGAATCGACCACCTATTATGTAGAGCGGTTTACATTACAGGCTACCCAAATTGCTATGCTTCTGACTTTTGTATTACATATTTAGCATATTGATTTAACCTTTTTGCTACAGGTGCACAAAGAAATCAATAGTCCAATCTGTAAATCCTCCATGCTATTATGTCCTCGAGCGCGGGTTCCAGCAACTGCTTCACTTGAAACAAGGTTGTCATTCCTATAAAATAGTTTCTCTGGCGTGCTTCCAATAAAAGCCGATAATTTGGGAAGCTGAAAACAGAATTGATACGCATTTTGATCATTTTCCTGGAAACATAATTGCCAGATGTCTCATTATAACAACAGTGACTATGATCACCCCTGCCACCTGTTTGCGTAGAAAAAGAGGTCTTATGATGCTAGGCCACGATGATAATGAGCTACGTCTGTTTCATCAAACACTTGCGCCCATACATTAAGCTATTCCATGAATTTGCCACGGGACCAAAAGACGTGTCTCTTCATAGACTCTCTAAATATCCCGAAGACAAATCTTCCAAAATTGATTCAACCTTCATATTGATAAGGTTCTGGCTTTTAGCTTCCTCGACCTTCGACATGAACACTTTCAGAACTGCATTCTTCATATCTGCCTTCGCCTCCTCCATATGGATATTGTCGGACAAAATGATACAAGTAATGCAGCGGCCTTAGCTCTTGGAAATCCCATTGTCCTTCTACAACTTTTCGCTCTGTTTGCCTTTGATAACGCGGGTTCAATCCTCCATAATAGTGTAAGAGGCTCGAAAACATATGACGAAGGTCCAAAGCTATCAGACATAACTCAAATATTTTTGCATGATAAGTTACAAAGATGGTCTGTCCATTTTAGAAGCGACAACTGCTAGCATTTCAAAAATGGCTGAAACAGAAGCTTCTCCATTCTCTACAGCCTTTCATAAATTCTAACAATCGGATCAAGCAAAAGCCACACTGAGATCTTTTCAGACATGAGAATGCAGATTGAAGCAGCCTTTGTGCATACTGTTGAACCTGAGTCAGTAGTAAATTGTGAATGCAACACTAAAAGACCAACAATTTCTTCCAAGTATGGATTCAAGAACCCGCCCAGCTTCTGCACAATTACTTCTAAAACACTAAGAACAGAGATCAAAAAGGCTCCCCAGAAGCTGTGTTCCTTCAAAGTCTGCCATCTTAGACACTGTTGCCTCTTTATATGAAGACAAGCAAACCCGCCATGTCTTCTTAAGGATATATTTAATAATGTGAGGAAGATGAGCCAATACTTGTGGCCCAAGTTCAGTAACAAAAGAAGCTATGCAATGCAAGCAACCTGAGGAAAGGGCTACATCATTTGCTGTGAGATTTGCAACAACAGGACTAAGACAGTCACTAAAGGTACTGGGAAAGTTCCCTACAAATTTCTTTGCCAGGACATCTAATGTGGCAACTGCTGCAATTTTTGCTCTCACAGAGGAATCTTCTGGGGATCTCACAAATAACAGTATTTAAGGTGACAAATCATTCTTCAACCATTATGTGAACATTGAAATGATAGACTAAGAGGAAACAGAATAAGCAACGGTGTATTAGAAAAGGCAGCAAAGCCTTGAGCCACTTCTCCATTACCACCTTGATTTATATTGCTGATGTAGTTCCAGTTAATAATTCACTTTAATCATTTGCTTCATCCTTCTCATGCATTTGAATACAAGGTTTAACCCTGAAGTCTGGCCTTCAATGAAAACTCGAACAAATCCAGTTTCGTAGCACGCTACGAAACACTCAAACAGGTAGCGCTGCGAAACTGCTGAAAAGAATTCAGGCGCTGCGAAAACAACTCTTTAAGCCAGGCTAAAAATTTTTAACTACAGCATTTTCAGTGATAACACATGTATTAAGCACAAATCAATGACTCCACCGTACAAAAGTGCCAA